>JAPDSC010146790.1:108692-243785 GCA_026290005.1 Latrodectus geometricus | reverse complement strand
TATATGTTTTGCTAATATTATTTTTTATCATAATTATCGAGTAAAGATTCTTATCTTACTTCTTATTATTAATCAAAAAATAGTTAGCAATAATAACAAAATTTACCATAATACATTACAAATATTCTATCTACAAAATGCTTTTCAATTCGTTCATTTCTTATGAACACTCATCATTAATATTAAGTTAATATCAAATCATTCAAAATTATTATTATGAAATCATTGTAAGTTGTTATTATCAAATCCTAAGTATTCATTCAATGTTTGTCAAATCATATCAATATTCCATATATTCCAATTAAACTCAAAGATGTGTAACCATATTAACTTTCAAGAAGAATAGTATGAATAAAGAAAAAGTATGATAAAAAAAAAGCTATTAGTTATTTTTAACGATTATAAATTTTATTATTGGCGAAAGAATCTTTTCGAGACAGGTTAAGCGAACCAAAATTGTTTGCTTAATTTTACGCTATAGTAGCGACATCTGTTGATGGAAAATATCAACCAAAAGTATGCCTCCGAAAAGCTATAAAAATACAGCGTTTATGATGTGGAAAGTAGGGAAGGACGCGCGAAGTCGTAAAAACTGCTGATGTAAAAACAAAACCGCGGTAAACAATTTCAGCCGATGGCATTAGCCCCTAATAAAATCACTTAAAGTTCTCGGCTTTCCAGTTACTCGCCAATGAGTTCGATTTACGGTAAAGAAGCCACCCTGGCTCCAGCTGGTAGGCTTCATCTCGCTGTTATAAATAAACTCTCTGAAGCAGAAACAAATCGAATTCTTAATATCTTTAGTTTAGCAGCTCAAAACTGTATATATTAAATAAATATTATGGAATACCATCGTTTTCCTTAACTATTACTACGCTTTTGGTGGCCGGTTTACAACAATTTGTAATGTAAAAACATTTTGTGCTGAATTAATGTTTAATTTTGAATAAAGAATATTGTTAAGAAGAAGAATATCGTTACTCTTAGAATACACTTGACCTATATATAAGACAAACTCTTTGATATATACATTATTTATCCAGGATAAATATACCTGAACTACTCGCCAAGATGTTGTGAGAGTAAAGAATATTCAACACAGTTAATTTTAGATTGTATCTGACCTATAAGGCAGATGAGTTATATACACTGTTTATTTTATACGAAGGATATAGTGCTATAGGATATATATACCTGAATTACATGCTTATATATTGATAATAAAGAATATTGAACGTACGTTACTAATCTTATGCATCTGACTTATAGAGGCTAATGTATTAAAAGATACATTATCCTAAGCTATTATTGTTCATTGCTCAATGGTCATTTTTTGTATACGAAGACTAATTAGACCGAGATGTAAAATTTATTACGAATTCCGTAATAATTACAAACATCTACACTCGATATGGGATATGAACCCACAAACTGTTTTACCGAAGGCTAAAGAGCTAACCATTTGGCTGTCAGATTGGAATTACCCTGTAATATGTTTTTTGTTTGTTATTATTGCACACTGTAATACATTAGTATAATAAAATCTATGTAAGATAAAAAAAAAAATACTTGAAACATGCATTAAAAAAAACAATGTAGTTATAATCATAATTTTTTCTTTTAATTCTAAATTCAAAACTGATTCCAAAAACTCTTTTACATGTTACTTTTTAAAATTAAATATTAAAGTAATGTTTATAATTTATTCCATGAGAATTTTCTTCTCTAATTACTATATTTTCCAAAAACTAAGGTTAAATTTTTCAGCATTTTTCAAATAAATTATAATTCCTAAATATTAAGTGCAAATAGCTTTATTTTAAATTTTTAATATTTTTTTCTAACCCAGACTACTTAAAAATATCTATTAATCTCTAAAAATAGACATAATCAACATTTTCCTTGTTGTCTCGGGAAGAAAAACACATAACTATCTTTTCATGAGAAATTGCTCGTCAATGAATTGCAAGTTTTAAGGTATCAACATTTTTTTATTCGAAAACATAGTGAGAACATATACTTATTTACTCATGATAGAATACGAAAAAAAATATCTTGCTTTAAATATGCTTTCTCCATTTGTGGGCTAACTAAACTAATTAGGAGACTTACTGTTCGAATTAAAATTGTAACTTTATCGTATCATAAATTACTTTATCTTATCATAAGTTGTTGCTTTATCTTATCATAAACCGAAAATAAGACAATTTTGTTTGAATTTGTCATTATTAAATATAAGACAAATTGTTTGAAAATATTATTGCCTTATATTTTAAAGAAAGTTTTATTTGTATATTTTCTATTTTAATTAAATTTAATACAAAGTTTTATTAACTTATAAATGTCGACAATTTTAAAGTGGATTTCTGAAAATCGTCTGCAGCAATTCCTTAAAAAACATTATTACGTTAAAATCTCTTTGGCTCACTCTAGAATGTTCCAAAGTACTAAATTTAGGATTGAATTTTTATCTATCTCTTACACTTTTATAAAAGAGCTGGATTTGTTCTTTCAAAAGACTTACTATTCGAAGAAAAATTGCATACGCTGCAAATATATATTTTCTATTATTTATTTCATCGTTAAGAACAATCGGAAAAAGACATTTTCGCTTGAAATTGCCATTGTTAAATCTAATAAGAAAAATTTTAAATGCTAATCATTGTTCTAAAAGCATTTTATTCAATTTTTTCCCCCATGCTTCTACTTGAATAAAACTTACTATAGATTTTTTTCCGCTAGGAAACAGTTTTTAATTGACTTCTGAGAATCGCGTCTGCAACAATTTCTTAAAATCATTATTTCGTCAAATCCCTTTGACTCACTCTGGAATGTTTCAAAGTAACAAAATTTAGTATTGGATTTTCATCTATGTCTCATGCTTTTTATGAAAGCACTGGACTTGCTCTTTAAGTGTATAACTATAAGAATATCAGTTTATTTTTCCTCTGTTTCGTTATCGGGGGAATTCCCCATAAAATGCTTCCACTGGAATCTCTAAGATATGACCTGCAAAGTCGTTAAATCCACGCTATGTTAGCTTTACGACCTCTCGCCTTCCTTACATGGAACGAATTTTTGGAGGCCTTCATTTCAGCTTTTATTTCATTTTCCGGTCACACGTCATTGTTTTATTGTATCTGTGTGGAATGGAGAAAGCAGCTCTCTCAGCCAACTCGCCAACAACGTGAGTTTCCTTCCACTTCGCTAAGAGCCTGGAAGTAATTACTTTTCTGTTAGGTTTCGGAAGGCCATAACGGTGTTTTATAAAAACCCCTCGCTCCAATTTTTGGTTGCCCTCGATCTTGTTTAAATTTGGAATAGAGTGATACACAGGAAGGTGGGTAATAATTCCGAGAACTTTCTTGCTTTTGCCTATACCTGAGATGGAACATTCTTGATACAGTTAGAAAGTGACAATTGTAAAACTGTAGAAACAATACGTCTTGAGCTAGAATTATCCTATTGATTCCAGAGCCGATGGAATTCGATTTTATCGATTACAATACAAGTTTAGTCTAAGTTCCACTTTAAAAATTATGATTCATTAAAGCCTCCTAAATTAAATAGGATTCTTTCTTGGACTTAATATCAGAAGGAAATGAATGTTGGAAAAATAGTTCATATTTAAATAACTGTATGGAAAGATCCAAGAATAAAACACACATGTGTATATGGTTCATATGTTAAGCCTTTCAATCATCACCTCAAAAATTTAAGTTACGATCAAGTAAGGAGATCTATAGCTTAGTTGGCATCGTCCCCTCCCTAACATACCTTTTGGAATAACGAAAGTGTAATGTTTTATCAATTTGATAAAAATGCGCGACTTTTCAAGGTAAATTACCACTTAACTACATCATTATTTTCTAATTTACAGAGTTCAATATTTTCCTTAAGTAATCTGACTAAGAAACTAAATGCGACTAAAACAAGAAAGTTTTACATTAACTAAAATCAAAAATAAATATCACATTCTATTTTATCACACTTCTTTACATTTAAAATGCAACTTGTAGTTACTTTAGAAAAGAGGATTATGCATACAAATTCATATGAAAAGAGCATGTATATATCAGTGTTTTTTATGGTATCTTTCCATTTAGGATTCTAATCCATTTGGCATCATTTTTATAACACACATCATTTCTTATTATTCCATTTCATCAATGCAAATCTTGGTGAGCCGAAATTTTTGGAGACAACACACTAAATACAAATAAAATAAAATACTAGTGATTGTTATTTTTATTAAACTTTATTTCTAGGCGATAAGCGTTTTCACATCAGTTTTCAAACCTTGTGGTAAAAAGCTAAAATAGGTGATATTTTGCTATCGGTCAATAACACTATTTTACGATTTCACTGTCTGAGCCAGTAAAAAGAAATACATAGTACTTCTCTTTTTATCCCCCTCTTTTCATATTTTATAAAAAAATTTTATTTCCATTGCTTCAAAAATTTATTTATTTTCTTTACTTTGAATTATTTGTATTTTTATTAATTATAATAAGTTATTTAAAGTTCTGGTATAATTCGATCTTCTTTATCAATAATGATTTTAAATGAATAATTGCATTTGACGTCACAATATTAAACTGATGAAACATCAGAATGTAAATGCTTGTTTTTCAAATGAAAAAGAAACGCAAAATTGAATAATGCTTCTTTTTACACAGTAAAAAATTTAAAATGTCATACTAAACAGAATGTAAAAGTAAATTTGAATAACAAAGAAACAGCAAATAAAAATTAATTTAATTAAATAAATACAATTTTTAAAACGCTGCTACCTTTTGTATCCATATTGATGAAATATTATTGAAAACAGAAAAGACTAAATTGCTGATTAAATCAAGCCTGCTGTCTAGTATGTTCTCAAAATAAAAAAATCTATAAAAATTGGTTTTCCGCTTTAGATAATATTTTTTACATTTTAAATACTTTACAATATAAATGAAGAATAATAAAATCACATTTCTTCTCATAAATAACAAGATTTATTAAATTACAAGTATAAATAAAAGAATTCCAATGTAGGAATATTTTAAAGTGACATAAAATTTAATAACGCTGCATAATAGAAATAGTTTCCTTTTTAAAACTTCTATAACAACTTTTGCAATGATTAATTTATTTAAAGGTAATCAAGAGCTATCAGTGAAAAATGAAACATTTCCTTTGTTAATAAAATTCATTCTTTTGAGATTTTATTGTAAAATTAATTTAATTTTTTTTCTCATAACTATATTGCATATCAATTTTAACATCATTGGTATCATCAACAAACATTTCGCATATCAATATTTCTTACTTATACTGACCGAAATATATTTATAAAATATTTTTCTCTGCAATAATAATAGACAGCATTTGGTTGCAAATGAATAAATCATGTAGTAGCGTCTTATACTTCTTACTGCAATTTTACAATCATTAGTATTTATTAGTATTCCAAAAAACGGCTTATGTTTTGTAAAATACTTACGGCCGTATTCACCAACCAGAGTTAAACGAGGTTTCAGGGTAAAGGGCGAGTTAAGTCATGAAACGTTATTCACCACGACAAAAACAGCGATTAACTCGCCTATATGGATCCCTCGAATAACCCTACGATTTCGGAGTGTTAACTCCGAGTCAACAAACAATGGCGAACTTAAGCGATATGTCTGTTGTGCAATATTGCTAGTCAATCAGAAGCTGTTTAACGTGTCGTGTTAGGTTAACTCCAAAGTTGTTTTACAGGGAATTTCCCCGCTTCGTGAATAAGAATTGGCGAGTCTTGCTAGAGTTGAGTTATATTTGAGGTAGGCTACACTCAAGTTAACCCGTGTTTGGTGAATACGGTCGTTAAAGTAAAAAAAAAAAAATGAAAATATAGCGAATCGATAGAATTTTCATTCTGAACGAAAATTAAAATCTGTTGAACAGAAGTGACTTCATATACTTCAGACCAATTTCTTTCCATTAAATAATCAGTGCAAAAATTTTCATTTAACTATTTTTAAGTATTTATTATTACACATTATTAAACTAGACTATTACTATAGAAGTTTTTTTATTTTATCTGTTAAAAGGATATTTTTATCAAGATTAAAATCCATAGCAATTTCAAAATCCTTCAGCAATTTTTTTTAATTTAAATAATTTTCAAGGGTGTCATATTTTCCGGGGGAATTGCTTCTATTGACAATATTAAGATCAACTGGTGTTATAAAGATATTTTATCTAACCTACTCTTATTATTTATCTTATTTGTGAGTTATATTCTTGCTTGATAAATTTTTAACATTGTATATTTATTTGAAACCAAAGAAAATGCATTTTGTGCCAAACAGAAATACAAAACTTCAAACATTAAGCAAGGTATTTGTGTTATAATTAATATTGCACTATTTTTTAAATACACATTATCATGTGTTAAAACATAATATAAATAATGAGGGGAATATGAATTTTATGTTTATTTACTTGCAGTCCATTAATGTTTTCCATTAGTTTTACTTTTTATTGCAATAAAAACAAAGGACTTATTCGAATTGATTTACATTATATAGTAATTATGTTTAGAAACTAACAATATTATATTAGTTCTAAAATTGGACAGAATTCTATTTCGACAAACGCTTAGAGACACCAGTAAAAATGGTAGAATCAGATAATGGTAACAATACAGTAAGCATAAAACATGTGAAATACGCAAATAGAATTTCGAAATTAATATATATTTTAACTTAAACGCTAGGGAAATGTTTATGTATATTTTATTATATTAAAATATGTGTAGTCTAATATTTTTAAGTTGGATATCATTTTAAAATCATTAAAAACTAAATATTAAATTTTTTTACTCTAATTTTCTTTTTCAATTATCACTTTTGGTGATAGGCTTAACACTCTTGATGATGAGATAGGTCGAAACAGAATTCAATTAAAATAACTACTATCTCTGCTCGTTTTTTGGAATATCAATAAGTGTGCTTGCAAAATTAGTTTCAAATGAATATTTTTAAGACCGATAAAGTAAAATACAAACTACAATAAAATACCTCAATATAATGGAATAACATTTGAACAGTAAAAAGAAAGTTTCGTCAAGTATAACTTAATAGTAGCGCAATTTATTACAATATTTACAGAAACTTTCATCCATAGAAGAATCATAGTGATGCAATTTTATTTCATGGAAAAATCGAAGTGAATAATTTGAGGGTATTAGGAGTTTCTGTACAATTTTAAGTTTGCGTTGCGTCCATATATATATATATATATATATATATATATATATATATATATATATATATATATATATATATATATAATAAAAACATGAAAGTAAAATATTTGAATGATTGTGAATCAATAATAATTATTTAATGTATTATCTTCATTCGATTCTAAGAATCCATACTTGTCATACGAATTATACTCATCGTTTGTTAATATTTAAGCTATGATATTTATGAAATAATTAACTAACATTAGTTTATAGGAATTCATCTTATGTTAACAATGTATGCTATCAAAATTTTATTTTGCACAGTATTAATTTAGAGTAATTAGTTATAATATTATTTATGCTAATTTATCTTATATGCCACCATTATTATGTGAGATTTTTCAGTGAGATATATTTCACAATTCATCTACTTCGATATTTAGAAATTTTCTGTTCTTAGGAAATTTAAAAAATTTTTATAAATATTATCCCTTAGTGGAGTATAAAATCAACACCCTGTGACTTTGTGTAAGAATATTAAAGTATAATTCAGGAACTATCGCAAACTTATTAGAATATATTTTATATGTTCTCACTTTTATACATAAATTTTAATAATAATAATAAGAAGAAAAATCCAGTTCAAGTTCTCTTAAGTTTTTATAAATACACCCAACGATCGCTAAATGAAAACAGCTAACTTTGTAGGTGCTGGCCAATGATTATTCTAAAATATTGAACTTATTTTATTTCCTATCAACATATTGTAATTTTTTCTTATTATAAACAATACTAAAGTAATATAAATTTAATTAGAAAAACTGCTAAAAGGATTTAAGAATTCCCTCCCCCTTCCGAGTAAAATATTACATCTAGTTTCCTTAAAATGATAAACACTATTAGTTTTTAACGATATCATAAGCATGGCAAAGAATTACCAAGCATGAATTTCAAAAGTAAACCTGATATTTAAACCAAAACAAAATGTGGAACCAATTAAATGTTAATTAAATACTTATTTAATTAATTAATTAATCATCATTTTCCACCATGACAACAAATATATTATGAAAAATTCTTTTCACAATGTATTCTTTAAGCGATAACCCTTCTAACAATTCTGAATATTACTATTCTTGTTAAACATTATTTATATTCAGTGTATAAATATTCAAATTATGTTTTCATAATCTCTTATGTTTTAAATAATCAATATAAATTCTTGCCTCTTTTAAGAAGCATATGGGATTGAATTTTATTAATCATTTATTTGTGGAGAAATATTTTGTAAATGGGCGAATTCTCAATCTCTTCTAAAAACTTTTATTTATGTGATATTCAACGTAAAATCGATAAACTAAAGAATTACCTCGCATATTTTCCATTTGATGAAAATGATTATCACATGTGTGATTTATATAATCAATGCTTTATCATCAGAAGATATCTTGATTGCCCACACTTAATGCAACGTCATAAAAAACATTTGAATTGTGAGTTCATTACAAATGATTCTAATCAAGAAAAGTATCCCAAGTGTAGTTGTTTCACTAATCCTCGAAAGAAACCTTATGTTTGTACTAAGTGTAATCTTCGTTTTTCATTTAAATCTAGTCTTGATAGGCATTGCAATAGACCAGCACATGACCTGAAGTTGTGTCAAATTCAAGATCGCCGGCTTGTTGTTGAACATCATCTTAAGGACTGTCCAATATCTTTGGCTAAGGAAAGACGCTTTGCATGTTCAAAGTGTAATAAAAAATTTACAGCCAATTCTACACTTCTTAAGCATATCGATAAAGTTCATGAGAAGCAGCCTCGTCATGTCTGTGATGTATGCAATAAAAGTTTCAAATATAAAGATCGCCTGGAGAAACATTACTTCTCTCATACAACAGAATCACAAGTGTGCAATATTTGCAATAAAGTTTTCTATGATCAAGCTCATTTTAAAAAGCATTATTCTTCACATAAGAAGCGAATCTATGCTTGCAATATATGCAAAAAAAGGTTTAATAGCTTACCTCGCTTTAAAAGACACAGCAAGTGTCATATTAAACTTACAAATGTGTGTGATATTTGTCAAAAGACTTTTACAAATAAATATTATTTTATAAAGCATTATCTGGCCCATACTTATGCAAAACCTTTTCCGTGTAGTACATGTAATGCCAGTTTTCATGAAAAACATAGTTTAAATAATCATTATCGTATACACACTAAAGAAAAACCATTTGAATGTGAAATATGTAATAAGCGTTTTGCTTTAAAGTCAACACTTACTGGTCATTATCTTACACACACTAAAGAAAAACCTCACTCATGCTCAGAATGCGGAAAAACTTTTGCTAGAAGCACACATGCTAAAGCACATTATATTGCTGTTCATACGAATGAAAAACCATTTCAGTGTAATTTGTGTGGCAAACGTTTTCCTATTCGGGGACACCTGACTACACATCTAGAAACTCACAAAACTCTTGAAAAGAAACATTTGTGTCCATATTGTAACAAAGGATTTACAAAAGCATATAAAGTAAAGATACATCTTCTTACTCATACTAAAGAAAAACCTCATATTTGCAAAATTTGTAATAAAAGTTTCACACAAAAAGGTAGTTTAAAAACTCATAACCTGATTCATGAAAGAGAAAAAACCCTATTAAGTTCAAAATGAAATTAAAACCCAATTTGTGTTTAAAATGTATGAATTGTTTGAATAATTTTTATATTAAAATATATTAGTTATCTATTATATTAAGGTACATTTAATAATTAACTTCATATTTAGAAATAATTTCCATCAATTTGATGTTTTTCTCTTATCTGAAGTAACATTTGCTTTAACATGCTTGTTGATACAGAATGATGGAAATTATTCCTAAAATAACTTGATTTTGAATGGAACTAATATATTTTGTCATGTTTACATATTGTATTGGCATACAGATAACTTCATATTATTTTTTATAATTTAAATTTCAGAATTTATTTTGCTGTGTTATCATATGTGTCAGTATAATACATATCGTATTTATTATAAAACAATGAAAAATAATTTTTTGAAAAATTAGAAAAGAAATAAGGAAACTGCATCAACCAAACAATATTCTCCTTTTAAAGAATAAAATAATTAATTTTCATTTTATCGTGTCTAAGCAGACACAAGTTAAAAGTTAAAAATCCTATTTAAAAAAATTTACACTGAAAATCTTTTAATAAATAGCAAAACTACATTATCACAAATTAGCATTCTTAAATTATCCTTTGGGAATAATAAAAAATAATTTAAATATAGGCATTAAATTATTATGCATCCATGTATTTTATGATGAAAATAAATTAATTATTATTAAAAAACAAAAAAATTTGAAATGTTTTAAAGAAGCTTAAGTAAGAATAACTTGATAAGTAAAAATAATCCTTTGGGAAAACTCCATAAATTCTTATTTTAAGTAAAGCCAATTTTTCATATATTTTTTTTTTTTTTAAATGTTCATTTTTCATTAAAGAACATTATTACATCTATAAGACTCTTAAAAACTAATTTTCCACTAATATCTCAAAAAAGTATAAAAAAAATTATCAAATTGAAAGTATTTTTAAATTGAAAGAAATAACTGACACAATGAATTATGCTATCGCCATATTTCTATAGCTATAGTTAACTACTTGATGTTTTGACTGATAAGCAGAATATGTCCAAAAAAAAAAAAAAAACAAGGGGCTGTATGAATAAGGATGACTTTTAACTTTTTATTGTGTTATTTTGAATTTGTGACAACTGTGGGTTGTTAGTTGAGCAAAAAATTACTGTAAAAATGTTTGATTTTTCTTGATCTAGAGCAGAGTCTCTTAAGCTTTAATCTAGGGACCCCATAATATTTATGGAAATTCATGAGATCTAAAAAATATTACACAAATTTAATACATTGAGTCATACTCTCAGTTTCTTCCTTCGATCTGTAGTGTACTGTTGTAATTTTAGCTCTTTAATTTTAAGACAATTTTTAAAATGTTTTAAGAAGTAGCTAACTTAAAATTTAATACTATGTTAAAATTAAATTATATTTCTTGGGTTCAATCAATAACTATAATCTTTCAATAAGTGTAATCATTTGGAAAGTCACTGTTGACAAAAGCCACTTATCCTAGTACCACATAAATGAGAGTTTGTAAATGTTTATTTTACTCATCACGTACAAAGAAAGTAACATAAACATTTTTATTGTAAAAATTGCATCTAAATGTTTTCATTTTTTTCTTCCGTATTGTTTTTATATTTTTAGATATAGTAATAAAAATATTTGGTTATAAAGTGATGATAAGATATAGTGATAAAAATTATTGTAAAACATTTTTAATAAAGATAATATCAAAATTGTGAAAGAAATTTTTGATGGCCCCTAAAGCAGGTCCAGCAGCCCACAGTTTAAGAGACTAATCAACAGAAATATACTATACTTTAAATCAACTTGATGCTGTATTATGACTCAAAATTGTAAGATATTTTATCATGAAAAGATTTATCTTGTTAATTTATTAATACTATCTGTGGTCTTTTCACATTTTTGTTATATCTATGGATACTTTTAATAACATAAATCTTATGATGTTTTCGTATTTTAAATGCAAATGATTTTACAATTCTGATCACCATAGAACTTATATATATAATGTTTGGAAAATTTTATGAATTAGTATTTTTTTGTAATCATTATATAATTGCATTTACATGATTTTTACTGGAAAAATACCTTAAATTATAAAAATTTTTATTTTAAACTGACTTCAGTTAAAAGGAAATATTAAAAAATTAGATATACATTTTATATCTTAATTTTTTATTCGTATCATATTTCATATTATTTTGTTTTCTTTATTAATTTGTTATGGAAAAAGAAACAATTTTTCATTGCTGAATTAGATGCAGGATAATTTATAAAATAATCACATCTATCCAATGTACATATTACTCTATATTAATAATTAATATATTATATATTAGTAATTAAGAAATATTTATCCAGCTATATATATATTAGATAATTAAGCTCTCTTCAGCTTTTAACTAAATTTTTGCAGAATATTTAAAATAGTTCTTTATTATTATTTATTTATCTTTATATTTTGTTTTCAAATGTGTATATTAAGAATTATAATTAGAACTTAATTTGTTCTTTTTCATATAAAATACCAAACATTTTCTGATCACTTTCTCCAAATTTTTTCACAAGTAATTTAATTTCAGTTATATTTGAATAGAAAAATTAACCATGCGTCTTATTCAATAATGTCTTTCTTAATCTAAAATAAGTTCATTTTATGAAAGTCATTCATTATAATATGAGTCAATGTTTTGGAATGTATTAATTACATTGTCTTTTTTTTTTCATGTTAACAATACTTGTTTAATTTCCCTTTATTTGTATTATATTATAGAAATGAATGCTTTTTTTACTTTAATATTAATTGTAATTGATAATGATCTACATTTTATGCAAACTAAACTTTGCTTATAATTATCTAATAGAGACTCTAAACAAATTTGTCTAGTTTAAGAAAATTATTTACATTTCATTACTAATGATTACCTAAAGTATTTATAGAAAAATGAATGAAATTTTTTCTTTTTCTTTATGAAACTAAATAATTTTATTGATGTTTGATTCTTCAATGTATATTACACTCTTTTATAATTTACAATATTGTTGCATATAATTTATAAATTTAGTTATTACACAATTTTATAAAAGTGTGCGCCAACTAAATTTTTTTATTCATTAAAAAAAAAATTTTTTTTTATATACAAATACTGTCATTTTTTTAAATTTTTGAGATTCTGGCTAGGAATAAAGTTGATAATGTGAGCAATGTATGACAAAATGTTGTGTTTTATCCACAGGTTAAAATTATATTATTTTATCCTTTCATCATATTTAAATTTTGGATAAATCAGGGGTATTATTTAAACCTAACCAGGTAAAGAGGACCTCGATCGACCGTGAATCGCAAAGACATTAAGGGAGGATCATCGATGCTAATATCTATAATCTACATATCTAAAAATATACTAGTCAAACTCCCTATCTTCATTGAAGGTGATCTTGCGACAAAAATTAAAAGTGGTTCCTGAACCAGAAAAATCTTTCCACTTCTGTGCTGAATTGATACCTAGTTCTTTCAGCAAATAAACATTGCTCTCATTATTTTAAATCAACTTCTTTGTTGAATTTGAAAGTAAGGTATATTTCTCATATTTTAGGACCTAAAATGCCTTTTTTATACCTAAAGTAGCTCTATGAAATTTTTTGAAAATCATTATTTGAAATTAATCAAAAGCTTTTTAATGATATTTGCATCTAAAATCTTTAATTCAGAATGAAATTCTTATATTTTTGAACAATTTTATATATAAATTTAAAAATTAATCTTTTATGCCCATTTTTTCAGAAATATTTCTAAATTTGACTGTGAAACAAAGAAATTAAACATGCATTTAAGCATATTCCTGGAATTGTTTTCATATGTTAATTACTGAAATGTAATAATTTTAAGTAGAAGTTGAAATATGATGCTTATTTTATTTTAAAAAAATATGCGTTTTCCGTTTTTAATTGTTCATTTCTGTAGTTTTTGCTTCAAATTATGTATTTTAAAATATATGGCATTAAAATATATGAACTGTTACTGACCCCAGTTTTATTAATTTTTGAAATATCTATTTTTTAATTTTTTATAAATTTCAATTCTATTGCATTTTTATTTTAGCAATTCTAAGAAAAATAATATGTATTTGTAAATGATTTATAAGTTCCATTTCTTCATTTTAATTTGCAATGAAATTTCAGTCTATGGCAAAAATAAGATAAAAGTTTTTATAACAGCCTTATTTTAATTTTTTATGAATTCTAATAAGATACTTCATGTTAATTTTATTGTTCTATTTGAAATAATGTTTTATAAAAATTGTGTTTTCGTCATTTATTGATGTATAAACTTCCTAAGCATACAATTGTTCGATTTAAAATTTAATTATTTTTAAAATTCTAAAAAATTCAGTAGTCTTTAACATTCTTGGTCTGTCAAATACTTAAACTATGCATAGTTGTTATGAAGGGAAATTTCCTTAAAAAGTATTACTAACTCATTAATGTTGCATTTGCTAATGGACTTCTTCCACAAATTAATACAAATACTTGTAAAAACATTAAATGCGACATTTCATATCTCACGTTTTTTACTTTGTGCCAAGTAACTTAGATTCTAATGCACATATCTACATTATATATTCTTATGCATATATCTACAATATACTGCACTCAGTACTCACTTATTCTTATGTCGCATATTCATCTTATTCATATGTCGGAAATATTAATTTTGAGCATTCCTTGCACTATTCCAAAGAACAATTCGCTTTTATTCACGTTTGTAAACTGTTACCTTTTGTATATTTTAAGAAATTTAATATAAAGTCAGTTACTTATGATAATGTGTTCCAAATCAACTATATCGTTTATTTATCGATGTTTTTTTTATTGAAGTTTTTTTGCCTTGATATACAATGTAAATGTTTTACTAAATTAAAGTAATTGCGAATAAGTTCTTTGTTAAAAACAATGAACTATTAGACTAGCTGACAAAATAAAGACTCGTGATTTGATTAAACATTTTAATAAACAAACACAAAAAAACTATTACATTTAAAGTATAACATAAATTAGTTAATTATGTATAAGCAAGGATGACAAATGACTCATTAAATGAGCAAAATTGGATGTCGGATTGTCATCAAAATACAACAGGTTATTCTGAAAAATGTGCATCCATCATGTACGTAGCAGAGGATTCTCTACTATCAATATGACTTGAACATTTAATCCTTTGAAAATACTGTTGTGTAGTGGTACTGTTGTAAATTATTAGCTTACAACGGGATTTTTTTTTTTTTTTTTTTTTTTTTTTTGAATGAGAGATGCAAATAATTCACTAAACTTACATAATAATAAGGATTGATTTCCAAATCTATCTGTGTTAAAACTTTTCTTGGTTAGACTATACTTAAGGGTGCCCCTTTGATTCTTGCCAAGCTGGGCAAATCGAATCGTGTTCTGATTGGTTTATCGTTTATAGAATTTTGAAAATCTAACGTACGTTGCGTTATTTTTGAATGTTCAACCATACCTGTTAGCACAGTAATCGGTGCGAATAGGAAAGAGCACCCTAAAGTATAGTTTTACCCTTTTCTGCCAGTGATCAAAAATAAGGAGTGCTCTCATCAGAAAATTGAAATTAATAAGGTGTTATCTTCGGGCAAAAACATGTGTACAGAGCCCTTAAATGCATTTTGTATATTAGGCATCGAAAAGAAAAATTTGTTATTTTTCTGAAATAATGAAGGAATTAGCAAAAACAAAATGATTCAATAGTAATGAATGTTCATGTTTGTAATATTTTACCTTACAAAAATTTTTCTAGCACCAAGGTTCCTTTCTTAAAACCATCTCTTGTGACGAATAAAATTTAACATATTTTTTAATAAAGAAAAGAGTAAAGATTGTATGCTCATTCCCTAAAATTTGATCTACAAAGATTGTAGTTTTAAGTATATCTTCAAATGTTTAAAATGTAAATAATATTTCTGATAAAAAAAAATGAAGAAAAAAAAAAAGCATTTGAAGCTAACTACGTGTTTATTACAGTAACAACGTCACTTCAAAAATTGAATTTTAAGTAACTTGTAGTAAAGGATGTAGAAATTAAGAATTCCAAGCAAACTGAATTTGTGAATATGAATTTCGAAACATTTATCAATATCCTCATCTAAAATTAGGTCTTTAATATGAAAAAGAATATTCCTTTTGTAATTATTTTTATAAAATATAGTGTAATACATTTAAAATATTACAATGTAATGTGTTAAATAATATTAGTGTTGAACAAATAATTATTTGTTCTACACTAATATTAAAAGATATCTTTTGGGTACGATGTGTGGTTTTTTATTTAATTTATTTTGTTTTATTGAGCTCACAGATCATTAGTTATTGGTCTGTGATTGAGCTAAAGGAGTGCTAGCGAGTTTGGATATATACCGCTTCCCTATTCTGAATATCGGCAACTCTAATGTAATAGGGGCTTTTACATAGTAATAGCCCCTATTGGAAAAATATACATAATAATAAAAATTAATATCGGACTAGCGAAAAATTTCAAAAACTTTATTTCTATACAGATGAAATTTTTTTTTTCTAATTGAATTATTATTTTATTTATGCATCTGGATTAGGAAAGATATATTATTATCGTATAATATATTATAAGCTAAATTATTTCTTATTTTAATTTTCAACTTTTCTAGTTAATTTTAAAATATTTTTGGAGTATAATGCGTTTTAACCATATCTTAATATTTTACAATAATGCAACGCTACATTTTGTTTAATAGAACAGCAACACCTAATGTTGAATCGAAATGACAGCAAGATGTCATTATGGCCAAAAATGTAAACAAAGGGAAAACTTGCGACTATTACTTTAAACTAATATTATTAGGTGATTATAATGTTGGTAAAACTTCTATTTTTCGACGCTTTAAGGACAACGAATTTAAAGAAAGTGGTCATTTAACAGTGGGCATTGATAATTATTCGAAAGTTATTGAAGTCGATGGTCAAAATGTTACCGTAAGACACAAATTTCAATCCATTCCTTTCTTAATTTGAGTGTAAAACTATTATCTTAGATATATAATTCTATTAATAAATTTGAAAGTAGTAAATTTAAAAAATATTTTCTGTGATGAATTATCAAACAAATTTGTTCATAGTATGTAAATATTCATGTGTTTAAATATTTTTTTTATTTTATTTTAAAATATAATAGTATGAATCTCCTTAAAAATGGATTTTATTTCCATATTAAATGCATTCTATTATTTCTGAATTAATTAGATAATTTTATTTTCAAATTGAATTAAATAAATTTACTTTCAAAATTTTGATTTATTCAGTTAATTTTAAAATTTGGCAAGATTTGTGGCTCAGATTTTTTAATACCATCTTCATTGCATTGCGTCGAATTTGCTTTTATGTGCAAAAGATGATTATAGTGTGACAAGCAAATCAAAGCAAATATATTGTACTAGAAAATATGGTTACATGGTGTCTCATTATTTGTTACTTTTAAAATATTTTTTTTTCTTGTGAAATTTAAAAAGTTTATCTGTTCATTTAAGTCAATTGAGTTAATTATATGAAAACTTGTCTGAGAAATATTTTATGCATTTATATATACATAAAAAATTAAATAATTTGGTGTACAGCAGTTTTTATAATTGCTATATATATTATTCCCTATTAGGAAAATTAGCACCAAGATAAAATATATGCCTTTATTTAATTGAATTAAAAAGAAATTGAGCTCAAATTATTATTAGGAATAAATATTAACTTTTTCTTTTCAATTGCAAGTTCAATTTGTACTCTAATAAATGCAGTTTTTTTGTTAATTGTCAAATTTTATATTTTGCTTTTTATCAGAATAAAAAAGAATATTTTGTACTGTACATATATCATATCATTCACATATTTACTTTTATATTTATTAATTTGCTAGCTAAATTATAAAGTAATATAAAAGTACAGAAAAAAGTTTTAATATTTTTTCCTTTAATATTATTTCCCATAATTTACTTTTTTTTTTTTTTTTCAACTTGAATGCTGACATTCAAGTTGGAAATTGTAATAGTAGATTGTTTTTTATTCATCAAGTTCTAAGTGAATGCAGCATCTTCTAGAATTGAAATACTTTGAAAGTTTTTTTCCTAGTCCTTATAAGAAAGAAAATTGTCTTTCACTATTTATAAGCTCTTCATTGCAATATTGAAAGAAAAAAGCTTCCAGTTCTTTTTGTTGATCTACGTCAGCCAATGAAAAGTCCGTAACATTGTTTACGGGAAGAGCAGTAACTTTATCAACTTTGCAAGTTGCTAAGTTTTCCAGGATGTAATCATCAAAGTCGTAGATATTAACTGTTTCGTTGTTCTCTTTTGAGTCCACCACAGCTGATTTTCCATCTATTCCCAGTTCATTAGATAGTATGGTTCTGCTTTTTTTTAAACTAATGGAAAAATGCACTGTTGTCTAACATTCCTCGATGACCCAGAAATAAAAGGCATAGCCTTTAGGACACTTAATTTTAGTTTGCATGTGTCATTTAGGTTTCCATTTTCTAGCTCAGCCACAGATTTGCAAACAAGTTGGTTTTGATCTTTTAAGCTTTATTATAAAATAATTTTGAGATCATAAGGCTGCAATTTGCAGGCAGAAACACAACATGCACATTAGATAGCTGCAAATGCCGTTGTGTAGTACATTAATCAATGAATAAAATTATTTTACAACTCTGCAACTTCATTTGTTTGTTTAGTTTGCACAAAAAATATTTCAAAAGGGCTTGGGTTATCCATGCTTTTTTGTTTGCTTTGTAATTTTTGAGAAAACCTTACGTTTTTGAAGCATCATGGGTTGCACGACTTTCCAACAACAAGAGGTGTCAGTTTCTCACTTCCATCAGAATTACAGCACAGTTTAACTTAAGATGCAATTTGGATATCTTCCCTCCATAGCAGGAGTCTCCTTTAGCAACATAACTTTTATCTGATAGGAGGTTAAAGGAATGTCCGGTCTCATCCACATTGATTATGTCCTTCGGTTTGTATCCTTTAGTCAAATTTAGTAGATTTTTCTTCTATTATAGCTTCATCTACACTTGATTTCCCCAAAAGTTATCTATACACAAGATTGTCTTTTTTTTATTCTGTTTATCCAGCCATTTGAAGCTGTAAAGTCTTTCAAACTGCCAAGCCTACCGGTGATTTCTAGATCTTTTTCTATTAGTATCATGCCATTTATAGGTACATTCCCTGCACAAGCTTCTTTAAACCACTTTATAAGATATCTTTCAGCTTGTGATGTAAGGTGTTTTTTTAATGTTTTCCATTTCTTGGAATTTTTTTGCTCTCTTCCTCAATGTTTTTTTTTCAATATATCCTTTTTTCTGTGATATGGATTGCAAGGTTGCAACTGGAATTCCTTGCAATCAAGCAAATGCTATTTTGGTTCCATGAAATTCATTAAATTGTTTAATAATTTCGGCTTTCTCAGCAACAGAAACTTTTTTGCGTTTTTTACTCATCATTTTGACTTGAAAAGGTTAGAAATGTGACCTTATACAATGGATTTTAGACTTCTATGAAAATGTGTAGAAGGGTAAGGACCCCCCCCCCTCCCTAATGAAAGAAAAGGAGTCACCCCATCTGATTGGGAACTGGAGTGTCCCTTCCTCAATCCATCTCATTCTTACACCAATGCAGTGTGTTGCTTCTGTGCTTTGCTCCCCCATCTGTAGTGTATTCAGGGAAGTAGACAGTCTGTCTGTGGTATATGTTTTTGTTTTCACAGATAAACTTTCAACAACGTGGATTAGTTTTAAAAAAGCACAAAAGGAATAATATTGCTTATTTTTTTTAACATTTTTTCCCCTTTCCAGGTAAAACGTAAAATAGGGGAAATTCCGTTGCAACAAACTTACAAGTTAAATTAATATTATTAGTATACGAAAAAACTGGAATCTGATTTAAAAAAACATAAAATGCGGGGGGGGGGAAAAAACGTAGATTCGAGGGGCGTAAAATTGGGGTTTCACTGTATTATATAAAATTTAAAAAATAGAATCTTAATAATGAACATATAATTGAATATAATAGTTAATATTTCATATTCGGAAATTAATGGGACAAATAATTCTACTTATATATCTGAAAAATTTGTGAATGAGCTTTGAGCATATTTTTCTTATTGTACTCAAATGTTATGCTTACTAAGAATTGATTCAATCTATACATTTTCTTGTTGCTTTTTGCAATACCTTGTAAAAAGTGATTACTGTATAGATAGAAACAATCAATACTTCTAATTTCTGCCTTTTTAGTGGCACAATCATCTCAGAATAGGCTATGGCCTTCTGCAGAATAGATTTCCAGTCTGCCCTCCATTTCAATAGACTCTTCCAATTTTTTATTTTAAGAATTTTTAGATCTATTTTCAAGACAGTTAATCAAGTGTATCCTTGGTCTTCCTTTTTTTTTTTTTTTTTTTTTTTTTGCTCCAATTAGTTTAGCATTAAACATCTTTTTGGTGATTCAAATATCCTCCATTCTAATCAAGTGTCCTGCCCATTTTAGTCTTTTGATTATAATAAATTTTAATATGTCTGATTCTCTGTATAGTTTATAAATTTCTGAATTTGTTCTTCTCTATGTATCATTAAATTTTGCACCTTGCAAGATACTTCATAGTATCTTTCTTTCAAAAACTGCTGGGATTTCTTTATCATTTTTTGGCCATTGCCTATGCTTCTGCATTATATGTGGCTATAGACACAAAAACTCTGCAGTATATATGGCTATAGACCCCAAAGTTCTAGAGAGCAGTAATTTTATTTTTCTGCTAATCAACTAGATTTTAAATATCTTTTCCATTCAAACATAACAAGTAGTAACTCTGTTATGTATGTTACTTCTAACTACTTTATTTAATTAATACAAAATTTCCTTGAATGGATCTGAAGCAAAAGAATTCTTCCTATACAACAGTTGTTTTGTGTTTGTAAACTTACGTTTAAGAAAAAATAATGTACCCAAAAAAACTACCTTGTAATTTTTTTTACTATTTTAGATAATTGCATAACATTACTTAATTATTTTTTTTTATTATAAAATTTTTTATCAAGGCTGACAGATAAATTGGATAATCTAAATTATCTAATAATCAAGGGCACCAAGAACTTCAAAAATTAATACACTAATAAATTACTTATTAAAAATGGAATTGCTATATTTTGAAGAATATTTGAAATTCTCAAAATTAATAAAGGGGGAAAATACATGCAAATGATTCAAGGAACAAATACGTAAAAAAATGTTTAATATATCTACTTAAAGAGTTTAGGAGATAACGTCATCTGAATCAGTGAAGTGTACTGTGTGTGTGTCCTTTAAATTAATCTCTTATAGCCAGAGTCTACAATTTTCAGTTTCTCTATAGTATGATTGGTGTGTCATAGAATACTATGCATTTAATTAAAGTTCATATGTTTTCAGTGCTAAAAATTTAGTAAAATTGTTTGCTAGTGTAAATTCTCAATCCAATCCAATTCAAATTGTTAAGTGGGCATTATTATGATGAACTTTATCTTGTGTGTGTGCCAGAATAAAATATTTGTTGTGCTCTGCATAATGAAATAATAATAGAGAAATAATGAAAGTTGTACCAACAGCATGCACAGTTACAATTTGTACTGTTTTACATTCTTATATCACCCAATTAATTGTTTACAATAAGTCATGATATGCTATTAAATGATGCTCTTTGGAAAATTACTTTACTTCTCTGTATAGTCGTAGTTTTTTTTCCCCCTATGCAAAATTGAATTCACTTGAAAATAACCAATCTCAGTCATTGATTTACTAATGACAATATCTGCATGAAACCAGATGGACAGACCTATTTCAAACACTTGAAAGAATACTGGGGGTTACATTCAGTACATGCAGCTATACTTCAAATATGTTATGGAGGATTTGACTGAACATAATGTCGGGTTCCTTGATGAGTGAAGTAGTTTCTAATGTTAAATGCCATGAAAATTGATTTTGAAGTCCCTTCTAAAATCTGCTTATTAATATGTTTTGTAAGTAATTTACCTGTACAACTTTAACTTATTCACTTTTTTAACTTAGCTATTTAAGTATTCATGTTTGGATGGTATAATTTATAATGTTTATGCAGCAATAATTTACAACCACAGATTATGCTGTTTATCCTTTTTTATTAGTATTATCCAGTATCCTAAGAGTTTCATTTCAGTAATCAATATTTTGCATTTCATGCATTTTTATAATAGTTCCACTGTTTCATTTTACTATATGGAATAGAATTGATTGATTTTTGTTGTTGAAAAATTGAGTATCATGTGATCCAATTCACTTATATATTGAATCATTTGCATGTTTCTTATATCCATTTAAGATTAATATTATTTACTGCATAACATAGTTTATTACATACTTTCATTCTGATATTTCTTAGTCTTCAAAATATTTTTAAAAGACTTTTTTCTTACAAAATATGACGTAGTCAGTAGCTCTAAAGTCTGCCATGTATGAAACATTTCTTTGTTGAATGCATGACAGGTAGCAAAATGTACCATGTTTGGGGCACAAAAATTCAAACAAGTGACATTTGGAAAAATTAATATTGACTGAAATTTCTGAGTTCCAGTTTTATTTGTGGAAAGTTAAGAGCATTGACTGTACAAACCAAATGAAAAGAAAAGGTGTGAAAAATTATTAGATATTTATAAATTGATAAAAATTTGCTACAATGAAAAACAAACTGAGAAAAAATTGTTATATCTATTATATGTTCATATAATGAAATATTATTGAGAAATATAATAAATGCTGAAAACTATTTGATTTCCCCTGTATTAAAACATAATTCAGTTATAATGAATGGCGTTAAATTTTCTTTTTTTTATTACTTCTATTTAAATGATTATCATCTTGCTTTATTTTAATTAAAAAATATATGAAAATTTTAAGTTTAATTTATTCAACCCATATTAGACTTCTTTTTATTATAACCATAATTAATTAAATTAATAGATTTTAATTATTTTTACTTTTAAATATTGGAGTTCTTTTATAATTGACTCACCTTTTCTGTATTTTTGTACCAAAGTTAGGAGAAATAATTGTCATAAATTTTAAATCTTTATGCGTTCTACCTGATGCTAGAAAGCACAAAGTTACATTCAATCATTCACAAGGTCTTAAAGAAGGCATGAATATATTTCTTTTTATGATTAAATATTTTACCTTGTTCAACAAACTTTTTACTATTCTTCATTCATCATAATATAATGTAAGAAATTCTTATTTTCTGAGTGTATTTGTTTAATCAAATTGAGATGTGAAAGAGATTTTTGCTGCATCAGTCCATTTTTTTCCTCATCACAATACAAAGCAAAAGCCAGCAATATTTTTGTGCTTAATTTATTCATGTTAAAGCTATGATAATTAGAAAAAATATTCCTGATCTATAAGAAGAATATAAAATATATCATAAAATAAAAATTTGATGGTAGATATTACAAGCAAATTAAATGAGTGAAGCAATAAATATTAAAATGACTTTTAAATATGTCAAATCATAAAACTGGCTGAATTGAAATTTTAATTCCTTTTCTCATTATTTCAACATAATGATTCTTTCCAAGTGCTGTTATAAACCTGTAATACAATTGCTTATGAATATTAAAAATCAGATTATATTTGAAATCTTGTATGTAATATGATATATATATATTTAAATCCAAGAAATTTAAAACTATGAGAATCTAAACATTCAGCTGATTACTTGTTTATGTATATATCAATAAAATATACATGTAAAATAAAGTTGAGTGATTTTATTTAATTAAGTTCAGCAGACTTTATAATTACTGATTTTTATTTTACCAATGAGGCATTCTTTTGCATCTCAATAAGAAATTTAAATAATGTAATAGCTTTACTATGTTCTTGGTGTCAAGAAATTGATGATTTGACTTCCAGGTTGACAAAAAATATGCATATATTCTGATCAAATATTTATATTTTGCACAAATCTCGAGGTCATTATTAAATACATGAATAAAAAGCTGCCAGCCAATTTTTAGCAAATACATTCATACCTGATGTATGTACATAAAGAATATTCAATGATGTGTAATAAATTCATAATTAGCTAGAGTAATAAAATACAGAACACAGGAAATCATAAAAAAACATAATCTAACCATATTTGTCTCATGGCTGAATAGATATTAAACCTTTTGTTTAATCTTACCATGTATTACTAAAAAATGTTTAAGCTAATGTTCAATAAAATATATATTATAATTTTTTACTCTAATATTGTTGCCTAAATATATATTCAATATTGTATGTGTATCTGAAAGATTTTTAGTAAAGTACAAATTATCATCTAATTGATATTTTTCATTTACAGCTTGTACTTTGGGATACTGTTGGGACAGAGCGATTTCGAACTCTTACAAGAAACTATTTTCGGAATGCTCATGCTTGTCTTATTGTATTCACTTCTAATGAGCCTGAGACTCTCAATAGCTTGACACAATGGATCAGAGATGCGGATGATTTTTCAGAAAATGGTCAGTGTGAAATATTAATGAAAATTAAGGAAAAAATTTTATTGTAATTATTTTATTCATTATACTCAGTGCAATGTTTATTTTTTAAAACATTGATAATGAACCTAATACTCTAATGTCTTAAAATTAAGATAGAATTATAAAAGTTTCAGTAAATAAAAACATTTCATTTTAAGGGAATTTCATATGCATTATTATGCTAGATTAATGGTTGTATGACAAAACATCTGAAAGAAACTATTATCTTTCAGAAAATGAAAGGAATAAATAAATTTTTGTGTCTCTTTACAATTGGGAAATTACTTTTATGATCAACCAAAATTGCAATAGAATTCATATGTAATTATATTATGCTGTTAGTTATGTTATCAATTTATTAATGTGAAATATAATGAAAATTGCTGCATTAATAAATCAGTAAATAGCTGAGCATGTGTTTGAAATAACTTATTAGTTTGCATAGAGTAATATTATATTCAAATCCATTGATCAAACTGTTTACTGAATAAAAATTTGTAATCTTTTAATAGAAATGTTAAATAATGTAATAGAAATATTTTGTTCTGATTAACCATTATAAAGGTTTAATAACAAGCAATGTTAACTTGTATGTATAAAAATGTCACATTTAAGCTCTTTTATATGTATGGTGCATGGGAATAGTTTATTTCGTAAATGTTAATATTTGTTGACCATTAACACTTTTCCTTAATAAATAAAAATATTCTTGCATTAAAAAATTAATGGTTTTATTATTGAATTTTTTAAATCGTTTTTCCATTAAACATTAACAAAATTAAAATTGTTCAATTTTTTCTTTAATAACTGCATTATTACTTATATATGACTAATGCAAAATATGCTTTAAGATTGACCCTTATTATTTTCATTATAATATGCTAGTTATCATATCAGTTTTTAAAACTAGTATCTATAAATAAACCTAAGATCTAATATAAATAAAATAAATTAAGTTCTCTATAAGTAGGGATAGGAGTCAATTCAACAAAAATTATATTCGTAGTTTTCAGTACTATAATTGTTGTGTACAATTGATCCAATCACTATATGTTGTGCAAAATATTATTTTTCAATTCTTCAATAAAGACTAGTATTTTTAATTTTAGTCTTAATTGAGGAAAGTCTGACAATATTATGTCTATTATAGTTTAAATTAAAAATTTGAATTCATATCAAACCCTCGACAGTCTTTGAAAATGTTTCTCTTTGCAAATCAAGCAAATATGTCTCAATTCACTTAGATTCATGTATTATAGCATGTATATGAATGGATAAAATGATTTTCTACCATGAACTTTTTTCAGACATTTGAATTATTTAAGGAAAGCTGCATTTACTTCTGAGAAAAAAAGATTTATGATACATCTTGCTAATGTTAACCCAGAAGATTGTTAAATAATAAAGAATGTGATTTCAAATATTTCTGTCAGTAAACTTACATAGAAATGTATAGGAAATTTATGATTTTTTTATTGGCTCATTTTTTACACTGGATCTTGTCATTTATTCTATGAATTAATATTAATAGATATGTTCAACTAAGTATAGATCAGCATAGTAGTTTAAGGCCTGATATCTGGTCATAAAGGCCTTTGTTTTATCAATAATGATTGTCAGCTTGTGAAAGATAGAAGTTATTTTAGTAATTGATTTACTCTCTAACTTAGAAGAGGGAGACTTGCCAAATATATTGTAATCACTGATACTATTTTGAAAAGTATCATAACAAAATAAATTTCTCTAAAGAACATGTTTTGTAAGTAAAAATCCATGTTCTTTTTTTTTTTTTTTTTTTTATTTTTTTTTATTGATTTTAATGTGCATTGCTTTTTCTTATGAACACATGTTTAATGTTTTATTATAATTAAATTCTCATAAGTATAACATATCATTTTTATTGAAAAACTTGAAATGACCGTAGAAAAAAAAAACATCTTTACAAAGGAAATTTTTTAATTTTTTTAGAAACATTTTAAAAATAACCCTTTTCATGTATAGTTGGACAACTAAATATAAGTATTACACTAGAAAGATGGCCATCCATGATAACAATGCTAAATGTTCTTAGTTATCACAAATAGTTTACATAGTAATTATATATTGCCAGATATCATTTGTAGAGCATCGAAATAGGGATTCATATTTTTGATTATGATAATTTTTTTCAAAGAAACTAAACAGTTAAAACATTAGTTTTTTCAAGAAAAAAATTAAAATGCTTGTGCTTGATATTATAAGCACAGCAATAATTATTAAATTAAACAATGAATTTATTATATAAAAAATAAAAAGAAATTTAACTTTATTTTAAAGTAACATAGAAATAGTCGTATGATATTGCTATTCAATGATGTTTGTATGCAAACTTTTTACTAAATGACAGCTGCATATTTATTAAATATCTTTATATATATAATTTTCTAAAATTCATTTTAAAAAGTTAAATTATATTTCTGGACTTTTAAAATGTTTTTTTTTCCCCATAAATTAAACACTGAATTACCAATTAATGCTCATTAATATTTTAAGAATCATAATAGCTTATTGGTTTGTAAGATCATGCTTTAATATTCAATATTTGACCTATTATAGTGCTTTTTCTCTAACATTATATCATGTTGTTGATTCAAATATTTTCAATTTTTTTTTTTTTTTTTTTTTAGTGATTCAACTTAAATGTTTTATTTGATAATTAAATATATTAAATAAAAACAATTAGTACAAAGTTTTTTCATGACTATATTCCAGTAATAAAACTACTTAAACTTCAGAATTTGGTATTATCTTTATTTTTGTGGATATTTATGGAATGAATATATATATATTTGTTTCCAATAAATTACTGCATAATATAACTATTAACAAACTTTGAGCAGTTATATTTTAGTTGTTTAAGTTATAAAATTATATTTTGTATCAGAATAGTTTCTTTGAATTAGAAATAATTGATTAAGGTATTTATAAACTGTTTATTTTTCAGCACTGAAAGCATTGATTAGAAATAAGAATGATTTAAAATGTCTCATTGCTCAAGAAAAAGTTAATGCTTTTGCTCATCACCATGACTGTGATATAGTGTTCAATATTTCTGCAAAAACAGGTATTTTTTTATATTATTGCAAAAACTCAAAGTATAAATTTTAAGTCTAAATTAGTTTTTAACCCAAATTATATATAATTTTGATGGTTGCTTAGGGTTAAATTAAAATAATGTTCATCTAGTATAAAACATAAAAAAATAATGGTTTACGTAAAAATAATTAACATTTGTTTAAATGTAACCTTATAATTCATTGATACATAACTGTCTACTATCTATAATAATATTTTATTTAAAAAGGAAAAAATAAGATAAAGCTGAAGAAAAGCTTTTTTAAAAAAAGCTGTTGCATAGGGAAAGTCGTAATTCCTTAAAATAAAAATTATTCCTTTTAAAAAATAAAAAATTTTTGTTTAGATAATCTAATATTTATCATTCATAATTCACAAATACTCTGTAAAAAATGAAACTTAATCTTGTATACTCCTAAAAAATTAATTTTATTTTCAATGCTTCAAAAATTCTGTTTTAAATATGTCTGAGAGTTTAATATTTTTCCTTTTCAATGTTATACTTTAAGTAAAGGTGAATATTAAATTTTGATGTGTTAAATCAAATGTTGAAACTTTTCTAATTTAACTAAAAAACTTATAAGGAGCATACAAAATATGTTCTTAATTTTGAATATCAATTCCTTTCCCCCCTCCCCCAGTTTGTTGATATAGCATAGTAGTTGATTTCATGTTGAAAAAATCATAGCATGATTGTATATTTATTTGTAAAAATTAGTTTGCTATTAATTTACGCTGGAGATGTGCTTGTTATTCTAGTACTAGTTCTGGTAACTTTGAATGAATAATAAACATTAATGTTTATAGACTTCATCATCACTGTTATTTTGAAAAATATTTTAAAAGACATAAATATAATTTTCTTATTGAAACTTTTCTAATAATTTTTTAATTTTCCTTTTGTATTGTTTATAAGGTTTAATTTTATGTTTTATTTTTTTCTTCAAATTATCAGAAACTGGTGATAGTAAACAAAGGAAGGTAATATTTTAGTTAAAACAAAAATGTGTGCAACTTTCATTTGTTAAGATTATTTTTAACATTTTTTTCACTTAAAATTCATTTTCTATGGCATAAAATATTTTTCTAGAAATATGTTTTCTTATTTTCCATAAAGCTCACTTCTAGATTAATTTACATGGATAAACAGTATTTAACCCATAAATGTCCTAAAATTAAAATTTGATATAAAGTTTTTAAATTGAATTGTACACTTGCTATTGGTCTAATATTCTCGTCTGTATGTATTTACCTTTAAATAATATTCTTTTGAACTAAAATTAAAAAGTAAATGTCGGCTGACAAAATTGTTTAAATAATATTACATTTTGTTTTTACACTATTGAATATATGATATATTTCTTTAATCAGTTTAACAATATAAATCAATATTTTGCTAAATTAGGGATTTATTTTGCTAAACTTTCATTAATTAGGGACCTTCTCATAGTATCTCAATAGTATTTTTATTTTTCTAAAAATAAAAATACTATTGAGATAAGTATCATGTTTTTCTATAATATAATTAATTTCAGCATTATTATTTTTTTTTCAAGAAAAATGTTTGAAGAAAATCTTGCTATTTTTTAATCAGTTTTGATTTTTCGAAATAACTAAAGCATGTGGGATTTTTGTTTTATTAATTTTGTAAGTTTTGTTAACATTAATTAAGAATCATGATTCATTTTATAAAACAGATTTTATTACATTAGAATCTTATTAGGGAATCACTTAAGTACCAGGGTTTTTTTTTTTTTTTTTTAAATAATATATCACAAAGCTATATTTATATTAGTGTTTACTTCATGAATAAAAATATTTTGAACTTAAAAAATTCTTGTTTTTGTGTGTCAATATTGATAATTGCAGTTTATTAAAATAATTTTTATTGTATAAATTTCTTTCAGTTATCATTTTCTTTTAGGTAGCTACTCTAAAAATCCAGAAATTACTTAATAATTGCATCATTAATATTTCAGTAAAATTATAGAATAAAGGTATTCATCTTTAATATAAAATTTTGATTAAAGTAAATGGTTTTGTCTAGAATTTTATATTATGACCTTACAAATATTTTTGGTGTCAGTTCTTATATCTCAATTAAGGAAAAACATCTAGTGATAAATAACACTAAAATGTTGGAAATTTTTATACTCTCATAGAATATATTTTGCATTAAAATTTGTTTATTATGCAAGTTTTTTTTTCCTTAAATTAATTAACTTCCACTTTTTATAAGAAAAGTTTATTTAAGAATAGCATATGACATTTTTTTTTGTGTTTTTGTGCACAAAATTTTTCTATGTGTTTGCATATGTGTGCAATGATATCATTTCTATAGTATTATAGTTCTGTAAAGTTTATCAAATTAAGTTTTTATTAATATGTAGTTAAAATATCTACTAAGTTTTTCACTTTTATTGGTCCTTATTGTAAAAATGCAGTCTTTTTTTATAACTTTTATGACACTTATTTTTTTGAAAAAGAAACGTTTTGATTCAAATGATTTATAAAATTATATATTAGTTTTTTTCTATTATGTTTGTAGGTGAAGGAATTGATGAAATGTTTAAAACTATAGCTCAGAAACTAATACTAAAAAACAATCGAGCCCATAAAGCACAAGCTTTATTTGAAAGAGATGTTCACCAATTAAGTTCAGAGGAAGATGAAGAAGCAAAAACGTCTTGCTGCTAAAATATATTCATGCAACATAAATTTATTGATATTATATCAATGCTTTACTAAAATAAGCTAGCCTTTCTTTGTTTATAAGAAAGACTAGTTTTAATATCTTTTAATTATGATAATTATATAAAAAGTAAAATTCTGCTAAATAATTACATACTAAAAATATTCAAGACAAGTCTCATTTTTAGCGAATTTATTTGAATTTTCAGGATTAATTGATTTTCTTATGTTATATATACTCTGTCTACATTTGCGATAAAAGCATAAGCAAATTAAATTGCATACTAAACTGATGCAAAATACAATTTTTACGTAAATTACAAGAAATTTTTTCAAAATTTAACTGAGACTTCAATGATACTTTTTAAACTAAAATTAATTTATACTTACTGTGAGCTAGTTAGTGTTTAATAAAAGCAGCTACTTAGTTTTTATATACAATTCTGTACATATATTAAAATGAACAGTTCTTGTGCATTGATAATCGAAAGTTAATTTATTTCATTATAAAACTCATTTATTTTCATTAAAGGTGTCATATTTTATTTTAGAAAATGGTTCTACCAATTTAGGGTTCATATGATTATAGACGCTAATTTTAATTTATTATATGTTTTATCTCTTTATCGTGCTACTCATCAACTAATGGCAGAGATCGACATAAGATAAAAAAAAAAAAGGGTTCATGTAGGTTCATAAGAAATAAACAGTTTTTCAGGAGCTGTACTAAATTTTTATAGGTGTAAACATTCACACAGTGTAAATATTATTGCTCTTTTATTTTTTGCTAAATATATCTATAATTATACACAAATCATGTACTTCAATTATACTTTTTTAAAAAATGATAGAGATAAATATTTATAAAAGCAAATATGAATTATTTTGATATAAATAAATTACATCAAAAATATTAAATGTACCAATCTACAACAACAGAAATAATTTCATTTAAATATTCAAAATTCTTCTTACATTAATCTAATTAAATTAATTATTTAGATATTAGATATAATAGATATTAGAGTCTTTGTTAACATGGTTCTTTTTTTTTCTGCCAATTGTGTACTGAAATAGCTTGTAATAACAAATTTCATTAAAAAAATACTTAAATTTCTGATTATATAAATTAAATAAAGCTTCAATTTAAACTTCTTTATTCTAATCATTACTACTTAATAAAAAATAGGCTTTTCTTCAGTTTGTCTTCAAACAATTTAATTAATTATCCATATTTTAGGCTTACCTTCAATGTGTGGCTGCTATAATATATATCAGGGGTAGCCAAGACGTCAACTGATAGACCGCGAAGACATTTTAGGTAAGCCATGCGACCATCCCGATAATGACTTTAGATATTAACAATTTAATTTATGACATATGACATAGATTCAATGAATTATTTAAAATAAAAATTTACTACATTCTACGCTTTAAAACCTAAAACGGACATGATGAGCGCGATTAAAACATTAAAAAAAACTATAGAAAGGTATGCATCTCAATTAAGAAAACATGAATTGAGAAACTTCAAAAACATAGAGGAAGAGTGCATCCATAATCCAAACCAAGACTTCGAAGATTTTGCTTAATACTTGTTTTGTTTACAGAATTTGAAAGATTCGCTGATTTAATTAGGTTGAAAGAAATATTCAAGTTTATGATATTTCCATTTAATGAAAATTTCAGCATTGATGGAGTATCTGAAAAAATAGGACATTTAATAGATATCACGTCAGTCACGGTCGAAGAAGAAATTATTAAATTAAGATGCAATATATTTCTTAAATCCAGAGCATATTTAGCGATACTGATTTTTGGAAATTAATTTCTGAGGAAATGTTTCCAAATATTTACAAATTGATTTTGTATTTGATATTATACTTTGGATCAAGGTATCTTTGCGAATCTGCTTTTTCAACCATGAACAAAAACAAACATTGGTCGCATTTAACAGATGAACATTTAATTTCGTTGTTTATGCATTGCAATAAGCTCGTACCAGCTTCAGTATGATAAACTTGTCGCAGATATACAGTGCCAAATTTCAACTAAACGAAGTGAATAGGATGGTCAGTTTTTGATATATGAATACTTTGATTATTTTCGTCAGTAAATTTTTATTTTGTTAATTAAGTTTTTTTTTTAGAAAAATTACATAATTTACCATACTTTCTTGTTACCGAAAATAAATATGTACGTTAATTTAGCTCTGCCATTGCTATACCGCCTTCGATTTTTTTTAATGTGGAGTAGACCCCGGATCCCAAAAGTTTGGCCACCCCTGATATATATATATATATATATATATACACACACAAAATATATTAGCAAAACTTTCAAATTCTAAACTTTTTCTATTTAGTACATTAATCATTACTTCTCTGAAGTCACATGACAAGATCCAGTTTTCAGTTAATATTAATTTACCAATAGTTTCATCTTTGAATTTCTGTCTTATAAATAAGTTGTAATGTTTGAAAAATATATCATTTTATGATATAATTTTTTTATGAATTTCTTTAAACATAACTATGCGTTTCCCAGTATTGTAAGTTATTTTTTGTTCATCTTTCCATTCTCTATTTCTCACTAAAATTTGGTTGTGTCTAATAAAGACACCTTAAAATAATATTTAAATTTTTTTTCATCTATTTCATTAAAAAGTTACGATTATTTAAAATAAAAAGGGAAATTTTTAATGATCACAACCATAATTTCAAAGTATCTCTTTGACAATTCTGGAATTTTGACTTAAAAAAAAATTAAAATCTCGAAGTTTCCTGGAGGTATATGAATCCTGCCTAATATATGTTCTGCACTGTACCTTTAAAACAAAAATAATGAGTTTTATTCTTTAAGGAGGCATGTTTCATTTATTTATTTTTTTTCTATTAAAAATAATTGTTATAAAAAGCTTACTATTTACAAAATGTGATACTTTTAATGTCAATTGATAAAATGGCAGCTAACTTTTAAAATGCCCAGAATTATTGAAAAAATAGTTTTATAGCTGATAAGTAAATAATTGAGCTTCACAGACATTAAAGTTTAAAAGTAAATTTTTCTTCCACTTAATTTTTTTTTGTACATTGCAATCAAGTTTAGCTTATTACATTTCTAGTCATTTTTTAAGCTAGTTTTTCGAAATTATAGAACAGAAGCTTATGTTTAAATACATTACAGAAGATAAAATATTTTGTTTTAGTTTCTAGTTTTTTTAAAAATGACTATAGAGCTGTTATTTTATCAGGCAGTTACCTATTTTGCATAATGTAAATAGTATTCACAATTATACATGTACATTAATCATCGTAAATGTGTGTTTTTATTCTTAATGTTAACATTCCTGAGTCTCAACATTTTTATTTGTAAATAAATTCTTCTGTTTTAAGCAAGTGTACTTGTTTTATGTTTTATTTGTATTTAAACTCTTACATTTCATTCTCAAGGAAATAACATGTTGAAACAAAAATCATTTATTTAAAATATATGCACTTAACAAAAAATGAAAATATGACTGAAAAATTGAATCAAAAAGTTTTTTTTTTTTATTCATGTATTTCTTACAATCAATAATTATCGAGTGAATGATCGGTTGTGTCGTGAGTTAATATCTCTTCGTCCACTTCCTCTACTTACAGACCCAGGTGTGATGAACCTAAAATTATAGAATGATGAAATTGAATTTTCTTATATATTGAAATGTTACACCAAATACTAAAATCTGGTGCCTTTACTTTATGAAACAGGCACTTAAAGATACTTTAAAATCTTGTACATGTGTGATTTACTATAGAAATTCATTAATTAATCCTCTGCATTTATTATTTTTTTTTAATTTAATGAAAACTAAATTATGTTTCTTTGCTATGAAGCTTTTGAAAAACATTTCAATCTTTTGATTTTTATGATATTTCCTTAATCAAATGAGTATATGAAACTTATGGAAAAATAAATTAATTGATGACAATTATTAACTAAAAACACAATTTGCAATTTCTTAAATTAATTATTAGCAAAACAATATTAGCTATTCTGACTTGAAACTTGACAGATAGTTGCAAGAGCTGCTAATTAATTGTGCAATTACCAAAGAAAGTTATCACTGTTGCTTGAATTCGCATGGATAATAATTTTGATAGTCTATTGATAATTGGGTCTTAAAGCCAAAAAGACTAATTTAGTTATCATTTCAAATTAACTTTCTTTCATAACTTATCATGCTCACAAAAAATTAATTTATTACAATGCCAATAGAGTAAAAAAATACATGTATAAATAAACACACTGAATCCTTAGTTTTGTGAAATCCAACCAATTTAGTTATTATACCTACTAACTCTTCTAATTTTAGGCAATGAAATTCTTCAAGAGAGTAATAAAAACTGTGCATTACAAAAATTATTTTTATATTAAATGTGTTCAATTTGAGTTTTGACTTTGCAGATAATCATAGGTTTACTGTATTTATAATATACAACTAATTTTTTGATTGCTTTATATTTATTTTCATCATTACGAAAATTAAGTATATTTGTAAAAAAAATTGCCGATTTTCCTGCATATAATCCGCAGATTATGTGTTTAAAAAGTTTCGAATTTCGTTGTGCGCCTCTACAGATAATCTGATAATAAAAACATTCTCGTAAAGTTTTGAAAGAAATACTATTTATGTTAATAAAATAAATAACAGGTGGTATGACGACACACCTAAGTTATTTAAGCTATAATCAGCTTTGTCCAATTAGGTTCAAGAACGAATTTGTTTCCTCGTAAAGACATTACAGTTGCATTTCACTAATGTCAATTCGCAATTTCTCTTGACGTGAGCTGTTTCGTTTTGAAATTATTCAAATTCGTATATCATCATATGGAAGCGAGCACTTTAAAATTAAAAGCTTTAGCGAAACAAATAAAATTGCGACAAACATGTTAATGTGAACTGAAAAACATAGCATGCACAGTATAAAAGAATAATGTATAAAATACGCATTTGTAAATAATCCATTTTTTTCATTTAAATGTTAATGAAGCAAATATGTATATTTTTTAAATACGTCTAACATCGTTTTAAAAGTCATTAGAAGCTAAATATCGATACGTTTTACAAGAATCTTTTCTAAATTATCGCTCTTATGCTTTCATTACAAGTTTATTGCACTTTGCAATGAGGTGGATCCAGGCAGATCTTTTTCATAATAAATGCTTTTTTGTGTGTGTGTACAATTTATTATACTTTTAATCATGCAGTGCATTTTTTTATTTTATGTGACACCAATATTATCAATAGTACATATTTTAGACTGTTCGCCGAAAAAAATTATTGCGGATTATGCAACACCTTTTTTTTCTACTCAAAAAAAGGTTGTGCGGATAATATACAGGAAAATACATCTTGATTTGCATTTTATGCCCGAATATTGATAATTTGAGAGTTATTCAGCAAATACTTATATAATGAAATGCATCATAAATATCATATTATAGATACCATTGATAAATTTAAACTTTTTCGAACACTAAAAAAAAAAAAATCAGAGTTACAACTTTAGAAAAATACCTTTGATTTTGCGACTTATTTCGATTGTCTTGCCAGTGGCCTTGTGACTGTGGTCCCATGTTGTTACCAACTCTTGAACCTCTTGAAAACCTACCTAATGGTATTATATTTGAATTGCGGTTTAGTTCAGAATAGGGATCTCGGTTTCTTTGTCCAGCTCTTGTTTCTTGTTGACTAAATGGAGAGTTGTAATCACTCCTAAATTGCAGAGAAAAAAATACTTTATTTCTTAAAAATACAATCAAACTTCATTTTTATGTTTTAGAAGAAGTATTTTCTCATTAACTTTTTACATTGTGTTATGTTAATACACCAATGAAAAATTACTTCAGCTTAATGTTTATCATTTGAACATAATTTTTTAAGGAATAAAATAGATTTTCTTCATATAAAAAATCTTGTTTTTTTTATGGTAACTTAACTAATGCTGTTATACAAAAAGAATTTGGGAATTTTGCTTAACTAAGGCAGAAAACTTGTTATTTTAGTAGAACATTATCTGTGTGATATCAAGCTTTATTATATTTTTTACTTAAGCATCATAACTCCTCATAATATAAAAATAGAACTATCATATTAATGTGGAAACACTTGTTGTGTAAAGCTAAATATTTTTTTAAATGAAATACTGAAGCAAAATGAAAATTATAAGTGCATGCAAACAGATGTAAATAAAAATTGTTACACATCATCTTGATGCGGCTGAAGCGTCCTTATTTATGTTGATTTCTCCATACAGACCATAAAAAATGAGAATTTAATTTTTGAAGAAACATTTGTTAATTTTATAATAAATAAATTTCACTGATATATCAGAATATAAGAAACGGTTTCTACAAATAAGCTTTAATTGATAAACCACAACATTTAACAATTTATAATTTGGAGTTTCTGAATAAATTTGACAAATTCAGTACCATGTTTTATAATTAATTATTGTAATACCAAACAATAATTTCTGTTTTAGAAATAACAATTAAATCTTATTTCAATTGTATGAAAGCAATAATGAAAATGCCATAAAATTTACCTGTGGCTACCAAAATTACTCCTTTGTCCACTTCCAGGGGAAAGTTTTTGCCCAGAATTTTGACCAACTCGATTGTTCCACGCATTACTCGAAATTCTTCCTGTACCACGATTACCCCCTACAATGAAATTTATAAAAATATAAAAGCATATATTTACCACATATACTGTTTATTTCTATTTCTTAGTATATATTCTATACATAAAAACTTCCAATACAAACCTCTGTTAGAATCTCTCCTTCCATAAGGTCCTGGAGGGCTGAAGAAACGTCCACTATTTCCTCGAGTTGAAGAAAACACTTGATTTCTTTCAAATCCTCTGCCTCTACCTCTTGAGCCTTCCTATGAATAAAATATGCATCCAAGTTAATAAAGAATAACAATTTAATCTTGACTGTACGATTCCAATCAACATATTTACAACAATGTTAAAAATTGCAATCTTAATCATTGGAAAATTTCACAAGATTATTTGAGTTTAGGAAATATTTATATAGAAATGAAATAAAATAAAATTTTTTTTTAAAAAAAAGTATTTTCTCAAATCTGAATCTTTAAACTAAACTGAACTCCATGAATATTTATAAGAAAGTATTTACTTATAGTTGTAAACATTAATTATTTAGAGAAACAACATTTAAAAGCTATTGAACAATATTAACTTTTTAAAAGACAGAAGCTTTAATTGAATTTTTTAAATTTCAACTTCATGCTATTTTTTTTAATGTTTATGTTTTCTTTGTTGTTTTTGAAAAACGATTGTTTTATTTAACAGCAAGTTTACATCGGCAAAATAATTTAATCAATTATTTCTTAAAAACAGAATGAGCAAAACAATTAGAAAGTTTTTGGTATATTTTTCTGTTTCCTTTTGTGGAAAATTCTTGAATTTTTTTATTAACAGATAAAATGCTCCAGGTATTCATAACTAATTCTTGCTATGAAATTCAAATGACAGATTCTTAAACTAAAATATTTTAAAAATAACAAAAAATCATTTAAAGTTATACATACTTTTTGAGGGCGTTTTGTTTGATTTTGCGATCCACTTCCTGAATGATGACTTTCAAGGGCTACAAAATCATCCACATGCATAGATGGTGGGCGACTAGTGTTTGGAGGACGAGATCGGAAAGGATCATTTGCCCTAGAAGAATGGGATGTTCCTCTGTTAAAACCTCGACCACGCATCGGAGCAACTTAAATAAGAAATAGAGATTCAATTATTGTAAAAATTTATGTTTTTTTAGAAACAGGTTCCTAAACATTGATTTGCTTAAACATTGATTGTATAATTAATTTAAGTACTAAAAAATCTTTCATCTGCATGAAAAATAAATGACATACATGGGTAATTATAAAAGTTAAGAACATATTATTAAAATTTTGTAATAAAATTATAAATTAATTTTAGAAATTGCACCTTTGTAACATAATAAAAATTTCCTAATAAAGTAGAAATAGAATTTTTTTTAATGTTAGAAATATTATAGAAACTATTAAAGCTGTAAAAAATACACAATTGATCCAACAACTAAACACCATGAAAATTATCTGTACTTTTTCAGTTATAGATAAACTATACAGAAACTAAACACTGATAGATGCTTAACTGAAATCTGATTACATGGAATTTATTTCATTATTTATAATAATTTGTTTCATGTTCAATGGTTATTTTTCGCACTAGAGGGCTAATTATACCAGGATCTATGATTTAAAGTGGATTTCAAACCACAACAAACATACTAGCCCAAGGTTGGATTCAAACCCACAAATTTTTGAACTGAAATGTTCTGTTTGAACTGTTGTTTGTTACATTATGTGTACTCTTTTCTCAGTTATAAAGCATTGAACTTGCCCAAAAGTTTATATATGATAAACAAGACAATAAGGTATAGACTATTCCTACATTTCAAACAAATAGAGTGGAAAAAAAGAAAACAATCATATGAGATCAGCTTATAAATTTTGATTTAGAATTCACTTATTTATGCCATCCACAATTCTTAATAATTGATAAATATTGAACTGTTTAGTTAGGCAAAATTATAATTTAATAAAAGTTAATATAATTTTGATTAATTAATTAAATCCTAAAGAAATTTTATTTAAGCTTTTTTTTTTAAAAGTAAAAAATAACTACATTCGTAGATGAAAGAAAAATTCATATGTTATTCTGCTCTTTAAAATCTTGAGCATAGAACATATTTTACTAAAAGTTTTGTGACATGGTAAAAGAGATTTTATTTAATAATCTATTTTATTAGCATTATATTTAAAAGATGTACTTACTAAAAGGTCTTTTACTATTCATATCTACAAGAGCAGGATTGATGAAGGGTGCATATTTTCTTTTACCTCCAATAGTACTAAATATACAATAACCAAATTAAGAAACTTACATGATTAAAAATATAATGATTTTAATTGTTTGATGACAGTAATATTTTACCTTATACCCTTCTTTTTTGTCTTTATATCTCCATCTCCTTCTGTACTCATATATATATTTTCTAAAGATGTCCTCAAATTAAATTCTGGAGATATATTTTTTTCAGCGATCGCCACTAAATCAACTGTTACCTGGAAAAGAATTGTGACACAAAATAATGCAGGCATGTTTCTAATTTCTATAATATTTTATAAACAAATATTTATAAAGGATGCACAAAAATATTAAAAGCATCTTAATAAAAGGAATAAATAACATTACATGAATCAATTAAAATGTGTTGCCAAATATTATATTCTAATGAAAATGCATTTCATAAAATGAATTAAGAAAAATAAAAAAGATTTATTTACCTGCTCTTGTTCTTGGTCAGCATCATCTGCACCTGGAAGAGCTAACCAATAAGCTGGGCTAAGCCGCCCTTCTTCTACTTCTCCAACAATAAAAATGGCACGTGATGAAAATTGTGCAGATTGACTTTCAGGAGTAGGAAGTGCTGGTTCTACTATTTCTGAAATCAGATTTTAAATCCGAACAATTTACAATTAAATAGACACAATTGCTAAAACATGTTAGAAAAGCAGATTTAAAAACTTTTAGTATGTTATCACTTATGTGAGTTCTAACATGATCCAAATTTTTTATATGATCAATAAAAATGATAAATTCTAAAACTTAAACAATATTTTATTTAGATTCATCACTTTTAAAAAAAGTATGAATTAAATGGCTGAACAATGGTTTTGCATAGCTTCATCACTCAAAAAACATATTGGCAAAATATAAGTTTATCATATAGATTTTTTATTGAGAAAGTACAAAAAAATTCTTTAATAAGAATAAGGAAATATAGATTATTAAGTAAATAAATAGAGAAATATTCTTTTACTTTTTCCCAGAAAAAAATTAATTTAATACCTTTATCAGTTTTCTCTTCTTTAGCAGCATTACTATTAAGTAAAGAGAGAAGGGAGGATATGCTCTCAAGAAGACTTTCTACAGCTTCTTCATCATTTCCAAATTCCTTAACAGAACAGAAATATTAAAATAAGTTGTGAAATACTTGGTGAAAAAGAATTTTGTGATATTTGCACTTGAAATTATTGATAATATTTTAGCGCATAGCCAACACAGAAATTAGTTAAAGTGGGTGAAACTTTGCATGAATAGTTTAAAAAAATTTGGGATTTTAAAATCAGCAGTGCAATTAGTTATCCACAATTAGAAGAGCTTACAATCCTGGAATGAAATAATGATCCAATATTTCTTAATTATAAAATAAATAAATAAAGCATAAAAATGATTTCTCAAAAAAGAAATTTTCCAAAATTTTAGTTCATGAAATCATGAGCGTTTGTAAATTTAAAGGTTTGTAAATACAAGTGTCTACTATATTGCTATTTGAGAATTTAATGGAAGAATTATACCTTTTTGATTGGAAAATACCAGGGTTTATCCTATCTGGTGTTGAATAGATAAGTGTTGACTTTCTATTTAATGCATATATTTTTTTAAATTGAGAACTTGGGAGCTTTAGAGTTACTGTTTTGCCACACATAAATACATCTCCTATCTATGATAAGCCTTTTAGGAAGGCAATAATATTTGGTGGATATTAACAAATAAATTACATTGAAAGTTTTCAATTGTTAGATAGTGAAATTATGCAATTTCAAGTATTATTGCTCGATAAAATAAGAAAAATAAATAAAATCCGAATAAATTCCAAAGATAATATTCATACACAATCACAATAAAATGTTAATATTATAATTTTTAAAAAAAAAGCGTTTCGCTTTATGTCTGTGTTGGTTAGTTTTCCATTTTCCTTTATCATTTGCATTCACTTTATAAGAGCTCCAATTTACATCTAAAATGAATCTTCAATTCAGACATATATTGGTGATCGAAAAACAGAAAGATTAGCATACACTATATATACTTATAATTGATTATTTATTAAAATCTATAGAGTAATTTATATAATATACAAATATATAATTTAAAAACATGTAATTTTTAAGATTGTTTTCAGACAGCTTTTTTAAAGAGCCATTAAAATAATGCCCATTTAAATTGGGTACAAATGTAATATTAATAACTTATATTAATATAATATGCAATATTTTTTACTTAAAAAATGCAAAAAATAAAGTTTATATTTTTCCAAAGCAATTTTAACCCCTTCCAGGCTCATTTTATTTCGGGATTACGGATCAAAAAATGTCAATTTTTTTTATGCTTATTTTCATACATACATATCTTTTTAAACATAATGGCATCATTCGCATGCAACATTTCCTAAAAATAAATGTAAAAATATCGATTTAAATAAATGAGTAATAAACGAGTATTTACCTGTAAAGTTGGCTTTCTGTATGGCAGAAATCATTATACTTTGGAGTTAATTCACACTAACCATAAATATAAAGCTTAGAATACCTAGCTTTAATCTTGAATTACAAATTTTATTTATATCCTGTGCATTTACATAAATTATTATGAAATTATTAATCAAAATTTGATCGTGTATGGTACATTCGAAAGCACGGTACTGCACAGAGTCCAACATCGCAATCTGGACAGTAGAATCTTGTTTCTCTTCTTACCTTCTTCCCTTTACTATCTCTCTTTGAGCAGCAAATAATACACTGTCTTGTTGGATTACTTTTTTTCTCCGTTGGTGGAATGTAATCAACAAAATGTCTTTCAAACAGACGTGATGGGGGGTGATCAGCAGAAGGACGTCCTTTTTTGGCAGAAAATTCTACCGAGTGGTACTTTTCAATAATGTTTTCTATTATCTTCGTCCTGTACTGAAGATGACTTCTTTTTCCACCAGATTTTGTGTACAACACATATGAATTCCATAGTGTTATATCCAATAAATGGAGAAATATCTTTTTGTAATATTTTTTTCCTCTTCTTTTAGTGACATTGTAACTGCTTAGTCTTTGGTCTACACGGTCGACCCCTCCCATAGTTCCATTGTAATCTACTACCACTTTTGGTTTCATTTTATTTTCCTTCCTGCGGGTAACTGCAACCATCTCCGTGTTGTGCACAGTGGAAAGCAGTGCTACATCCTTTTTGTCCTTCCATTTCAGGACCATGATTTTTCCCTTTTGAAATGCAGCAATTTCTCCCTTTTTCAACTTCCTTTTTTTTAGATCAATAGGCATACCTTTTCTGTTCAAGCGAACTGTGCCATATATATCGGTTTTATACGATATTAGCAATTCTGCCAGTTATGGGGACGTATAAAAATTATCCGTCGTTACACAGTGCCCTTTGTTCAAAAGGGGATACAATAGTGTCATCACGACTTGTGATGACACAGGCAAATTTTTGAATTGCTCATTCAAAATGGTTCCTTTTCCCGTGTAGATTATGCATGACCACATGTAACCAGATTCGGATTCGCATAACATGTAAAATTTTATGCCAAACCTAGCTCTTTTCAGTGGCATATATTGCACCCAACCAAGGCGCCCCTTATACAACATCAAACTTTCATCAATAGAAACGTTTTTATTTAGAGAATATGCGTTCATAAATTTCCCATTCAAACGCTCGAATAAAGGCCATATTTTACACAATTTTGGATTAGGGTGCGATTCGGGATCATAAACCTCATCGTCCGCAAAATGTAAAAATTGCACCAAGAGTTTGTATCTTCTCTTTGAAAGAAGTTTCCCAAACATAGGTGTATGAAATATTTCTTTTTTAGACCAATATAAATCTTCTTCGGGCTTTTTCGCGATGCCCTGTAAAGTGAAAACCACTAATAATATCATAATTTCATTTTTTGTAGTTGGATACCATTTTTGTGCCCTTGTTTCCTTTTTCAATTCATTCTTTTTCAAGTACTGAGAAGCATAACGATTTGTTTCATTACATATAATTTGTAGAGTTCCATCATCAAAAAAATATTCAAAATACTGCAAAATGTCGTCACTGTCAGGAAAAAAATTTAGTCCTGGGTGTCCTTGAAATATAAATTCTGGGGGAGCAGGATTTGGTGTACATCTATTGAGTTCACACCACTGACAAGCATCACTCAAGCTTTCTGAATCAGAATCACTTTCGGTTTCAGAAGTACTGAAATCTGAACAATCAGATTCTGAAACATCTAAACGATATTCACTTCCAAAATCATCTTCTGAATCGTATTCACTGGAATCAGAATCAATATACCGCGCACAAGCCATTTTGAAAAAAAAAAAAAAAAAAACAGAACGTTAGTTATATAAGCAACTGATGCTTTACGACAAAAACATCTGAAATTGCATCAAAAATTGGCGCCTACTCTTATCGTAAATCTATAGCTCAAAACACTGCATAGTGCTGCCATCTAGTAGCAACAACACTAAATAAAAGCATCTGAAACCAAAAAAGGGACATGTGAAATAATTTGGAAAAGACTGGTTGTGCAGTGTTAATTTTCTCAGTGCCCGAGCTACACTCGGGATGAGCCAGAATGGTACATTTCGCTTGCCCGAGTCCAGCTCGGGAAAAGCCGGGAAGGGGTTAAAAAAAATCTTTCATTTTTATTTTTTGTAAAATATTAATTAATTTTGCATTATTAGTTTTCAACTAATAAAATATTTTCTTAAGCAATTTATTTGAAATACATTGATTTAATTCTGCACTGTTTACAGCCAGAAGTTGAGTGCATTATTTCTATGCTCAATACAGATTTTCTGGGGAGCTTTTCATAATAAAACTGTATTTATGTTTGTCAAAGGAAATATTCAAAAAACTTTCAAGCATCTATCTTAACAGATGTGCATATAAAAAGTAGAGAGGCAATAACTAAATCCAAATCTCCCACTTAAAAAATAATTGATTCCTAACAAATAAGTTACAAATCTTACAATAAAACTAAATATATGGAGTTTAATAATTTTACAAATACTATGCATTTATGAAATCTAGTCAAAATCAGTAGACATAAAATCAATCAAGTTATAAGTTAGTAATAAAAATATTGAATTTGAAATAAATTGAATGCAAGAAATATTTATAATGAAAAATAGTAGAGTGACAACAATTAATATGTAGTGTCATTAGATAGGAATATTATTTAAAACTATTTTCAGGACTTATCTGAAAAATATTTTTTACTTTGAATTCATTATATTAACAATAATTAATTGAAAATTGGATTAAAAATTCACAATAAAATTTCTATATAAGTGACACATAAATTATTTCATATAGTTAAAAATTATTCATCTTACATTCAACATGAATATTAAAAAAATTAAAAACTCCATCATACTTCTAATAAATAGATAAATATCAAATATAATAAATAAACTATAAAGAAAAAATATTCTTCTGCAAAGTAATGCATTTACAAATAAGATTGAAAATTAATATTTTTTAACCTCTAATTGTTTTGAGAGCTCTAAAACAGGCTGAAATGGTTCTGTAGTTTTATTTTCACCATCTTTTCCAGTTGATGGCGCATTACAATCTTCTCTTAGAAGATCGGCAAGCTCACTAGCAGATAAAAACATAGTTCTACCAGTAGATGAACCATCTTCATAACTATTCTCCATTAAACGTAAAAATTCTAATGCAGTTGATAAGGTTGACAAACAGTCACTAGAGTCTTTACTGAAAGTTTGGCTGAACCTTGTGAATAAAGAATATATAGCATTTGGGTGCTGATCCAGGCCTCTGAAATATATCATAGCAGTTAAAAATCTATAAGTCGAAAATGAAATGAAATTAAATTTTATAGTATAGTAAGTGATATTAATTTAAAATTATTTAAAAGAATGTTTTAAAATAATATATTACAAAATTTTTAACAAGACACAATATGTAGTCTTATTTTAATCATATTAAAATTATATTTTTTAAACAAGTAACTAAGCAGTTAAAAGTTTTAATTAAGAATGGATCACAAGAACATAAAAGAATTATTAAAGATGCAAGATAAGGAGCATTTAAGCACTAATTTTTACAAGAAAAAAAAATACTTAAAATACCCATAAATATAAAAAAATATCCATAAATGAGTAATAAATATCCAATAAGAGTAAAAGAATATTCATAAATGAAATAACTTTAGAAAAGTTTTTTAGATTTAAAATAGAACATAACAAAAATTATTAATAGCAATTGGGTAGAAATAAAATTCTATTTTGAATTATATACAACAAAATATTTACTATTTTTTTCTATATAATTAAGTTTAAAACATTTTAATCATATAGAAGATACAGACAGTTTATATACTTACTGTTTTACATAATAATAACCATAATCATACTCTGTTAACATCACTAATGTACGCAAAGAAGGTAGAAGAGAAGAATAGCTATGTGTATGACAACCAATGTGCTGAATCAGAGCACCGCAAATTTGATGCATATGTTCCTTACAGGGTAAGCTACTGGATAACTAAAAACAGAGTAAAATTAAATAGATTTTTAAAATATCTTTTGAATAAAAATTAAGGTTTTCTTCAAATATTTTTAACATTTATGAGCAACATGGATGCAAAACATCAAAATGTTATGATTATCAATTTCATCATTTGCACCTGTTGAGCATTATTTGTATTAACATTATTGTTGAAAGTATTTTTCATATTAAAAAGTGAATTTAACTTTATAGGTGCATAAGGATAAACTTAATCTACATACATTGCCAGAAGCTGATTGCCAGAGCTGGATGGAATTTTTATCTTTTAATAATATAATTTAAATTGAATAAATGCTTTTAAAAAAACTCACTTCATAAAAAAATATCTGTCAAGTAATTATAATTATAGTTAAATATAAAATATTTTGCATTCAATGGATGTTAACTTAAATTTTTTTAAATATATTAAATAATGTGAAAGAATATTTTTAACAATGTCTTAATTAAAAAAATAAAACATTATACTACAATAAAGAGATAATATATAAAACTTACTACATCATTGATGGATCCGCCATTCTCAAAAGTAATGAAACCTATCTCAGGATCACAAAATGATTGTAATATAGACTGAAAGAAAACAATAAAGAAGACATAAAGAAATAGTTATCATATTGAAAAAAATTAATTATAAGGGAATAAAATGGGATTTAAAATACAACTTTTTATAGAAAAGTAACTACAAATTATGATACATTGAAAAAACAAAAATTAAAAATCTACACAAATTGAAAGTTTCTTTGAAAACAAAATATTTAATTTTCTTTATTACTCTGAAAATAAGGAATACACCTTATTTTTTAATTAATTTTTATGGTTTTTTATTTTCTTGTTGTTGTAAAATACACGCTTTATTATTTTCACTCATTATATCATGAAATAAGTAAACTTTACAGATTTTATGCTGAGTTAAAATTAACTTACTACAATACATTCTTGTGCTTGAATAACAAATGACTTCTCTGAAGGAGTATTAAACAATTCTAACATTAATGGTAGCACATCTAAGTATTTCTCATCGGCTTTAATGCTGAAAATTAAACAAGTAGAAATAGATCAAATAAAATTGCTTCCAAAAATGCCAAATTGATAAAAATTTAAATTTTCTAAAGTGAAAATTTACCTTCCTTTCATTACATGTAATGTTGGTATTTTAAATGAAGCATGTGAAACAAGGTATGCAACCAGATTCAGTATTCTTGCTGTAGTGGAAGTCGGAGTTTTCAGTATTGGCTTAGAGTCGTGACTAACAGATTCCACATTTTCTTTCTGATCTGGTAGAGGTAGAAGTATTGTCTCTAATAAAGCATCCAGAACTGATCTACAGGGTGTTAAATAAAAAAAAAATTATGAAAAAAAAATCATCATTCAGGGCATATAGTGCATAACAAAATATTCATTTGCATATTTTAAATACAATAAACTAGCAAGAAATTAATTTCAGTTTTTAAATGAGACAATTTTTTTATATTAGATATAACTTTTATGGTACAATTTAATATAATATACATTAAGTTAGCTAAATATTAATTTTGATTTGTACAAATAAATAACAGTATATTTTTTTCAATAATTTGTCAAAATTGAAATTCATAGTTGTCAGTATATTTAGTTACTATGAAAACAATTTCTGTATTATTTGATTTATACTTGTTAATTGAACATAGTTAATTTTCATATGGAGAGTAAAAATAAACATTATTTCTTTTATAATTTCTAATCAATAAGTAGGAATATTTAAAGCAATAAGTAAAATATTTAAAGTAAGAATATGTGGCTTATGAGAATAAATGAGAGTTTCATAGTTTTGGTTTCTTAATAAACACATTCTTGTCAGAATTAGCTTAAAAAACTTAATTCTGAAAATTTTTTACTTAAAGATGACCAAATTTATTGTTAATTTTTTGATGTTATAATGACTAAATTCACAATAATAAAATCATCCTGTGATTGTGAAATATTAAGTGTGTGAAATATAGCACATATATTAGGCTCATTAAGATGTTTGATATTTTGATTGTCCATGAATTGAGAGAAATTTAATCAATCCTATAAATAAATTTTTCTAATATACTTTTCAAACATAATTCGGAAAAGTTATATCTAATATACAAATACATGAGTCAAGTTTCAATAATCTATTTTTCCTACAATATATAAAGTTTATTAATCTATATATATAATTTACAACTCATACATTTAATTTTTTAAAAATACTTTCTGGGAAATATGAACAGGTTTTCATAGCCTATGTATTTCCATTTTCTTCACTCAAAAAATTTTAATATTCCTTTTTCTTTTGTAAAAAATTTCAAAAAATTTGTAGAAATGTTATGATTTGAGTAGAATATATTAAATGAAAATATTTTACTGACCTTACAATAAAAAGAGCTGTAGGGGCAGCCAAATCAGCAAGTTGTACACAAACACGACGAAGAAGCTGTTGCAGAGGATGACAACTAGTTGCTAAAAACATTGATTACATTCTAATTAAAAGAACAATTAATGTTTTCACTTTGATTGCAATTAAATAAAACTACAAAATAAAAAATAGAGCGATATATGAATATTCTAAATGTATAAGTATGGCATAATTATTAACATCCCCATAATCTTTTCGATATTGCTGATTAAGAGTTACATAACCAGTAAAAACTGTTTCTTTTAAATATTAAGAAACATTAGTCTTAAATATTTATTAAAAATTTAACAAATAAATGAAATACCATCAAAAGCATTATTTGATTTGAGGAAAAGATAACATACCTGCTAAACTGACAATTACTTCTTGAATAGTATTGCTAAGAGAATGCAAGTGTGCACTCCACAGTTTTCGATAATTAACCATTTTTAGAACCTCATCCTCAGAAAGAACCTATATTAAAAGCAATGATGAATAAATTAATTTTTTAATAAAGTGAATGGTTTGGAATGCTTATAATGCATTTAGAATATCTCAATAAGAGATACAAAAAATATTAAGCTATAATTTTTTTCATCCACTCAAGGTTTAATTTCATGATTTTTATAATGAATGTGTGTGATTCATATATCAATATTAATATATAATTGTAATGAGCATATGATAAATTATACAAAATTTAAAATAATTTAGAGCCACACAAAAATATCATTTTGCAAAATGAAAATTCTTAAAACCTTAAAATAACACACAATTAAAATCAGAAACAATTCTTACTTCTCTTGTCTGCAAAGGCAGTGGCAAGGGCAATAGTTCTGATAAAACAGTCAATCCAGTCACAAAATTACTAGGTGATAAATTTACAAATTTTAAAATTTCTTGAATCATTTCAGTCCATAAGCTTTTACTCAAAGCTGAAAAAGTATTGAACATTTTAATAAGCTGAATGGAAAAATATGTTTACAATATGCACACAAAAATATTTTTGTACAATTAAAATTTATATTTAACCCAACATTTGCAAATAGTGTTGGACAATTATACAAAAGTGATTTATTAGTCAAAAAAAAAACTAACTTACCACAAAAGATTAATGGTATTCAATAAAATTTTTTAATATAAATCTAGAAAGATTTTGAAGTGTTAAGCAGTTTCCTTGCCAAAAATGTTTGAGGATAAAATGGTTATATTAAATTATGAAAATAACAAAAACAAATATTAGTTGAGAATTTTCATTATCTAATGAGATAATCTGTTGCTTAGATTTAAATTCAAAACATGTGACTAAATTTTATCATCACAGTCAGATTCTTCAAAATGAATCATCACATAAATATAAAATAATTACAATTGCTTATTTTGCTTTTAATTTATGAATACTTATTATCCATGGGAATAGCATTAAATTTTAATTCATTGAATAAAGAATACTTGAATAAGGAACATTTCAGTTTATAACAAAGAATAAGATATAAATGAAAATAGATATGATTTTAAATAAAAAAATTAAGAACACAATACAAAAATATTATCATAACATTCTTTAATACTTGAAATGTTTGAGAAAGTTAAGAAACAAAAGTATAATTGTTGCACATCTGATAACAAAAATTTTAATAAAAAATGTTATGATGACAAAAAAAGAAATTTAATTAGCATGTTGAATTTCTCCCCCTTAAAATAAATATCAGGAATGAAAAGTCAATAAACATAACAATTAATAATAAGAAATAGCCAAAATCAAATTGTAATAACTCAATTGGTCCCTCAAAATTGAGTAAATTATAACTGTCAACTCATAAGTATATATACATTCATAAATTAAAATAAAAAAAAGGTCTATCTCATATCAATATAAAGATCAAACATAAGGACAGGTCTTAAAAAACACCAAATGAAAGCACTCCTTTTTTTAATGCATTATAAAGAGCCTCCATTCAAATTCAAGGGGAAAATAAAGCACTTATCAGCTTTCAAATATATGTTCTGGATTTTGTTAACAAGCAAACATTTATAACTTACCTAAACCATGAAACTACAAAAATTTTCCACAAATGCTTTAGAGAGCTAAAATTTCACATCACTTTGATTGAATATCTTAGACCTGATAACTAAAATAAAATTAATTGTATCCTAATTTAAACAATTTATTTATTCATTGAAAATTTATGTCAATCCAAAGTAATCACTTAACTTTGAATTTACTTATTGATGACAAATATGGGCCACCAGTAAAAGTACTCAATAAGAGGAAAAGCCTCCTATAATATTTCTCTTACCATCAAAGCTTTTTAGTTGAACTCCTTTAATTCAAATGCAAAATAAATAATTGCACACATGGTTTCAGACACAAACAACAAAATTGGCACAACAGCTCATTGTGTGCCCTAGCCTTTTTCAGAAGTCCCCATCCCACCCTTTTCCCAGTAATGGACCTCTAGTTTTTAATTTTAAGTTTGGTTAAATCCTCATCTAGGGTGTTCCTATATATTTTCTAAGATTTTCCACAGAAAGGAGTGGGATTGAAGACCTTAACAGCTGTTCTCTCAGCCTTCATTCTCAGAGAAAAACCAACTTATCTCATTGAATTCAATTGTATGTATTTAATAATGTCATCATCTTTATGAATTCTATAGATTTCAAAGCTATATCTTTTCTCCAAAATATTATTTTCAAGCACAATAACTAAAAGAATACAAATCTTGATGAATGAACAAGAAATTTACTATTGGCTTTTTAAATTGAAAATATAAGATTAAATTTGGCAAGCAGAAGTTCTGACATTATTGGAAACAGTTAGGTAAAGCCTTGAATATTAAAAATTGCAGCCTAGATAATAAAAATTCGATCAAATCGTTTGCTTTAGCATTCTTTCTGATTACTCATAACATAAACCTGCACTCACAATACAGATACAAAACAAACTTAGGTACCCAATAGATGGGTATCCAATGCTCTTATGAAATAATTTCATGGGAAAAAAGATTATGAGAACAAATACAGCAAACAGATCAAAGAAGGCAATAATAAAGACACATGAATACTATTGAACTTTTATCACCTGTCTGCAAATCAACATAATTACTTCATATTCAAATGCATGATGTTTTAACAGAGAAAAAAGGTAACTTAGTTTTCAATTATCTTATATCTAACCATTATCTAATTATTTCCAACTTTAGCAGAGTCAAGAAATCTACTATTCTGAAGAAACAATAAACCATCATGTTGGAACATAGCCACTATAATTACTTGATTCGAAAGCAATCTGCCTACATTTTACTTTAAAACTTTTTAAGATCTCTTTCAACTATATCTATTCATCTTTTTCTTGGTTCCACTATTGTTAACCCTGACATTGGTTTTTAAAAATTATTTTTGTGCATCAGCTGGGACCGATTCTTAATGTTTCCTAAGAAATGGTTTCTTTTTTATTTTAAATAGTTTATTTATCTTTTTCTCTTGCAATATTAAAATTTTAGCATTGTATCAGTTCCTATAAATATCACCTCTGAGTGGCCCAAAAATAATTCTTAAGGTCTTTAATGATCCATAACATTGATTAATAAATCAAAAATATTTACAATTACAGCAGATTAATAAGGAAAACTGATTTTGCTCTTTCTGAATTTACTTTTAAAAGAAAAAAATTGATAACAATGTTATGACTATTTATGGCGAATGATAGTTTAAATATTGATAATTCATTTTAAAACTTAATAGATAAAAGAAGGAAGCAAAAAACAAATGTACAAATATAAAATTATTTTTAGAGAAAGATAGATTAGGTATATTAATAGTATGTTTAAGGTGAAAACATACTATTAATATACCTAGTCTTAAAATTTTATTTACTATAATAATAATTTAAAAAACCAATTATTTGTAAAGGATATATAATTTTACTTAGTTTGTTAGTTAAAATATTTATTACCTTCTTCTGATTCTGCAGATCCTAAAAATGGTTGAGTGTATGTTAGGAGTGCTTCAACAATTTCAGCATTGACCTATAAATTTTAAGAGAACTTTAAACTTTCTAAAATTCTTTATTCAAATAATAAAGATTTAAATTTTCTAAGACAACTATCCATTCTAAATAGATGAAATTTAATAAGAAATACACTGAAATTTTTTTAAAAGTAAAATATTAATCTTACCGTTTGTGAAAGTTGATAAGAAAAAGAAGAAGGGGGTACAAGAAGCATTAAAGAATACACTTTCAATAGAATGGGCACAGCAGTCAGATCATTGAACTTCAAGAAAAGAAAATTAAATCATTGAATATAAATTATTTATAACATAAGTCATAAAAGAAATAATTAAAAAATAATCTACATTTACAAAATACAATTTATCTATCTAAAAGATACCATACAAATGGTTTTATTTGTAACTTTAAATTTTTTATAACTTTCAAAAATTCTGTAACATTTATTAAAATAAAAATAAATTATACCACATTGTTTTGCAACTTGAAAATTTAAATTTAATTAGTGGAATTATTTTTTTATTTTATTGTTAAAAATAAGGGGAAGGGAAAATATTTCTACATATTGGATGTAAAAAAGTAGAAAATAAAATCAAAAATCACTAAATATGAAAACAAAGTTAAAAATATATATATATTTTTTTTTAATCTTTTTTCCTACAAAGCACAAACCACTTTAAAGAGAAATAAATATTTTTTTCCCAAACATATGAACAAGTGAAAACCAGAAAGATATTTCAGAACATGATTATTTTATATCGTAGAGGCTATAGACTACTCTGAAGCAAATTATATAACAAAGAATGCAAAAGAAAAATTATGGACTCATTTCTTTGAACAATCTTTCTTCTTTTATTTTTGCACAAAAATTAAACATCCACATATATCATAAGAGTTAGTTATTTAATCATTTACTATATTTTCTAGACTTCATACTTTAGTATAGATAAATATATTTACCTTCAAATGAGTAAAATATTCATTTCTTTCATTCTTCTGGCATATTATTGAAAGATAAAAACTTCTGCAATATTACTGAGTACAAAAGGATAATAATTCATTTTTCATCTAAAAATGCTGCTTTGATAAAATGACAGTAAAACGCTAGGGGTCTAAATTTGTAAGAATAAAATTGTTAGGCAATGTTTACTGCAAGGCACTAACTGTAAGAACAGAAATAGTAATAATTTTTGTAATATTGTGATATTTCAAAGATTTTATGAAATTCTGTGTGCATTTTTTATTTCAAAGTGGTTATATAATAATACATGTGTTCGCCTTAGAACACACAGTGGCCCAGTTGGTTAGGACGTTTTTCCTTACCGGAAGGTAGAGAGTTCGAATCCCAGCTTAGCCGAAGATCTGTCATGTTCACTAATGGCGACTGGGATACGTAAAATATGTTGGGCTGCAATGTCCTCCATGTTCCCATTCCAAATTAATATTTCTGGGGATGGTTAGAGCCAAGCTATGGGTCTTCTCTGGCTTCAGTCTCTAAATTGGAAGACCCAGATATGTTGTCATCTATGAGCCAAAGCTGTACTGCCACGTTCATATGAGGGTGCTCTATTAAAAAATGGAAGATGCTTATTTTGACTTCATTCGCCCAGTCTCGGACAGGCAGCCTTGGCTTTGCCAAATGTCATTAGTAACAACACATGTGTTCCACTTATTTCTCAAATAAAATAATGCAGTCTTCCAAAATGATGTAAATAAAAATAAAATAATGCAGTCCTCCAATTTGTAAAAGTTCCATTCTTGGTTAAAATTACTTTTTATTTAAAAAGAAAAATAAATTTATTTAACAAAAAACATTTTTAGTATTCTTTATTTTAATCACAACTAAAATTTAAAGCTAACTTCATAAACAAAAATAACAAATAGGGAACAATTATTACTTAAAAATTATAAAAAAAAACATTATATTTAAGAAGTTTTAAGAAATAAGGAAACATAATTTATTCATATAATTAATATCATATTTCTCAACATTTATAAAAATAATTTTTTTCCATGCAAAATACAATTAAATATATGCTTTGAATTTAATGGTAAAAATACATTTTGATGATTTCTTATTGGAATCTATAATAAAATTTTAATTATAACTTAATTGTTGCATTAATAAGTGGAAAACAAATTACCTCTGTTCCACGACTTGATATCAAATGAGCTAAAATTGATTTCAGTATAAATACAGATGGTTTTATAATAGACACGATTAATACACCTTGTAAACCTACTAAAGCAGGAGATTGATGAGACGGCTTCAAAAAAGTATCACAGATATTCTAAAACAGATATACATGAAAAACTATAGATAAGAAATATCAACACTTTTAATATCATATTTCTTAATTTGAATAAATATTTTTGAGTTACCTAAATTGTAAGTAAGTATTTGTTCATCTAAACATTTCATTGTAACAGTAACTGATTACGTACAAGTATATATATATATACTATTTTACAATCTTTTGTAATTGATAATAAAATATGGAAGAAAATTTTTATATAACGATTTTATCAACAATATACTTTATTATACACTACCATATAGTTGTGGACCAGATGCACAAAGATTCATAAAACTCGACAGTATCTCGAATTTTATGCAATTGTTAAAAGAGATAAGGTGGAAACATCATTAGAAATGAGGCAATAAGTATACAACAATGATTTTTAAAGGTATGTTACAGCTGCTTGTCACATCAGTTGATTTGATCTATTATTGTGTTTCCATTAGAATTATCATAGCCACAGTTAATGTTAAAGATCACATTAAATAGAAGTCTAATGTTTACAACATGTAACCTAATTTCAGCAATCCTTCCTATTAACAAACCAAAAGTGATTGTTATGCCTTGAAACATAAAATTTGTAAGAACCATGAGATATCCTTTCAAAATCATCTACAGAACTTTTCAACATAAAAGGTGGTTATAATGCAACCTAAAACTTTACAGAACTGCATGCTTTCAATATCCATGGACGTGCTGTGGGACAATAAGCCAATCAATATCATTAGGTGTTTGTAATCCCACAAATGGAAGTAGACCACAGAAGAAAAAGATCGTGACTAGTCATGATACACTTTTTTCAAGTCAGATGGTGAGCTTAGGTATGGTGAATATTTTGCCTATTATTTGAACGCATCATTTAATTAGTTATTCATTCTGTAACAAGGGTATATTTATTTGGGCATATATTTTGTGATATGGTTTGGGAACGTTTGATGTTGTTCCCGATAAATTGAATGCCCATGTTATAAACAATTTGAACAATAAAGTTTTTTTTACACCCTGATAATTATACAGAATTGATATATGTTTCTTTCAACACTTTCAGGACAATGCATCTTTAAGGTGTCACAAGGCAAAGAAAAAATTGAAAGGAAACATCTCATTGGATGGAAGTTTTGTGTTGCAAAATTTAACAAAAGGAATGAGTTACACGAATGATACAGGTTGATAAACTCAACGGTATAACTTTTGAGGATCACACAAGTTGTCATACAAAATTAAAAATAATTAACTACATTTTTCTTTATATTGCATGAAACTGCATACAATAAATTGTTTATCTTGATAAATAATTATCAAAAGCACTTTTCAGATTATCCTGAACTATTAAACAACAAAGTTTATTAATAAAATTTCAAAATAAAAAGGAAACAACTTTTAAAATTAAGTCTCAGTGCAGGAAATCTCAGAAGACAGAGAAACCCAAATATAAAATGTTTTATTTGATCATGTTTTAAAAAAAATGTGCACATCACTTTCCAGTTCTTTAGATAATGATTCAATCCTTATATCTCTAATTGGTTCATGTCTCATACAAGCATATTTAACTTCTAATAAACAACATTTTTCACCTTAATCTAAAGTCAAAGACATTAGAAAAGTTTATATCACTAAAAACATACCAAGTTCTATTTACTAATGTGTCCCCACTTCTTTAAATAATGAGTTAATTACCAAAAAATAGAGTAACATGAAAAAATTGATAATGAAGATTGATAATTGATATTGGAATTGCAATTCCATTTAATTCCAATATAAAGACACAAAAGTCCATATAATGATTATTAAAACTTGCTCCAGCTCAAAATAATACATCATGCAATGCCCCAGTTGAAAATAGGAGACATTTTTAGGAAACGTGAATGAAACTACTTATATCACAATAGAACTAATATAGTAGATGATGCAAATTCCAGTTAATTTTTTCAAATCATAAATATCAAATTTTCAATGAGTAAAATTTTTGTTTATGATTTCAAATTATTATTTTTATATTCATATAATTTCCTAAATCTATATAAACTTAAATATTGATATGAGGAAAAATGTTAGATTTTTCATTTTGAACATATCTATATAAAATATTAAACAAAAAATGGAAATAAAATAGGATTTAATATTTGGAATGTTAACAGTATTTATATTACTTTCAAATTATGAAATTAAAACTAGATATATAAATTTGAAATGCATAAAGAATTAAAAAGAATTTACAATCCTATAAAAATAACTTTTACTTTTGACTGAATTACAAAGATATTTAAAAAATATATATGCACAAAATCCCTTTTTGTATTACTATATTATTAAGCATTTTCATTTCTTTTTAAAAACTTTAATAATAAAAAGAATATTAATAATTCAGAGAATAACTTAGATTATGATTGTTTGAAAAGGTAAATAAGTGCCTCACAAAATGAAACAATCAGAATTGTCCTATGATAATCATGAACCAGAAAATAAAAGTTGAGAATATATTTTTACTGAATATACACACATAAACTCAGTTGATTTTCATTCAATATTTTACATTGTAACTATTTTTTCTTGACTCAAGCAATGTGCTAAGATATTATCTGATTATTACCAATTTACAAATAAAAAATATTAATGCTTAGAAATTTTCTACTTTTTAAGGTTTAGGATTGGTGAATTGTTTTAAATTATAATTTGATCAATTAGTAACTCAAGATTATATGTTTTTTTGATCATCATCAAAAACATTATAAAAATGATTAGTTAAAAAATGATTTTGTATTATGCTATAAATTTAATATTAGAATATAAATCACAGAAAATGAATCAAAATACATACTTGAAGAATACTTTTCAAAGTATCCATTCCATCATTTGCAAAAACTTGTATTATTGCATACATATATTTCAATTCCCTATTTCCATCATTAGAATTATCTTAAAAAAAGAAAAATTAAAAAATTTTACGCTTTCAATTCAGTAATGCGAATAATTTAAAAAATCATTTCAAATATTTGTTACAGACAAAGAATATTTTAATAGCATTCATAATAAATTATATTTGTCATAAATAACTTGCACATAATTGAAGTACTCAAAAATATATTTAAGATAAAATTATTAGCATTTATCATTTTCGTTTAAATACATTAATGTACTAGTATGTATACAAATTTATCACAGCATTTTTTGTCAGAAATGATATCTTGAATTTATACACTTTATATTTTCTATATTTTACTTCTAAATCACAAATAAGAATTAAGAAAATTAAGTTAAATTACACAATTGTAACTATAAATATTTTCCGTTAGAAGGAAATTTTTACATTGTAAATTACATTGAAGAGCAAATGAAAAAAAAAATAATAATCAGCAGTTCAACATGTTAAGAAGAGCTGCTTACAGTACAAAATTGAGTGAGAGTATGAATATAAGAGCGTATGATCATTGTCAAGTCATCATGGCTTAAAGAATGGGTTACTTGATTCCAGAATTACAAACATTTGAATTTTCAAGCACCACAACCTTAGGGGTATATATGGAGTATACCAATTCTAGTAAAACCATCATTGCTAAAATCAATTGCTGTGAACAATTGTGAGTGAATGTCTAAAGAAGTCAATAGCTAGCTTGCATTGCAGGTAAGAAGATAGTGTAAGAGATTACTAGTCATAAAAATGCTGATGAACTGCAATGTGTAGGCTGCCATAACATACAAAACCATCTTCTCCCAATGGATGGGATGAAGGAGTCATTGTCCAACAAGAATTCTGCTAACGACGCAAAACAGGTCGAAACAATAATCATGGGCACTGGAATGCTGGCAATAAACAGAAAGATGTAGAAAAAATGTTGCTTTGAATGTTGAGAGAGATTCACTTCATGGTACATCTTGATAACAAAATGAGTATGTTTAAACTTCAACCCCTATCTTTAGAAGACTTTTTAAATTCCTAGAGTTGACATTTTTGTCTGGAGAATGGAGGATGTTCATAAGGACTGAAATAGAACTGATTCATGCAACATTTCCTCCAGGTGAACATTACCAAGATAATCTTGTCAAATACCTGCTCTCATATGTTTGTTTTAAACAGTCAACTAGAGAAGTTTCTTTCAGCAAAACTATGTATCATGCTATCATTTCAAAATTGTATCAGTATTGATACATTCACCAGATTTGAATGTGGTTTCCTGGCCACTGAAATCAGCCAATCTCAATCCAATCAAGCACATGTGGAATGCAATTGAGAGAGATGTTTTTGAGGTTCCAACCACCTTCATCAAATTTTTGTGAATTGTATGAGGTCTTTCAGGAGCTGTAAGTATTGAGTTTTCCATCATTTCCAGTTTCGTGGCAAGCCCATTTTTAAAATGAATTACATCATTTTCAAGGCAAAAGGTAGAGCACTGTGTATTAGATACAGGTAGCCCTAATTGAATTGTTTTTCAATATAGTTTATATTTGGTAGTGACTAAAATTAAATGACTTTACTTTGGTTTTTGTCCAAATAATTATGTAGTGTAATTGGTTTTTATAAGATCAATAAAAAATTAATTTATACAGACTAAATTTTTCAGACTTTTAAGTTCACAAATATGAATAGATTGTTAAATTAATATATATGAGATTGATCGAGACCATCACAAAATTTGATTCACATTAGAAAAATACATTAATACATCTATGCAAAGGTTTACAATTTAAAAAACGATTTTGTAATAGGTATCATTAGAAGATATAAATTGTAAGACTTACTTGCAAATATTTATAAATGAATAAGCAAAGACTTTTATAATGAAGACCTTGCAATTTTAAAATGAGGTAAATATTTATTAAATTCATAACAATGGAAATGATGAGTTACTTTTGCAATAAATGAAAAATATAATTTATGTTCATTTTAATATTTCCAAAAATGTGGAAACATCAAACACTGAAAGAATATTTATCATTTTTACATTTAACATACTTAAAAAATAATCACATTTACTGTCTCCAATTTAAAGACAAAGATATATGGTTCACAAATAATCATGATTAATTTTACAAATATTTAAATGATTCTATTATTAAAAAATCATTAAATATTATTATGCAAATTAAATGAATAATGTAATTATTTTAAAGAAAATTAAAATATGTCATTCAATGAAAAGATTTATGTATGCATTAGAAAACAATTACTTTGTGGTAAGCAAATATACTGTAAAATCCTCAGAGCACTAATTAGTTCTGGTGGCAATGAAGCTGAATCTTCAGTGTGTGCTTTTAATATTGGCATCAAAGAAGCTACTGATTCATAAGTGTAATTAGTAATAGTACGTGTGGGAGTCATCCATAGAGCCAAATCATGTAGTTTTGGAGTTATTTCTAAAAAAAAAAGAAATATTATATATATAGATAAATATCATGCTTAAATATTTCAACATCACTAAAATACTGCCTTGCAATAGTATTGCATTGCCATTAGTATATGGAATACTGATTCAAATTACTTAAATTATAATTAATTCAAATCCTATTTTACAAATAAGGCTTTGCATAAATTTGAAACTAATTATATTTCCTACAACCAGTTTTAAAGTCTAAAATCAATATTAAGTTTTTGCAATTTTATTTTTCTATTAAAATCCATATGAACTATCAAATTAATAGAATTTCAAATATTTAGGCATCTGATTGCCTTTAATTTGACCCCTTAAATGGTCCAATTTTCATCAGGAGTGTTCATAAAAGACATACTTTTTATTGTATATAACACAACTCTAAACTTGGTATAAAAGAAATTTTTTTTTATTACTTTTCATAAATAATGAGTTTTAACATTTTTTATTTATAAGTTTGTAACACCAATACCCCCTAGCATTTTAGAATCATAGAGTATATACAACGATGACTATACTGTTAATCTCATGAATAATTATCTAAAAAATATATACATTAAAAATGTATACTTTTCAATACTGTTTTCCTAGAAGTCTTTTTTTCATGACACAATTTTAAACACAGTATTAGAGAAAATCCTACAATGCTTGTTTTAGTATTTATCATCAATACTTAGTTGGATAATTTGTTTTGCATATCTATTGTGCGTGGTTGGTTGGGTTTTATGGCGCAAGGTCCAAAAGGGACAAGCTGCGCCAATCTATTGTGTGTGATACACCTGTTGGAAGACAGGTGTATCCTAATAATGTGATATTTAAAGGTAAAAGAATTAATATCATGCAGAATTACTTAATTTTTTTTAGACATCTGTCCTTTGTGCTTGTCAGAAAAGTGTTCAATATGCATAATTGACCATCTCCTTCCTGGTGAAAAAGTGGTCTCAATGCCATTTTCCCTATTTGTATTACCTAGTTTTTTCTTATTATTGTCTCTGATTTTATTGTTCTTCAAGTTACACCTTATTTTATTTATATTGGCATTCCTCTCTTTAGCTGCTTTGCACTGGTTTGAATGCCTATAGTATTTGTTAATTAATGTTGTATTTCATTGATTCCATTTACTTTCTATTTGCTATATATATTGCTTCTTATTGTATTTACTGCTTTATAAATATATAGGTTACTTGATTCTTTAGTAACATATATTTTCTATTTTTCAAGTAATAAAATTAGTTTCTAATGAAACTGAATGGATTTTTTTAAACTTTATTTGCAAATGTGTTGCATTTTATTAGTGACAATATTGGGAAACTAATGCCTACATAATATGCAATATTTTTATTTATACTAAAAATAACTTTTTAATTTATACTTTTTACACTAAAAGCATGTTATCAGCATATATCATAATTGAAATAATTACAAGTAAGCTAAAAAAGTTAAAACTTACCCTGCTGACTTAAATTATACAAGTCATCTGAAAACTTTTCTAACATATGAACATCTTCAGAGTAAAGAACAACCAACATCAGAAGTTCAGTTACATAACCAGCACAAACAGATTTGCTTTGCTTTAAATCAGTTCCTTCTTCCCCTGCAAAAAATTTAAAAAAAGATTTAAAAGGTCTTACTTTACTTATTCTTGTATAATTTTATTATGAACTGAGTCTAAATAAAAGGAAATTTTTTCAATGTAATGATTTAAAATTTTTTTATTTAAATGACAGAAATGTTTAATATATCTATTAAATTCAGAAAAAATATGCAGCAGTAAAAATTTCAGCAAAATTTTTGTTCATTTATGTTCAAATTAACTTGTAATATTTAATAGAAAATATTTCAAGCAATTAATGTAAAAAGTGATTTTTTGAAATAATGTTATTCTCAAAGAAATATTAATTACATTACAATTACTATATTCATAAAAAATATAGAACCCAATTATCATAAAATGATAAAAGCCTTATAAAAAAAATAAAAATAAAAAAAGCATTCTAGCATAAATATGTGAACTAAAGCATACTAATACTTAATATAGCTCAGTTTCTTTAAAAACCAATTATTCCTTTTTTCATGGAATTTGAATGATGTTTGCAAATTACTATTAAATTTTTGTTCTTTATCATGGAAAATTTAGTTTAAAGTTAATATACCTTATCACATTGCTATCTATGCTCATATACTTTTTTACTTTTAGCTATGGTCCATATATTTTCTACTGGATTTAAATCGGGTAAATATACTACTTGATCTATTAAGGTAAAACTATTATCAAGAAACCATTTCAAAGTTAACTTGTAATGTTACACATCAGTATTATCTTTTAGAAATTCAACATAGAAATTAATATGCATTTTAAAAAATAGCAACAAATATTGATACAAAATTAACACATTTTTTATAGCATTCTATTAAAAAAAACTGGTAATGGCATTAGTTCTATTGAAATGAAATCCATCAAGCTATTACACCATCAACACTCTTTGCATAAGTTGCCATAGCTTACACTTCACTAGATGTAAGTTTTAAATTAAACTCATAAAAAATAATATAACAAACTAATTTCAAAAATTCAAACTTAATAATTTTCAAAATTCATTGGTCATTTTAAATAATTATTTAATTTATTAGTATAAAAAAATAATACACTTTACCAGACATCTGAACAAAAGGCAACAATGCATGCAAATTCTCAGCGGTAGTTAATACATTTATTACAGATGCACGACCAATAGGAGAGAAAATCATTGTGTACATGTGATGAAGGACAGAAACTATTTCAGGATCATCAGGTTCCTTTTTTACTCCATCTGGAATGCACAAAAAAGTATTATCATGCAAATGAATATAACTCTGTACTAAATAATTTTTCTCAAGTTTCAATATCTTATTTAATTGCAATTGGTAAGAAACCATTTTCTTTTCAGTTCTCAAGTTAAAAGAATTGAATCTTTTAGATTCAATGTTGTTGATTTTAACTAAACATAAGACTGGATAAATTGTTTAATATAATGATTATGAAAAAGTAAACTAAAAATATTATTTCAGTACCATCATGAGTGATATGCACATGAATAGTATTTAAACTTTTACTTATTTGTTTTCAAATTGCAGATATTGTAATAAAATTTAATTAAAATTACAAAAAAGGCGTATAACCAAAACAAAAAAACAAGGTTTTAATCCTGCATTTATTGTCTCAAAACTTGTAACTAATAATTAACTAAAATTACCCTGGATCAATGATAGAGTATTACTTAAAACAAAGACCAATATAGCTTTTAAAAATATATATATAATGTATAATTTCAGCAAACATTACTCATTCTGAACATGTTTTATGCAAGTGATACTTGCATAAAACATGTTCAGAATGAGTAATGTTTGCTGAAATTATATGCAAGTGATACTTGCATAAAACATGTTCAGTGTCTGTTAAAACTAAAAATAAAATTAATAGCAAAAATCCTCATTCATGGTGTAGTAACTCAGGATGAACGAAGGCCTGCTTCCAACAATCTCTACTAGCTGTCAAACTTCTCCATTATTTTTTATTATCCTCATCTTGCATTATCCTCTTCTTGTGTTATATAGTCTTGATGAAAAGATTGTCTTTAGCATATTGTTACTCAAGCAAGTGGTATGTTAAGCCCACTTGAAATGGCTTATTATAGTAAACAACATCTGGCACTTTGAACATTTGATATAATTTGCTGTTGCATCTTCTACACCAGATACCATCTTCTTATACCCAAAAACGATCCTCCCGGTTTTGCATTCAAAAGTGTCTAACAACTTTTCCTCTCTAGTTGTGGTCCGTGTTTCCATTGCATAATTCTAATGGGTAATAATCCCATTGCTAATGGGACTAATAAGGATCTTATAAAATGACAGTACAACAAAAATACCTCTCTATTTGATATAATTGGTAGTCTGTAATACATTCATAACATAAATAATAAAGTTATTAAGTGTACTGTTAATCAATCAATAATTGTTCAGTTTGTTTTTTGTCTAATAATTTTTCTTTGGACATAAAGGTTAATTCAATAAGGAGTTAAAAGTGATTTCTAAATTAATATAATCCTCCAAGCCCAATGTTAGAATTAAATTTGCAAAATGTTAAACTGAAACCCATTCAGTTTATGGTCAGGCATTTTTAGAGTATCAACTTTATAAATATAGAAATTTTGAGATTTATCTGATAGGAATAATAATATAGTGTCCACATCTAAAATTCTAAAGCAAACATTTAAATTTGTAAATTTTTGTAAAGTATTTCCATATTCTTTTATGGCATAATATGAAAACTACATTTAAGATTTTCTAAGCATAAGACAATATAAATTTTTGAAAATTTATAACCAATTTGTTAATGATTAGTTTAGTTTTTATTATGTATATTAGCATTAAAGTGCATAATTCAGTTATTTCATAGAATAAATAGGTATTTGATGAAATAACTAGACAAATCAGTTAAAGTATATATGGATGAAAAATTCCATACTTCACCTAGTTATGAAATAACTAAAGAAAGACTGTTAAAGTGAAAATAAACAATCTCAAAGTTATTTTATAAATTAATTTAATATAAATCAAAGATATAATGATGTAACAAATAGTCACATGATACTTTTTTCTATGTTGTTTTAGCACTTTTTACTTTTGCTATCTAAGTTAAATAATTTAATAATTTTTTATAAATTAATAAACATTAATTAATAAATTAAATAATTTTTTATAAGTAAAAGTAGCATTGTTTCCCTAGGTCCCATGCTTTTTTTTAATAAAGTTTTAAATCTTTCTTGCATGAAATTTTTCTTATTTACTAGTGGGTCTCCCAATCTTGCAGAAATTATTGCTTGAAAACACATTGCAAAAATATTTTATAATAATCCAAAATTTAAAATGCTAACATAAATACAAGGTCTAAATTCTATATTTAAAAGCAGCGGAATGAAGCATGCAAACATAGACATGTCATTGCAAAGCAGCTTAAGAGTTCAAAACTGATTAAAAGCAACTAGAACTGGTTCAATGAACTTTCAGGTATCATATTTTATACTTCAATGGTAAAATAATCCTCATTCTACAGAATAACTAGTAAAATAGAAGAATTCAATAATTACATATTTTTTTAACTGACTTGTCAAGTGATTTCATTCAATACCTTTTTTTTCTTCCTATGAAATAAGATTTCATACTTTAATGTCATTCTTTCTATCTATTGGAATCTAAGAATTCCTACTTTCATACTTTAATGTAAAAATTTTTCTACCAATTTTTGTGCAGTATTTTTAGGCTCACAAAAACAATAAATTACACAGTTAAAATAATTATCTTTGTCTTGGAAATAAAAGTTCTAGTAATTAAAGTGGAATCTGTGTATTAGATCTTTCCTATAAAACATAATTAAACTTATGAATTTTGAAAATATTATTTGATTACTTTATTTTATTTATTTATTTATCTACTTATTTCTATTGTTTCAAATTTTTTAAGGAAAGGAAAAATTCCTTTATGTAACTTTTTAAATCTGAATATATTAATTTTTAGTAAGTTTATTTATGAATTTTATATTCTTACTTTGATCCATAAATGCACAAAGTGCTGTGAATTTTAACAAGTTGTTCAATTTTTGTTTCGTTACAGAATATCTAAAATGAGTATTATAAAATGGTTTTGAGTGGTCAAAATGACAATTATGACAAACCACTGTCAGACAAATCAAATAGCTGCAAATATTGTAACTTCCAAATACTGAAAAAATGCTCAGTTAAATATAACAAAAGTTTAAAAAAATTAACACCCATTTTAATCTTTGAATTGGTTTCAATATACAGATTATTTACATGAACAACAATTTTTATCTGTACATTCCAAAATTAAGATAAATACAAAAGATGTAGCTTTTATTTAATAATTGAAAGCTTTTAAAACTTTTTTAATGTATTGCCGTCTTCAGAAAAGATATTTTATTGATATAAACTGCTTATGTGTCCTAAAGGAAAGATCAAGCCTTCCTACTTTATGGCATTTTCATATTGTGAGACAGGAAACTAAAACACCCTATAGTTCAATACTAGTTAGAATCAAATGATTCTTATGTGAAATTATTATAATAAAAATAATTAACAAAAATAGCTTTAAAGCATGTATAAGTATAATTTAATACTAGAATGCATCATACCTCTTGCATGATAGGCCAACAATGAATCAATATACAACAGAGCTTGCAAATGATATGCAATTTGCATACCTAAACTTTGGGCAATACTTTCATCAGCTCCTTCTTCTCTTGTTTCATCCTATTAAAAATACAAAAAAGATAATATGCTTATTTATAAATAACAAACATATTTTAACACTTTTTTACAGGTGTATATTCATTATTACAAGTGGCATAAAAAACGATTTCCTTCTTTAAAATTATTTATGTATATTCCTTATGTTTGTAATGCTGCGTATAAAAATTGTGGGTCTCGTAAAATTGTATATAAGGAAATGTTGATTGCATAAAATATTAATTATGTAAACATTTTAAATAATAATGGATATTCTTAGAGTTTGATTTGTTAACATGTCTCATTTTTAAAAATTACTTTTAAATTTTCAGATTAATTTATAATCTGATAAAATAAGAATATTTAAATAAAACTGTAATTACCAAAATAGGAAATTAGATATAGCAATTATTACTAATTTAAAGTTTTGATTTAAATAAATTTTCTTCTTTATTCATTCAAAAAAGGTGTAATTTTCCCTAAATTTTTTTTAATCTGTACAATCATTACCTACCCATATTTGTAAGTTTTCTGTTTACTTATTTATTCAATGAACATTTTAAAAAAAAAATTATATAATTTTGGTGTTACAAAATTTTCTACTTTAATAACATTACTGCTATAATAATGTTATAATACTGAATAAACTTTAATTTAATTTAAACATAATTAAGAACAATTCTTGTATACCTGTAGCTACACAAAAGCACTTCTTTTAACTTTGCAGTAAAACACAATTTTTCAGGGTTTTTTTTATAATTTATTATAGATTATTCAAATTCATTTAAATCTTCTTAAAAAAAGAATTTTTCTTTTCTCTTCACAAATTTCAATAAGTAAAGCTTATTGTTTACCCTTATTATATGCTCTTTTCTTGTTTTTGCTCATTTTTTAAGCAATCTTTACTAACAGAATTCAGTAATTTTTTATATTTATTATATTGCTGGCCCTCTTTTGCTTAGGATATAGTTTCAATCATATACTTAGCTATGAATGATTGATTTTTTAAAATTTGTCTGCTATTTATTTACAGAAAATCTGCATTCAACAAATACTTAACATTCAGAAAATAATAAAAACAAATTAACTACTATCAGTAAAAAACAATAATTTTTGTTAACTTGACTCAAATGAAGGTTCTAATAATTTAAATTTTATGAAACTATAAATATATTTTTTTTAATTGGATCACATTTTGATAAGTTAACTTCAAATGCATTAAGCAATAACAAGAGAAGATTCAGTAATTTACTTAAATTATTTGATTCATTACTAATCACATGCTTAAGAATATAACCATGAAATGTCCTACTCTATGGATCATTACAGTGGACACTTTCCAATTAAATTTTTGTCACTGATATTAAAAAAAAAAAAAAACTTACAGTTACTTCATTTTTCTGTTTCTTGACCAATTTACATTAAACTCAATTCAGCAGTGTAACAGCCACTAAATTTAGTTTAGTTAGTTAATGGGAACCAAGGTCTACAGTGACCATTTCTGTTTACATGACCAAGGGCCCTGGAGTGTAAAGCATATGTCCTGGTTAGGTGGTCAGAATACGTGAAGCCCCCAATGTTTTATTCCCAAACATGCTTGGTACTCAGTTTTATCAACCCACTGAAAGGGATGAAAAGCTGAGTCGAACCTTCCCAACCCGAAGACAGAACCTCAGACATATGCCTTGGGAGCATGGAGCACTATCACAATGCCACCAAGTTTCATTATTTACATTAGTTTAATTTTTCAATATTTTATTTAATTTAATTTTGCTTATATTCAATGAGTATTATCAAAACTTAATATTTAAATTGTTTTCAATCCTTTTAATTAATAATTCCATAAAAAAATAATCAATAAATTGACTGTATTTTCTAAAAAAAATAAATGTCAAATATTAAATTTGAAAATTTTCTAGAATTAATTACTGATTTCTGAGAATCAATTTAAAATTTCAGAAATTTTCTGGGCTCGGAAAAAAATTAAATTTTTAAGTTTTCAGAAACTATGTAAAACTTGATATGATGATTAAATTAGGGAAAAAAATCATTTAAAAATACAAAGTCTAACATTCAAAAATATTTTTATGAATGTAACCAAGATACAAGCTTAACGTAAGTCCTTAAATATATAATAATTAATAAATATTACTTACAACTGAATGTAACAGTGCTCTTTCAATCCCATTGATTAGATCAGGATTAGATAAAAGAAACAACATTCCTTCTTGGGAAGAAAGAAGTTCCTGAAAAAGATCTTTTATTGTTGACAGAATGTATGGATGACCCGAAAGTGCTGGAGATGAAAGAAGGACAAAAACATTTTCGAGAAGTTTGCTAAATGTGAAAAAATATAAATAATTAAAACATTTAAATGACTTAAATAATAATATAAAAATATACAATCTAATACAAATTTAAGTAATATTTTTTACTTAACTTTGTTTGTCATGCTATAATCTAAAACTGAAGTTTTAATACAATTCACATAAAATACTGTAAAAGCAGAGAATACAATTATAACAGTTTAAAACTTATTCAATAATTAATTAAACAATTAACTTAGTACTAAATGCAATTAATGGAATTCATAATTTAACTAAGTAACACTAAAAATTCATATAAATCATTTATAGGAATTTTAGTGTAACAAAGTTAAACTTTATTGAGCAATAACAAAGGTACAAGAGAAAAAATAATTAATATATATATATATTTGAAAAAATTAATATGTACTCAAAAGAGATATAAAATTTATGATGATTTTTAACTAAATCTAAAATTTGGCAGAGAACTTTTTAAAATTGTCATACAGAAGTCCTATAAGATACTCATAGGACTCATGAAATACTCATGAATCAATAAAATAATTTAAACTTTATGAATATTTTATAGATATTTGATTTTAACAAAAGAAAACTAATATACTATTTTAATTATTTTCATAGAATTTATAAAAAAAAACTTTAATCATGTTTAATAAGAAAAATGCATAAATAATATTGTTAATCTGCAAGCATAATAAAGTAAATTTACAGATTGAATTTCAGACAACAAAATAAAATTGTAATTCATTTCAATAACTTACAATGAAGAAAATACTTACTTTTCTTTAAATATTCTAAGTAAACCAGGTTGAGGATTATTTGGAGATTTTGGAAATTCAAACTGACACCTTGCAGGCAATGACCGTTTCATTTGTGCCTAGATATATTTTTGTTCAATTATGAAACTGACTAAAGCAAATTAAATTACACAATAATATATTAAATTTAATTTCATAATAATATGTTAAAAAAAATAAATATTACGGACATTTAGTTTTTAAGTTTTAGCAAATGTCTGACAAAGTAAAATATATAAAAAAAAGAAAGAACTGTATACATCTTTTCATCTTCTTTTATTGAGTAGATTTTTAACAGTAACAATAATTCAGTTTTTATCCACAAAAATTTTTGTGCTTCCATAAAAGTTCACTTAAAGAAAAAATTCATCTTTATCAGCTTTCAACATATCTTAATCTTTAAAATAACCAAAAATTTAAATGGTTGTGCAAATTTAGATGATTATGTTGTAAGGAGAGTGTGAAGAGCATGCACCTATTTCAAACTTGTAAATATTTAAAAGGTTTATAAACTACAAATGTCTTCCTTTGTTTTATCAAAATACAAAATATATAAATTGCATATCTGATGTTATATTTTTGAATTTTCGATAACTACAGTGGATATGATTTTCATGATTCTATTGTCACCAGGATAGTTGAATAACACAAAACACATTCGTTTCTGATGACACATTTATTCTATATTAACACAAACAAGCATTAATTTATACATTTTTCCACATTTTTTTCCAAAGATATATAGTTTACATCCACCAGGAACAGGACTTCTCTTACCATAGTAATCAAAACAAACCAACCGACTCTTCTTCTTTCTGTGACATAACTGATTCATCCTGTCTCTGTGTCTTTACTCCTAGCAAATAACTAAATCACAAGTTCTAGTTCCAGTTATTTGTCTCACTTCTCTCCAGTTTCCATTGCTGGATCCTGTTCCCACATATAAAAACCACAAAAAACCGAAGAAAAATAAATGCTTACAATATCACATTTTTATTCCTCACCATTCCATAAAGAGCCAAATAAAACAAAAATTCTAAATGTAATTAAATATGGCTTGCTTGCATTTAAATGCTTACTTATTAACTCACATACTTGAGCTTACATTTTTCCTTTACTTCTTCTATTTTAATGGGCAAACAACCAATGTTCTAATACAGCTATAATCATTTTTTGAAAAAAAGATCAATCGCTTAGAAATATACATTACATTTGTTAACAATATTCCAAGGTAAAAAAAAATCAAAGTGAATGTTAACATAAGTAATCACAATTATGTAAATATTATTCACATACATCTAATGAAAATTAAAACCAACAGATAAACAAATAGAAGTAAAAACATAATATCATAAAATATTTTCTCTTTCTTACAATATTTATCATCATCAGCATTGGCACGACAGCCCTTTGTAAGCCTATGCCTTCCTCAGAAGCTTTTCCCAATCTGCCTTTTTTCCAGCAATTGATCTCCAGTTTTTTAGTTTTAGTTTAGCATGGCAAAGTCCTCATTCACACAGTCTTTTCATCTCTTTTTGAGCCATCCTCTTGGTCTTTTATTAGAGGGGGTTATATTAAAAACTTTTAATGCTGTTTGTTCTGGGCTCATTCGTACTACATGCCCTGCCCATCTCATTCTGCTTAGTTTTATAGACTTGATAATATCATTGTCATTAAAAATCTTATATATTTCAAAATTGTATCTTTTTTTCCAGTTGTTATTATCAAGAACATCACCAAAGATGGTTTGCAGAATCTTCTTTTCAAAGGTTGCTATATCTTCTCTTCATTTTTTGTTAAGGTCCATGTCTCAGAGGCATAGGTCAAAACCGACTTGATCAGTACCTTATAAAGTAAGATCTTTGTCTTTCTTTTTACTAAGTAAGATTTCAATAATGCTCTTAAACCAAAGAAGCAGCGATTGGCTGCAATAATTATTTTCCTAATTTCAGGATTTCTGTCATTTTGGTAGGTTATTTTTGATCCTAGATATGTGAAATTCTTCACAGATTCAAATTTAAAAAAATCTATTTCAAGAAATTTAGGAATGGTTTCTATTCTACCACAATATAGATATTTTGTTTTCTCCACATTCACTATTAGGTTCATTATTCCAGCTGATTTCTTCAATGCCAAAAAAGTTTCACCCAGAGAAATTTTAGATCTTGCAATAATGTCCACGTCATCAGCATGTGCTAAAATCTGCACTGATTTACTAAATATAGTGCCCGAAGTATCTATGCCAGCATCTCTAATCACTTTTTCTAGAGCTATGTTAAACAGAAGGCATGCCAATTCATCTCCCATTCTAACTCCATTGTGAATTTCAAAAGCGGCGGATAGTTCCCCCTGAATTCGCACCATTGAGATGATTTCAGTGAGTGTGAGCGTTACAATTTTAATTAATTTTGACGGAACATTAAAATCAGATAGAATCTCTAAAAGCTCAGTTCTATTAATACTATCATATGCTGCCTTAAAATCTATAAGAAGATGATGGGTCTCTTTTCCAAATTCTTTGCATTTCTCCAAAGTTTGTCTCAAAGCAAAGATTTGGTTAACTGTGGACCTTCGTTTGCGGAAGCCACACTGATAATCCCCAAAGACACTGTCTGCAATAAGAGACAAATGATCAAATAGAATATTTAAGAATACCTTATAGGTAACATATAACAGACTTATTCCTCTATAGTTTTAGAAATTCAGTACATCACTCTTTTTATGTATCGGACATAAGATACTCAAATTTCCATTCAATAGGTAATATTTGATAAATTTGCTTATATTTTAAATATAAAATAAATTTCCATTCAATAGCACATATTTTTTCTCCCAAATAGATAGAATAATTTGCCCCAGATGTTGTACACAATAGCGTTACAATATTTATAGTGAAAAAAAAAAATTTAATCATAATCATACAACCTTGATAAGACATATGCGATAAAACATTATTATTATCTGGTTTATGTGCTACTAGATAGAAAGCTAGAGAGAGCCAATGACCATCTATGTAATCTGGAATTCTTTGGGATGCTTTCCGTAAGATGTATCAGAGAATTATGATCTGTGATAAATTTATTTGAAGCGTCGCAAGTCCATGCTTCAAACTTATTCAAAACCCAGATCAGGGCAAATGCTTTTCTCTCAACAGTACTCCCTTTGTTTGGCACTGAAGTTAATTTCTGACTGGCAAAAGTTATAGATTTAGGATTTCCTTCAAATTCTCTTTGCATTAAACATGCTCCAATACTAGTAATTGAAGTATCTGTGCAGAGTTCAAATTGTACATTTAAATCAGGTGTTCACAGTGAAGAGACAACACATAAATTTTCTTTCAGTGAAATGAAAGCCTTTTCTGTCTCTTTAGATCAAGGGATTTTATTTGGTACCTATTTTCCAGTCAAATCTATTAAGGGTTTAGCAGTGTTCATATAATGAGGCACATATTTTTTTATAATAGTTGAAAAATCTCAATATTGATCTTAAGGCTTTCTTTGTTCTCAGCAACTTTAAATTCTTAATTGCGGCAATTTTATAAGATCGGAGACCATGTTTTCCAGATCCAACGACATGACTCAAATATTTTTACTTTGATTGAGCAAAAGTACATTTTGCTAAATTTGCTGTAAAATTGCATTGTTTTAAGGTTTTCAAAATCGCTCTTATATGGTTTAAATGTTCATTATAACTACATAAATAAATAATGATATCATCCAGGAAACTTTCGATAAAATCATTATGGGGTGTTAGTATTTCATTCACATTTTTAATTGTTGGAGCAACAGTAAGTTCAAATAGCATTACTTTTATTGATGCTGTACTTAAGCGAAACAAAACTTGTTAGTTCTTGATTATTTTGATCCAACGAAATATTTCAATTAATTTGAGGATGTCTAGCATTGTTAAATACCTTGCTTCACCAGCTTTGAAACATAATACTTCTGAATTTAGCCCTAAAAATGGAACTATTTAATCATAATTTAATTTTAGATAATCGATACATAATCAAATCATTCCATCTTTCTTTGCAACACATACAAAAGATGGTTCTATCAAATCATTCATTAGTTCTCTTTTTTAATTTTCCACCTGAAGTTAGAGGATTTTGATTTTCTGTATATATGTGGCAGCTTCCTTTTGATTACAAGTTTTAAATGCTATTTTATGAGGTTGTAACTAAGCTTGTTTCACTTCACCATTAAATACAACTCTGAATTTTTTGAGAATCGTTAGAAGTCAATTCTTATGTTTCAGAGATACATAAGAATTGATCTTTCTATCTTACATCATTCTATCTTTTTTTTCCAGTTGCTTCAAACCATCCTTTATTTCACCACGGCCTCTTAGTGTACAGGTTGAATTTCACCAAAATTTAAATCACCTTCATAAATTATGCCCACGGTATATTTTGGTTGAATATATTTCCTTAGTTTATTTTGATGCAAATGACAGATGGTTCCATCTGGTAATTTTACTATATAAGAGTGTGGTGATTTTTGTTCAACAATTGCATCTGGACCTTTCCACTTAGAATAAAATTTGTTAGTAGAATCCAGAATTAATATGATAACTTCATCTCCAACAGATAATTCCTTTGATATGGATTTTAAATTATGACAACGTAAATATTTCTCCGATTGACTTTTTGTATGTTTATTTATGGATTTTACAATATTCTACAACCAATTTTGACCTGTCAAAGATAATCAGTGATTGATTCACCAATATCTTGAGGCAGAACAACTTCATCTTCCCATGTGGATTTTAAAATAGCTAAACGTCCAGGTAAAAAGGGGGGGTCATCCATGAACTAATAAATATGGTGAGACCCCAGCAGTAGTCATTGGTACTTCACGATATACAAACAAGAGGAAAGGCAACTGCTTATCGATCCTTTATTTTGCTACCTTATAGCATGATGCAAATGACTTCAATGTGCCAATCCATTTTTCATTATTCTGTGGGTAACCAGGTGAAGAGAAATTGGGTACAGTCCCTGGTCTTTTAAGAAACTCTAGCGTTAATTTGGCATCAAAATTAGACATTAATTACAACTAGACAAATAAGATATTACAATCCTTTCCTTGGTTTTTCTGGCAGTCAAATGCTCTCTTGTTGATGTTTCTTGAACTAATTTTAAAAATTATTTTCTTCTGCATTCTAGAACTACATGCTGAGTAAATCTGGTTCTAGCCAATAATTATTTTCTGTTGTTTGACATCATCAAAATACTAATTCAATGAAGGACACAACAACTGATCATTTCTTAATATCTTTGCTAGAAAAATTGGATGCTTATTTTCTTCATCCATTACAGTGATTATTTCATTTGACAAGTTACTTTCCACTGGATTAGTTGAAAACTCTACTTCAGAATTTTCTAATTCAAGTATTTCTTGATTTGCTACTATATGAGCATCTGTTTTCTTTCCCACCACATTGAAAGCATTTTTCGAAACTATTTCTTTCCCATAGATGTTTTTGATTTCTTTTTTGAGATATTTTCTTCTTTGTTTCTTCCACAAACTGAAAACTCTAAGATGATCAAAGCTAGCTCATGCAATCCTTCCACAACTGCAGCATGCACCATGATTTACATCCTGATATCATCATCTGTAGACCGAAGACTAAGTCGAACAGAAATAAGCTTTCTTTCAACAGGAGATCCAATTGCAGGTGTCAATTAATTTTTTTCACTTGATCACAACATTTCTTCTGAAACCACTATCTTCAGCAGTACTGTAATTTCTGCGATACTATCAATGATACCTCAAAACGTATAATCTCCTATATTTAAATCAACTGGAAGAAGCTGACTATCGTTTTTACTGATTGGAATTTCCTAATCGAAACTTGCATTAACCCATTTTAATGCAAAGCTCATTAAGCCTTTTCCTGCTTACTTCTTCAGTTTCACTCTTATTAGAAACTTGAGATACAGTATTAATTTGTAGGCAAAATTCCTTCAAATGATCTTTTTGACATTAGTAACACTGTTTAACCTGGAACACAACTCACAGTATTACTTCCGAAAGGATTCTGTATACATGGATCTGGGTTCTTTTGATAGTTATTCTTTCTTTTCACTGAAACTTTTACTTCTGGCTTGTTTCAACTGGAAAAGGTTCTGCTGCTGTAAAAATTTCAGTCTGCTTTGTTCCCTGTGAGCTGGAATAAATTTGGTACAGTTGTGGGAAGTATTTGTGAAACTTTTTGATATCAAAACTAAGAAATTATCAATTTCCCACACAAATTCAGAAACAGAAAGCATATTTTCAGTCTCTTTCAAAAACGTTTGAAAACTTATAAGAATAGGCAAAGTCTCTTTTATTTTTCAGCTACGATCTAAATCTTCTTCAGATAACATAGCATTTATTCCTTTAGCATGACCCCATTAAAATACTGTAAAATAATTTTCTCTGTATACTGTTTGGATACTTCATAAATATCCTTTCAGCATGATGGAAAAAGAAAGACCATTAATATGCTTATTCTTGGGAGGGGGAGGTGGTCTAAATTACATCTTTCCTTATATTTAAATAACCTAGAAAAATGTTCCTAATTTATCCCATCCATATTTGACAGTGATTTTTGAATTACTCTTATCTTCCTTTTCTATTAATTCTAACTCACACATTTTAATTTCCACATTTTAATTCCAGGATAGTTGAATAACACAAAACATATCCTCAATACACAATATATTTATTACACAACATACAAACACTAATTTTGATATTTTTCCACATTATTAAAAGATATATATTTTACATCAATTTAAAACGAAACTTTCACTGCTCCTAGTAATCAAAACAAACCAACCAACCAACCCTTCTTCTCTTTCTGACATTACTGATCCATCCTGACTCCATGTCTCTACTCCTGGCAGATAACGAAATCTAAAGTTCTAGATCCAGTTAACTGTTTGACTTTCATAGTGAATAAATTTTAATTTTAAATCTGAACAAGTTTTATGTCAGTTCAGTTCAATTATTTTGTTTGTTTTATTATTGCAAATTTTAGTTATAAGTATATTAATTTTTAAAAAAAACTAATTTTTTAGTTTCAAAGTGAATGTTATAAAATTATGATAAACTTTTTAAAAAAATTATGAAAATATTGTTAACAGCAATGATTAATAAAGATAGCAAAAGCCCACATATCTGAAATTCATTCTTTGATGTCTTTTATTACAGTTAACATAAACTTGGTTTCTTTTTACAAAGAATTTCACAGAAACCTGAAGAATTATTATTATTATTATTGTTTGTTTTTTTTTTTTTTTTTTTTTTTTTTTTTTTTTGAGAAAGAAAGAATATTTCTATGCACTGAAAAATTTTTCTTTAGCTTTAAAATGAGTTTTAAAAAATAAATATTTATAACAATTTATATTATATATGTATATTACAATTTATATTATATCTTATAAATATTTATAACAATTATTTATCAAATAAGTAACTACTAAGAGATGGTATAACTATTAATGGATAGAATTATAAAAAACTATGGATATATTTATCACAAAGAACATTTTAATAAACATAGAAATAATATTAAAGCCAGTTTTTTAAAAATTCCTTATATTAAACCAATTAAAATCTAAAAATAACTCAGATTAATTTAAGTATTATAAAATTACCCTCTTTCACAGGACTATTACATAAAAAAAAGTATAGTTTAAAACATAAGAAAATACAAACTGATGATTACCATATTTACAGATGCATTTTTATATGAAGAAATTATTTCCTGCAAACATGATATGATAATTTGTAACAGATTTTCACCGGAACTAGAAACTGTTTCAAGAAATTCTAGATCAGGCTCAACAGAAGCTGCTCTAGGTTCAGAAGCATCAGGGGAATCTTCAGATGGAGCACTTTTAGATTCTGATAACTGAGTATTTTGAATAATTCTGACAGAAAAAAAATCAAAGCATTAAAAAAATTAATACACTTTTATAGTTTATTACATGAGAATTTGTAAATCTAGAAAACAATATCAATGCATTCAGACAATTAAAAATGAATCATTTTAATGAAAAATTATTTAAAAATTGAGTATGAAATAAATGTAAAATATTCTTTCATTTATTTAAAAATTTAATTAATGAATGAACATAAGAAATCAATTGCCATTAAACAGTAAATAAATTGTTAAATACTAGATAATGAAATAAATAAAAAAATATATAAATCAATGTGGGGGGCATAAAAATAATTTGATAAAATGGCTATGATAAAAAAAAATGTGTATCAGATGAATAAACAATTTTTTTCCTTAAAACATCACACTTACTTTTCAATAGATTCAGAAAGCTCAAGCAACATTTCATATAGATGAATTTTATTAAGCAAAGCTGAGAGTGAAACAACAATTCGTGTTAACTGAAATAAGAAAGAGAAATTATAAACACATAATTAAAATACTATAACAGTTAAAGAAGAGAAAAGACAAGAAAATTCTATAACATAAGATTAAATAAAAAAATTAATCATACTTGTTTTGATACAAGTAAATCCAAAAGTTTTTGATAACATGTTTCTGTTTTTCCATTTAATAAAGTACCTGTAAGAAAAATGTAATTACTATTATGTTATTGCATAATTTCTAAAAGATAATCAATAAATAAAAAAAATGAAAACATGTATATTTATAAAATTGCCCATTCAAATATTACATTTCTGTAGCACATAAATTTATTTTTATAATTTATATAAATATATATTGCTTCCCATTTTTTTTCTATATACATTTATCACATTAACATTTGCTGTGTACAAGTAAAATATGCTACAAATTAAAAAATAACATTATTTCTATAAAAATTAATTATACCACTTTAAAATGTTATATCATAAGCTTCAAATACATTTCATAATATCATATAATAATGATATTAAAAAATTAAAGTTAAATTTCATATAAATCAGTTTATTACAATTTTGCATAAGACTAATTATTAGAGTAACAAATATGAATTCTACAGATATAATAATACAGCATTAAATAAAAATTCTCAATTTTAAATAGGGAAAAAATGAGTGAAAATTAGTATAAAATTCCAATATGAAAAATCTAATTAAAACTATTTACATCATACAGTAGACTGAGAAATTAAAAAGTCACAAAATAATAGAAAATGGGATAGTTTGGATATTTTGATTCTGTGTGGTTTATAACCTAACAGCTAATGCAGACATGGTATAATTATTAATATTTATGTTTTTCAAAGAACTGTTTATCATGAGAAATATAAAAAATTCTACTAACTCCAATAAATGAGGCTGTATAAAGTAGAAATCTGATTTTAAATTATTTGACAGTGTAAAATTGAACACCTGGAGAATGTATACACATCAACAGGATACAGTATCTTAAACATTATGTGCTTCAAAGATAAAATAAATAGAAGAATTATAGAAAAAATGAAGAGCTTCTTAAGATAAAAATATTCTCAGAATAATTTATAAATAATGAAATACAGCTAAGCAAGTGACAATTAATACAGTTCTTACGATTTTTTGTAAAAAAAATATCTTAGTGATAAGAATAAATACTTTATCAATTAAAGTAAACATACTACTCAGCTGGTATAAGATTTAAAAAAAATTTAAAGGTTTTTAAAACTTTTAAAAATGTTTTAAATTTTAAAAAGGCAACAGATTTTTACCATAGTTCAAAAAATAATTATTTCAATTTCTTAAAAAGAACAGTTAACAGCTTGATTGTTTTAAAAATGCAATTTTATTGAAAAGAAATATGAAGTGCACAAATATGATAGATATTTTATTTACATAAATATAATAGGTATATAATATATTACCATTTTTTGCATCCTCATTTTCATTTACATCAAAGACTTTAGGTGGTGACATCTGTAGATTCTTATGAACCACATAACTCAAACCTGACTGAGTGGAAATTACTGCGTCAATACTTCTCAAGATAAGTAGTTTGACAGGTAAAACCATGTATGGTTGATGAAATAATTGTAAAAGCAACTTTGGGACATCTTTTTCCTAAAAATATTTGCAAAGAAATTTAAATAAAAGTTTCAGATCAAATATCTTTTCAATAAAAAATCACACATTTCTATATACACATTCAATGTTAAATTTTAATTAAATTTATTATAATTTAAAAGTATTAGTTAATTAATTAATTATTAGATGTGTTTCTTAAGATGGAACTAACTAAATATTAAATATTTCATACAATATTACAACAAATACTGATGAAAGTATTTTAATATGAATTTTTTTTTAAAAAAAAACTTGAGCAATAGAATCTACAACCCCTTTAAATTTTTAACAACAATAAAAATACTGAGGTTCCCCCCCCCCCCTGAAAGTTATTTTAAAAGACACTAGACATGCATTGATTTATATTAAACTTTAAATGAGATAACATCAAACATTTAAATAATAGCAAGCTTACTGAAAAATTAAAAAGAAAAAGCAATTGAAACATTAGTCCTTATATATTCAAGCATTTTGGATACAATTTTATATCAAATTAAAGTTATAATAAATGTAAATCACTGTCATAATAGATATTATGACAGTGAAGAAAACTATAGCCCTTGTTATAGTTAATTGAAAAGAGTATCCAAAAAATATAGCAAAAAATATGTTGCAAGGAAAGAATATAAAAATGAAAAATAACTGGTATTTAAAAAAAAAAATAAATAAAGCATACTAGCAATTTAGTGATGATTTCTTCATTTGTTTGAAACATAAAAGTCGCTAAACGAATGCCTGCTTTTAAATGACGAACTTTGTATGCAGTTTGTGGTTGTCTTAAAGCAGCTTCAAAATCTAGTCCTTCAATTACCCAATCAATGAGTAAATTAACAGCACCTAATATAAATAAAAAATATTTTATAATATAAAACAAAAAACAATGAAAGAGAAGAGTAAATTAATAGCACTTAAGATAAAAAAGATACTTTTAACAATAATATAAAAGAAAAAACAATGAAAAAGAACACTAGCTATAGTTAAGACTTTTTTACACATAAAGCATGTTGCCTTAATTTAATTTCCAAAGAAGGCATAATAAAAATAGATACAAATATATATATACATAAAATCTTGATAAAATTAATATTTTCCAAGTTATCATATTTTTCACAACAAAATTTTTTTTAGTAATAACCGTTATAGCAGTCAAGAGTTTAAACAATTAAAATAAGCATATTTTCACAAAATTATGTAACTTCAAAAGGTACTAATTACAGTTTCTTTTTATTATAGATAAACAAAAATAATATGCTTTTCCAGCACCAACTTTGAAAAATATAAGTAAAATGATTTAAGTATTTAAAAAAAAATGTATTTCAAGAGTTAAACTAGAACATTATAAATGTAAAGACAATGAACAATATAAAACAGAGAATGTCTTACCTTCAAATTTTTCTTTGTCTTTTATTGACAGCAAATTGATTAAAGTTTTTTCTGTAATATTTTCTAAAAGTTCCACCCATCTGTAAAATATCATACAACATATATATAAAAAAAAATATTTGTTAACCTAATGCCATTCATTGCAGTTTGGTTCAAATTGAAAATTAGTAATAATACTTATTTTCAATTTGAATCAAAATGACAAAACTAAAAAGTGCAAAAATTATTTAACTTTGTAAGAATACAAGAATTGAAACTTACTTTTTATGAAATCTTTTAATTAAATTCATAAGTATTTCAGAAATTGGAATATTGTGATTACTAATTTCCAAAATTAGTAGTTCAAAATAATTTTGTAGGGAAAAGGAATAATTCCTCTCTTCAGAAAAAGTAATTAAATATATTTTGATACTTAATGAACACTTCATTGTTTAAAATAAAATTAATTTTGCATTCAAGGGAAAAAGTTTTAAATACCAAAAAAAGTATTTTATTATACTCATAAATACAACTTTATTGGCAAATATACGAAATTTTTCTAAATGACATACTTTTCATCATGAGCTTGATTTTCAGGATAGGTAAGAGGTTCTAAAGCATCCTCTACTTTCACAAGCTGATTTTCTTTCTTGTTCATCTCTTGCTCAGCAATTTCAAATGAAAATAATGATGGATTTGAAAAATGCTACATAATGTAAAGAATAAAAAAAAATGTTCTAAATAACCATTAGCAAAATTTTAAACAGCTTTTATATAATCACCTACTTTATATTATAGATAACTATATAAAAAACAAATTATTTTCTTTTTCTGTAGTTACCTACTATTATATGCATTTAAGGATTATTCATTATTTCATTTTCTTCCATACATATTTTCAGATATTTTCTTATACATTTTTTTATAATTATTTTAACAAAATGTAATTATTTTAACAAACCTGATACAGTACAAGCTCGCAATTGTATGGAGAAAAACTTGACATGAATTCAGTCTCATCACCTAATTCATAATCCAACTCATTCTGCAAAAAAATGAAAATATAACATGCAAGTATGAGCATTTTAAATAATTTTGTATGAAGAAAAATACTACTAATTATCATAAAACAAATTTTAAAAACCCAACAGCAAGTTTCTGTCTTCAATTTATTAATTTGTAAGTCAAAATACAATATTTATTTTCCTACTCTTTTAACAAGAAACTAGCAATATAACATTCTAAAATTGGTAGAATTTTTGTGGTACAAAGTCCAAAAATGGACAAACTGCAGAGAAACTCTTCCAATTTTCTATATGAATAAATAGATGCAATTCATAATCAGAAATATAAACTAATGCAACTTAAAAATAAATTCTTTGCTTGGAAAATATCTGATGCATGATTTTTTTTTTTTTTTAAATTCTAATACAAATTGTTAGAGGTCAGTTTTGAAGAATATGATTCAAGCTAAAAATACTAATGCTTATTTTATGAATATTTTAGTATAATAAATTATTAACTAGATATTTACTTATATACACGAGAATTTTTAACACTACAACTGATAATTTTTTTAATCCTAAAATATCAATATCTGAAAATCACTTAAGCACAATTCAGCATGTGAAAACAAAGTTTAAACATTCAAAACAGTTTCATGCATCCTTAATGAAAATATAATTCAAATTTAGACATTTCAAATTCAAATAGATTCACAATTACAAATATTAATTCATAATAAAATTTTAAAAATAGATTAATATACAAAAAATAATTCCTTATTAACTTTAAATTAACAATAATTTTAAAAAATAAGTTATATACATTTTAATAATTAATACAACAAAATTAATGTTCAAGCTGGTTAATTGATCAAATGTAAATATATATAAAATATAATTACCATATCTAATACAACTCTATCTTCCCCATCAGACATATCTTCCTCTTCACTCACGATTTCTTCATACCCATCATCTTCTTCAGTATTTTCACCTTCTTGAATTTCTCCTTCTGAAAGATTATACAAATGTTCACCAGGAGGACGGTCTCTTTGTAAAGGTTCAAAAAAGTTATGATGGCTTTCATCACCTCTATCTCCAAAAATTTCCATGGGTTCATCATCCTTAGGAGTTCTTGGACCAGATGAAATCTTATCAGAATCAGGTGGTGTTGGAGGAGTTCTAGGCCTAATTTTACGTGGAGATGGGGGTGTTGTTGGGCGTTTCACTTCACGAATTTCTTTCCGATTACTCCTATCTCCGAAAGAGCGATCACGATTTCTATCTCTATCTCTGTCTCGAGTACTAGAGTCTCTAATTCTATCACGATCTCTTTCCCTATACCTATCCCTGTCTAATTCTACTGAACTTCTTTCCCAACTTGTTTCTCGAGATCTTCGTCCTCTATCTTTACGTTTAGAGTCATGATCTCGAGATCTCACATCATCCTCTTTATAATCATGAACATCTCTATCCCAAGGTCTATCTCGAGTGCGCTCTTTTTCTTTTTCTCTATGTATAGAAGGAATTTCGAGTAGAGCGGGCCTAGTATAGCTTTCATGTTCATGATTAGAAACATCAGAGGTTCCATGATGTTCTTTAGTATCCCACAATTGTCTAGAAGTTTCAGGAGGAGGCTGATAAATATTTTCTTGGGGCCTATTATACATTTGATGATCATAATGTTCACTTGAAGTTTGGTACTGTTCTTCTGGAGCTGGCCAGGGCTTAGAATAATGTGTCTCATATTGTCCATATGAAGCAGGTGTCGTAGGTACTTGAGGTACTTGTACAGGAACACAATCTTGATATACAATTGATGGAGGTGGTTCTGAAAAGTTTCCAATGACATTGGAAATCTCAGATGAGTATGCAACATGTTGTTCGGGCTGTTGATGAACAATGGGAGAAACTTCAAACCTGGGTGTATCAACTACAGAAGAATGTGATCGGACAGGTGGAGGTGGGGGCTCTGGAGGCACTTCTGGAATTCTTGAATTACGTTCCCAGTCATTTATAGAGGAATCTCCAACAGGTGACTCAAATTCCTTGGATGAACATAACTCTAAAATAAAAATTACAAAGCAATTTTAACATTACATTCACAAAATAAAAAAATACTTGAAAAATATATTATAATTCCTTGCAAAACATTTTAAATATTTTCATTATATGAATAAAAATGAAAAATTTTTAAAAGAGTCACCTAATTACTTGCTGAACTACTTGCATATGAATAAGTATAAATACTGTACACAATTAGTGTAATAACAAACAACTTGAAAATTTTTATAGCACTTATAAAAAGCAAATTTTACCTCTTTTTCAATGATATGCTTAAATATTAATGACAATTGATGTTTCACAGTACTTTGCTATAATTATGGCAATTCTCTTTGAAAATAAAATGTAACATTTAATATGATAAAAATTAAAAAAATTATATGATTAATCAAAAAAAGAAACAATATTAACCTTGTGATGGCACTCTACTATTGGCTTGAGGTGGTGGTGGAGGAGGAGGTGATGATCTTTCTTTATTAGCTGTTTTAGCAAGAATACCATAAACAGCTAAAGTTACAGCACTGTACCATCCACGTAATACAAGTCCATCTGTAGGAATCTAAATAGACAGAAATAATGGAATATTGCATAAATATATCTTCTAGAAAAATAATTATTTTTGAACGATTTTATCAATAATAATTTGAGCAATCTTATTTTTTGGATAAATTGAGCTAGAATTTTTAAAAAGAAACTTTAAAATATAGTTATAACTTTTTCATGCTTTAATCCTTAAATAATGCTTTTCAGAAAGCAAAAAAAATACAGATGAGAAAAAATACATTTGGAAAAAAATTAAGATGAAATTGAATCCACAAAAAATAATATGTATGAAAATACCATTTTTCTCTCAGATAGGAATTAAAATACACTTTTCCATTTTTTGAATGAGATTGATATGCAGATGCAAACTGGTTTAGAAAAAGAAATTCTTTTACACTTTTTTTAATGTTAAAATAAAAATCCTCCTAATAAACATAATTAAAATGCATAAACCTTTATTATAAATTTTGGTTAAAATTTAGAAAAAATTATAAACTCAACTAAAAATTTTAACAAAATCCATAGATTTGATGTTTTAAATAATTATATTAAATAAATAATAAAAGGCTTGAAAATATTTTGATTTTCAATCATTGATGGATATATTCAATTTTGAAATTAAATTTTTCAATTATGTTTGTTACTCTTAATTAAAATACCAATTAATATGAAAAGAAAAATAGCACATATTTTATTATATCTTCATATTTTTAACTAAGACAATATCTAACAAATAAAATGTTAGAAAAAAACAGTGTTAATACAGATGAATCACACAATCTAAAAATTTAATCATTAAAGCCACCAGCTTTAAAACATACACAGTTATAAAAACGTTTGATTGACCAAAAATAGTAGTAAAATTATATTCCTAGAATAGAGAACTAGCAAAAATACAGCACATGAAAATAAATTTAAAATATCTAAATAAAGTGCATCATAAAATATTTTTAGAAATGAAACCTAAGAATAAATTGCTTTTATTTTCCTCTATAAGCTCTTAATGTAGTACAGTTACATGTACTATATAAAGAGCAATAATGAAGCAATGGAATATTGGTAATAGAGGCATATTCTCTTTGCTATCTAGTAATGTTTATTATGTATATATTTTGTCATTATTTATCCAATAATAGTATACCACACATGACAAGAATTAGCACCTCATTTTAAAACATAAATGCATATATAACATAAAAATGCTTATTTTTTTAAAAATTAAAATAGCCCCTTTTAAAAAATATTTTCAAACAATATTTCCTATAAAACTAAACAAAAATAATAAAATGAAAAGGAATACAGTAACTTGTTCTGTGAACTCCATAATTATACAAACATGTATATAAACATATATAATTAATATTACATAATAAAAACTAACAAATCTTTAGAATTTCAAATGAAAGAGAGAAAATGAGTTTATAATAAGAAGACCAATAGTTATATTTAAAAACATTTTCACATCATTCATGAATTCAATATTTCAAATGTGAATTTTAAAAAGGCAAAAATCTTCTTTAAATAATTTTATATCAAGAAATTTATATTCAAAATAAATACACTTTTTATTGCAGAAGAAAATGGTAACTTTCTGAATTTCAAATTATATTAGTTTATAACAAATATATTACAATATACATCAAATTATAAGCTGAAAATAAACCACGTTTTTTTTTTTTTTTTTTTTTTTTTTTTTTTTTTTTTTTTTTTTAAGAGTAAGTAAAATATTATAATTCATAATTATTTATGCAAGAAACCATTTAAGATAATTAAAATACATACTTTGTTAGGAACAATAAATTGAATATCTACATTTTGTTTGTAGTCCAAACTGAAATAGAAAAAGTAACAGAAAATTACTAATACAAATAATATATGTATTATATATATATAAACAAATTTAAACTTTGAAAAGAATAATAAAGGTAAGAAAAAGTTTTAAAAAAAAAGAGTTACTAAATAAATTTGAATATTTTCTCATAAAAGGTATAAAAATCAAGTTTTATAACACAGTCAATGACAGACTATTAAAAATTTCCCAAACATTTTTTCTCTCTTATTTGTGAGTATTATTATCTTATTTGTGAGTTATTTGTAGTACAGCAAAAATTTAATCAAAATTATTACTTAAATGTATTAGCTTTTCCTAGTTCGTAGTAAAAAAAATCATAATATTAGAATGCATTTAGACTTGAAATTGCATAAATAAATTAGTAAAGAGAATATGGATAAGATAAAGAAAGTAACTTTGTATTTTGAGAGTACATACATCTTCTATTTATATTACAATAAAATATAATTTGATTGTATAGATTAACAACCATAATTACTTAATATTTTATATAAAATCTTGTATCAAGTATTAGTAAAATTTTAAATTTTTTTTAATTCTTAATGTTGTTTTATAATTGTATAAATGTTTCTATTTAAACAAAATATGTGTGATATGTATATTATGCAGAGGCATTTCTGATTTAACTTGATTAAACTCTCAAAATAAAAGTTATTTCATAAAATCAAATCACAGAAAATAAAACTTTACCCTTACTTTATTTTCCCTTACATTTAACGCAACAATTATAAATGCAGATCAAAATGGGAATTTGTAATAATAAGCAATGCTTTAAATGCAATAAAATTAAAATAATTTTAGTTAAATTTAATTAACTTAAATAATAACATATAATTAAAGTTACTAAATTTTAAAACAATTTTTGTTAAAATAAATTACAATATACTGCACAGGTTTAACTTAATATCAAACTTTATAAAAATGTTATTTCTAGAAGATTTTATATTTAACACAAGAAAGTTGGTTTTTAAAATTTATACATAAACATTCTACAACTACTGATGCAAAGAAAAATTTCCCTAATTTAACCAAAACTATTTTTCTGGTGCAAAGAAAAATATATCAATTGTAAAAATGTATTGATTCTTAATAAGTTTTCCTAGCATGTTTTTAGGCTAATAGACAGCTGGGTGTTTTCAGCAATAATTATAAATATGAATAATATAAAAACAAGATAAAAAACAATTTTCGAGAATTAAAAGAATAAATCAGATAAAAATGAAAGATTATACAAAATCAATGTCATCAAATATTATAGAAAAATATTTTAAAAAAATTACACTTCAATTACAAATCCAATTAAAATAAAATTGCCTATTAATAATTAAAAAAATTAATTTAAATATAATAATTATTATTAAAAACTTTACACATACTTTCCAAGTCTTTCAAAAGTAGACGCACTTCTTTTACTTAAGTCATTTACGAAAAATTCCAATTGAAATGATGATGGGTTTGTTGCCCTATGCATATTAAAAAGAAAAGAAACATAATTTATTCATGTTTAACTTTTTACTACTAATTATAAAGCATAAGAAAAAATATATTTATTTGCTGATTTCTTAGGAACTTATCAGAAGATCAACAATAAATATTCCTTTATATCTTAATCAAGATGTTATAATAAAATATTTTATCCTTGCATTTCACCAGTACATATATATATATATATATATATATAGGTTATATATAGTTTACAATATACCAATATAATAACTGCCTATTTCTTTATGATAACATTTTATAACAACATAAATTTTATCTACATGAATCTTTATATTTTTGCATGGAGTTTAATGAAATTTATAAAAACTTAACAAATTTTATGTGATTTGATCTCAGTAAGATAGTAATTCATTCGATGTTTGTCATAAATAATTAATTATGTTCATTTTTTATAATAAATAAAATAATCAGAAAATTGTTTTAAATTTAATTTTTAAAAAGCTTTTTTAGCTGGATACTATTATGTGTATTTAGTATGGTATTTAAGAATATGAATTTCATTGAAAAAAACAATATTATTGAATTTCTCAAATATTAATAAATAATTAAGGGACTCATAAAACTTAAAAATTGCAATTAATAACAAAGTTTTTGAAATTATTTATTACTGAAGTTTTTTAACTCAATCAAATTTTATGTTTTAATTATGATTTTTATAAATTCATTGATTTAATAAATAAGATCCACATAAAATAAATTTTATACTTTTTAAATTTTAAAAAAAATTATGAGATAATAAAATTTAAATACATTAAAATTATTGACTGATAATTCATGCATAAATTTATAATTTGAATTAGATCAAAATCTTAAGTTTCACAAAAACACAATTTTTTAACACACTTAAAAAATTAATTACCTGATTTTCATGAAAGAATAAATCATAATAATAAAAAAGTTTTCTTTAAAGATTTGATTATCTGAACCAAGAGATTATAAAGCTACAGTCAACTTGTATATGAACTATTGTAATAAAACTTATAATTTTAATTAATATTTTAAATGGAAATATGCAACATTAAATTAATTTACATTTTAAAAGAGATAACTTTGTGTATTTACATTTTATAGATTATCACAATTTATGTTTTACTTGGGGGAGGGGACAATAAAATTTTACTTAATTCAATTATTTTTTGATAAATTTTAGCTAGCAGAAGATAATATTAAGCAATAAATATTAGCAAGCAAATTAAAGTCTTTACATTATGAGCACAGTTTATTTCAATTTAACTTGATTGCGTGGTAAATTATTATGATTGATTTTTTCTAAAGACTCATAATGGGATTTAAAAAATTCAAACATATATATATATAGATATCAATAGATTGATTGATATTCACATCATGAATAATAAAACATTAAGATGTTGGTAATTGTCTCAGATAGAATTTTAAAAAAGTTGTAATTATGAAAAATGCAACAAAACATTTCAATATCCAAATTTAAATAAAATTGACCGAAAAGCCTTTACTTATATACAATTTTAGCATTGAATATAGAAATATAAAATTAAGTTATTAATAATTTGAACTGAATCTCTAATATAAAGAAGATTCATGTGATAGAACTCCATTATAAGAAATGTGATGTGTCAACCACCAGCTAGATAAACGATAAATAAAAAGATCAGGAGCATGAGAAAATATTTAAAAGAAATAGTTTCCTTATATTTAAAAGAAATAATTTTAAACTAAAACTAACAATCTTTAATTTTATTACCGCTAATGATTCTGTAAATAATTTCTTTAAATAAAAACATAAAATTCATGGTAAAAATTATATAAATTTTTTTATACATTTTTTTTAATTAAAAGAAGTGGTAGGAATATGATATGGCTATGGGTAAAATATTTTATATTTGAATTTTTCCATAAAATAATAATTTAATAGAAAATTTACGCTTTTAACTTTTTTTGATTCTTAGTATGATGGAAGATCAATGATTGTTAATCTTTTCTTCTAATGTAACTTAATAAGATTTTTTATTAACATGTATCTGAAAAATTACTTATTTTTCACAAAACTTTTTTTTATCAGATAGTAGTTTTATATTCAGTCAATTAATTATATTTTTTCATGTCACATTACTTTTTCAAACAATATAGCTTTAATTATTCAATTTAATAATTTTATTCTTAAGTTTCCATAAATTCCTTATTTTTTAATATTTTTTGCCATTATCAATATTTTACAATTTCATTAAACTGTCGATCATACTCATCTAAGACCACTTTCATCAAATAATTTTATTGAATTATGTAAAGATAAAATTATTCTAAAGAAAAAAGCATTGAAACAACATCATAAAAAAACAATATGTTCAGTCATTACTTATAATAAAAAAAATAGGATATTTGTTGTACAACGAAACTATTTTATTGAAGATGCATCTTACTTTTATTTAAGCTAGTTATTCCTGAAGTGGTACTTCCTTTAATATGAAATCTATAACTAATAAGTAAATTATTCCACAAATAATTTAGTTTATTTATTCATTTTTTCATAAATTTAAAAAGAATTCCTTTTCAGTTATATATATTATATAGAACTGAAAAAGGAGTGCAAGATTTAGTATTTCACCAAAACTCTACAAATGAAAATATTTAATGAAGCATAAATATAAAATTATTTACACCCTTTTAAAATAGTTTTACTTAAGAATGTTAAATATCTTAGCATAAAAAATATAACTCAAATATAAAAAAGTGCAATTATAATAAAATTTATCATCATATCATTATATATCAGCGGTTTATAATTATTGCATTCAGTGATGTATATTTAGCATATTTCTATCATAAATATATCTCATTGATATTGCAACATAAAAATATAATATTTATTAGTTCATTATCAATATATGCAGAGCTCCAGGGGCTCAACAGCTTTTCATCAAGATTAAAATGAAGTATCATTTGCCACAACCAGTGAATGGGAGAGTGACCACATTCTTCCTAACTAGATTGCTAGAGATTTGTGGGCAGGGGATATGTTTACATTAATCAGTGACATCCAAAGTTTTACTGCTGGAAAGGCATGGATGTAGAAACGAGGGTGCCAGCTCAGATGTGCCCTTATCACTTGACCACGGTTCAAAATTACAAGGCACTTACTTGGTGATGGGCCAGTATTCTAAACCCATTAATCGTAATATGCATTCTGGGGCTTGCCTGCACTATTATGTAAATATCAAAATATTTAAATAGGCAATGAGAAATACATGTAAGAAAATAACATTTCAATCACTTTTAAAATTATTATAGTAATAATGTGTTTTACCCAAGACGGTGTCCACCAGGAAAATCAGCTTGAACTCTTGCACCAAGAGGAACAACTCTTATCTCAAATATATAAACAGGCAATGGAAATTGTACTAAGTCAAGATTGAGTTCCTAGATAACAATAAGTTATTTATAATATAAAAAATATGGTTAAAACAAACTTGATAAAAAAAAAAGCAGCAACATAGTTCTTTAATCATATAAAGAATTTAATTGTAAGAATTTCAAATTTTACTAAAGGTTAGAAATTAATGAAATTCACTTTCTGAGAAGGAGAAGTTCGATCTATCATTTAGTTACTAAAACAAATCAAATTTATGTGGCTAAATAATTAAAATAAAACTAAATTTATTTAGCAATTCTTGCTAAAGGAATTTTTCAAAAAACTTAACTAAGAAGTAAATAGCAATTATTTATAAAATAAATTAAAGCAAAACAATCAAATATAATAGACAGAATATCATTACAATGATTTTTCCAATAATTGTAGAAAAAAATCACTTAATACATTTTTAATTATTTAATTTGAAATAAATATGGATATTCTAAAATGTATGAAATCAAATATACATTCAATTTCATTTTGAAAAATAAAATATGCACCAGGAATATAAAATTGTTTGTAAACTATTATTGTGCTCCACTTAATAAATTTCAATGAAAATTTCCATTGGTAGTCATCAAATAAGGCAAATTAGAAACTTGGCATACAAGAAAGGATTACTTTTAATCTGTAAAAAAATTTATTGCTGTTCAAGAATGACTTTTCATCTGTACAAAATTCAATTGCAATTATATTTACATTATCTTAGAGAATCTATTTAACTGGTATTTGGTTTTGGAAGTGAAGTGTATTAAAAACTAAAGTTCTAATTTTTTTAACTAATTACAAGCTTGAAATTTCAATTTTAAGTAAATTAAAAGTTTAAAGGATTTTAATAAAACTGCAAAACATGATTCAAAAATCTTAAATTTAAATACAATTTTTTTTATTTTAAGTAGTTTATAAGATAAAATTCGATAAGCAGATTTTTATTACATAAGTGACTAAAGAGTTTTTTCTAGTATATCGCATAACCATCAAATATTTTTGTAATACATTTACAATTTGCTTATTTGTGTATGTTCAAATGCATCAGAGAGCTTTTCTAAAATTATCATTTAAGTAAAATGTAATGTATCAATGTTTTCAAAGATATTATAATAAAAAACATGTCATTCACAATGTTTATTAAATGCTATTGACCAATTATTGACCTTTGCCAAATATCACAATACAGATTTAGTTTAACTAATTTGTTCGCTAGTTGAAAGTACTTTTTACACAAAATGTTAATTAGATTGGGATCTTCAATTTAAAGTAGATTCCAAAGCACAGCAAGCATCAAACTTCAAGACTGCACTCAAGAACCTACAAACTGCTGATTTGAACTCGAGACTGATAATCATTCGGCTGCACAATATATGATGTCTTTTAAGGGCCAATGTAATTGACAAGTAGTAAATTAAAAAATTGATAAAGTAAATATAAGCAGAAAATATTACAATGAATTATTTAAAAAATGTTACTCATGTTGTTTATTTATTGCTGCAATCAACAAATATCCAGAATGCCTCACTTGAAATTCATGTGTATCACAGATGGATTTCAAGCACTTTGTATTATAGATGAATCTGTAAACTTTTCAGAAATATTCATTATAATTTCTAAAAATATTTGAAAACAATTATGAAGTTATTTAATTTTATTGTCTACAAATGAAATTGCTTTTAATGATAGAAATGGTTTCATTATATTTATTTTCCAAAACAAATAAAAAAGAATAGAGAATCCTTCAAAGATGATCAGTGATTAGGAAATCTATTCCTATTATTTCTAGTGATAAAATTTAAAATATTGTTTTTGACACAGAAGAAAGTCAACAATCAAGAGAGAATCCTTGAAAGATGAAGTTAGACTAAAAAGACCAGATTAAAGTTGCACAAAATCAAAACCCTGTAACTGTTTTCTTTGATTATTTAAGTATTATAAATTATACATTCTCACTAATGGGTCAGACAATCAATAAAGTGATTAGAACCAATTGCTAGAAATTTTTTTTATTTGAATTTACATTTCTAGTAAACCTTACCAGTTTTAATGGTTTTAAAACTAGAAAAACATTTTGATTGCTCTTATTTAATATTTCTTATGACTTAATTAAATTTATTTAAAAAGACAAATAAAATTTAAATCTTTTTATATAGAATGGGGCAAAAATTTTCACTTCATTATTATTATTATACTTGTAGAAACCCAATTAAATCTATAAATTTTTATACTTAAAAGTAAAGATTATGTGTCATGAAATATGAGTTTAATAAGATAGAAAATGAGTAATACTTTTTTTTAAAATTTAATGCAAATACAATTATGTATAACTAATTTTACTAGGCAAAAGAAGCTTATAAAAATGAAAATATATTTAACAAGACTAATTTCACTTACAATTTAATTATATCATTATCAATTAATTAATTATTTATTCTCAAAATATCAATACTTTTGTAAATAATGCCATGCAGATAGCTTATGTGTAACCAAGAATTAAACCTGGAAAAAATCACACCTAATGCTTTTTTTTAAATACACAGATATTAAAAATTCAAATTAAAAAAGTGGTAAGTGGTCAAATTGTAAGTTGATCAATGTTTAGAATAATGTTATTAACTAAAGTGTTAATAACATCAATTATAATAAGATGTTAATATAATTAACAATACGATGTTAATTGTAAGTTGATCAATGTTTAGAATCTTCTAATTAGTAATGTTATTGACAAGTATCTAATATCTCATTGGCAAGTATGCTACATATGTGACTAGCTATGCTATTGGCAGGAACCTATAATAAACACAATATGTACACAACTTAATGCACTTATGGCAAGGGGTCTAAACTATCAATAAAAAATAATTGCACTACATACACTGTGGGCCATCCAAATTGCACAACACCAAGAAATACCAGAGATATCACAACAAAATTTATTTTGTAGATAACATGTTGACCAAGTATCAAAGGATTAAATTTATAGACTTCTGTGAAGTGTGGTTACTGCCAAAATCAGTAGCCAGAATAGCTGCCATTGTAAGAGATCACCACTGGCACTCGCCTCGGCATTGATTCAAAGAGACTTTGGCTTTGTTCCTGGGGTACAGCAGACCAAGAAGCTTCCACAGTTTGCCAAGGTTAATCTGGTATGGCAGCTGGAGATATAATCGGGGTCAATCATTAAGCAACTATTGACCATGTTTTCTATCAGCGAAAGATATAGAAAGCGAGTTAGCCAGGGAATCAGTTCAATCTGGCGATTGATGAAGAACCCTTGGACAATGTGTGCCACAAGTGTTGTGCATTATCTTGTTGAAAAATGCTGTGGGCAAGAGTGGCAGTGCATAACACAGCTGTTCAGCATCCTCTCTCTATGCTGTCTCCAATCACGAATGCCACCATCGTGATGTTGCAAACAGAAGCCTGACTCATCAGTAAAGACAATTTCATTCCATTCTGCCACATCCTTCTTTTATCGAATAATTGGGGTTGGAGACATCTGTGGTTCTGATCTATGAGATTTTTATACATTTACTTGTGTTCATATATTCATTTGTATTTCTTATTATTTTTTTGATAAAAAAATTCTACTAGTCATGTTTGCATTTTTTTCTATCAACTGGGATTAATCTGCTCATTGAGGGTTTCTGATTTTCTTTAAATAAATGCTTAGAGATACCTAAGCATGATGATTTTGGTCACCAATAAAATCAAACAAAAAAGTTTAAATGACAGCTTTACTAGATTTTAATTGGAAATAATATTTTAACTTTAGCCGTTTTCTTTTTAGACTTCTTCATTCATTATAAGTGAAATGTCACCTAATAACATATATAAGTTATTTATAGGGTTTAATGCGGTGAAAAATGTTTTTGCTAATTTCTGCTAAATGTATAATTATCAAATGACTTAAATTTGTTGATTATTACACCAGAATGTATTCTATAGTATACAGAGTTACAATATAGTAGTGTCAATTGCAATTTTTTTTATTTAGTGTAAAACTTATACTAAATGTTAGAGTTTAAACAATATTTTTTTTTATTTTAGCCATTTTCTCATAACTTTGATTTCTTTGTTTACGTTCAGTAAAGGGAGATCATTTAATTAGTTTAATTTAAATAAATAGAGAGTGTGTTCATACTTTATAAATCACTTTACATCTAGATCACAGTTACATTTTATGAAGATAACTTCATGAATAAATAATCTATAAAATTTAAATAATGTTGATATAATCGGTATTTTTTTAATTGACAATTAATATTCTAATCATGAGGTTTCATATTTTCAAGCATGTTTCAGTAAAATATGTATGATTACTGAAACATAATAGCTCTTTGTAAAACTATGTTTTAGGGTGGCCCCTTGGCAAACACGGCGTTTTTTGTTTGGGCTATCGATTTTATTGGCGATTTTTGTTGGCACAGAACAATCAATTGCTGTGTTTCAATCAGAATACAATTGGGTTTTGCCCAGCTTGGCGATCAACCGCAACCACAACTAGGCAAAAATCATGGAGTACCCTTAAGTATACGCTAATCTAGCTGGTAACATATGTAACTCATATATTTAGTTTTTATTTACTTCTATCAACTTACTTCACAAGAATCATGTGAAAAAGTGTCAAAAAACAAAAGTTCGCAATCATCTCCTACGACCATTTTCGTTTCAAATGTAGTAAAGTTAGAATATAAATTCTATAGACTACAAACATAAAAAGAAAAGTTCATATTTCAGTTTTAATAAAAAGCACGATATCAGCAGACTCAAGAAGAATCTTTCCGATCAAAATAAACAGTCTTGTAAACAATATTCGCGGTTATGGAGAAATCAAAAAATCAGAATTGGAAAAAAAAAAACCTGCAAACAATATTTGGTACTGGGTATTTTAATATTACAACCTGTAGTCAGTACTTGAAAAAAAAAATACTCATTTATTCCAGCAACAAAATTAGTGTGCCTACGCGTACACTAAAGTAGGTACAATTATAACTAGTTACAAAATGAAAGTAACTGTTTTTTTGGTATAAAAGTAACGACACAGACCAAGATTGGTTTGTGAGTAACAATCATAGAACTAGGAATAGCTCTATAGTAGCAACAGTATTTTGAAACAGATTGCAGGAGCATTACAATGGAATGAGCAGTGCACTTACAACCCACCACTACACAGACATCCCTGCACCTTTTCGCAGATGACACATCTATTATGGCACAAGGCCGAAAAACATCTCTTTTAACAGAAACACTAAACACACAGTTAGCACTACTTGAGCTCTGGTTCATTAAATGGAAAATTCAAACAAACATAAATAAAATTGCCATCGTATTCACTAAAAAAATAATACTGCTCCCCAGCCAAATTAAAATAAATAACACTACCCTTCCCTGGGCACAAACTGGTAAATACCTAAGAATAAACTTTGACAGAAATTTAAACTGGAATAACCACATAAAAACAATCACAAGTAATATAAACAACAAACTGCAGCCCTTTACCGCCTCATTAACTATAAATCTAAACTATCTATGGAAAATAAGGTGCTCATATACATAGCCTATCTTCGACCACTTCTGTCCTATGCCTGCCCCATCTGAGGTGACAGCCACGATTTTAAAATCGAAATTCTCCAAAATAAAGCCCTTAGAAGAGAAACCGAAACCTCCTGGTTTATCAGAAATAATAAAATTCAAGAACTTAACTTTACCATTTTAAGAAACTTTTTGCAATAATCATGATCAATTTTTATAAAAGTATTAATAAAACAAATAATGAATCAATCATTCAACTTCCGTCCTATAATGACCTCAGCACCCACAATAGATACCGCCCCTGCTCATTACTCAGATATGGCCCAAAGTTTCCTCACCAACCACCTTTAATTTCCTGCATTTATATTCAATATTACTAAAAAAAAAATAATAAATGAATAAAATATAATAATTAAAAAAAGTAAATATATATATATATATATATATATATATATATATATATATATATATATATATATGTTACGGTAAAACACCGAAATCTGGAGAATGTCGACATTCATCATGCACTAATGGTGAATGAACATGTCCGAGATATCTATTTTTTCCACCGTAATGCAGTCGTTATAAATTTTTCGCCTCTTTCTGAAAGAAATAACTCTAAAAACTTAAAACACGCAGTACTTTCAAAACGAGAAAAGAAAATTATAGAAGTTAAGGACTTACTTAATTTATGCAGTACATTCAAACAGAGATTTTTTTCTTAAAAAAAAAGGGGGTGAAAATGTGCTTTAGTTCCCCTCCTTGGCGCGATCTCAAAATCCCCGATGCCATGGCGAAAATTCTACCGCTATTTCAAAGTGAAATTTAATTAGTGACCAATGAAAAGGCTAAAACAAACGAATAATTATTGAGCATGCGCGAGAAAACGCTTCAAATTCGTGAGTTGGCAAAGTAGGGGACCTAAAGCGCAGATTAACCAAAAAAGGTGCTACAGGTGGGGAGATATCTTCACAGAATCCTTCGTGTTCGAACTATGGTTCAATCCAACTCCAGTACTGTGAGATTCAAAATGAGAAAAGAAAATAATAGAAGTAAAAAACTTACTTAATTATACATTACGTTCAAAATGAGACAATAAAATAATAGTAATAAAAACCTTACTAAATTAAGTGAATCAAATCTTATTTATAGCAACAACTTAAACTATTATGACACTTTGAATTGCATAAGAGGCTCTTGCTTTTACAACTGCATTTATTTGTGGAACACTTCTTTTTGCAATGACAGCATGTATCGCCTTGCCCATGGATTCTCTAATTAGCTGCAACTGCTTCTCTCTGCGAAATTTCTTGAAAATAAATCTTACCTATGGAAAGGAGCTTTTTTTACAAATTATTAATTGATCAGGTGTGCATAGCTACTTGAGGGTACCATTTTCATTCGCAAGTTTATAGAATAGGAGTCTTCTGTTGCAACAACAATCGCTTACACATTTCGGTTATCTGTACGACCACGGTCGACATCAGGGACTTGTATTCGTACTGTATCACCAATTTGAGCAGGAGGAAATTGGTTTTGTGAAGTTCGCAACATTTTTGTTGATTGCAGCAGAAAATTTTTTTTCGCGGTAGCTCTTTTTATAGATATTAACTCGTGTTTTTCATTCAGAACTTGATGTGAACACGTGGTAGATTGCAAGTCCTCTTCAATAATTTTCTTTGGAATTTGGTTTTCGGTTGGACCAACACTCAAATCTTTTCAGAAGTATTACCAGTTTCTTCAAGCTGTTTTTCGGTTTCAAAAGTATTAGCTATTTCTTCAAGTTGTTCCTCAGTTTCGATACTTGCAATTTGTTCGATAGGCAAAAAAGACAATACTATGCCTCTTTCCTCTTTAAAGCCAAACATGGCTTCATAAGGACTTTGGCTCATTCCTTTATGGTATGTAGTGTTCTTAAAAAATTGAACAAAGGGTAAACCTTCTGACCATTTATTTGTATAGTTATCGTTCATCCATGCAGTTAGCATATTCTATACATCCTGATTGGCCCTTTCAACTGAGCCTTGTGTTTCATGAATTATATTAACAACTTTCCACATAGCGCATATTTCGGATATGATTTATTACTGAATTCTCTACCATTATCTAATTGCAATATTACTGGAGCACTAAATGTTAAAAATATTGGAAGAACGTGATACGCTACTTCTTTAGCCCTCTTAGTTCTCAAAGGTCAAAGCTGGACAGACTTAGTTAAATGATCTTGATACACCATTATGAACTTATATTCACCATATGAGTTTGACTGCAGATCTATCAGATCAACTTGATATCTTGAGTTTAACTCAGAACTTATTGGTTTTACAACGATACCTTTATTTTGTGCCCTCTGTTTCATTTGAAACTGTTTGCATAGATTTAAATACAACATTACAACTTCATATGTAATATTTTTGTATTTATTTCGACACTCTTTAAGCATACGTATTCTTCCTTCATGGCTTATCCTGATGTGAGCTTCATATGATATACTGAACAATTCCTCCTTGGTAACATAATACAGTATATTCGTTTCTCCTGGTTTTAATGGTACAATTAACTTCTCTTCATCATTAATTTTCAAAACGTCAAAACGTTTTAATCGTCTGTAATCCAAAGGTCTGTTGCACTTAGTTTTAGCAGAAACCACTTCAGAAAGTATTTTAGCGTACTTTTCTCGAGAAAAATAAAAGCAATTGTCTTCTCGTTTACCCGCAATTAATACATTTAACTTTTCAAGAAAAAGATCATGTTTCACTGCAGTATCCATTCTGTATAAATTAGGAAATCAGAAGAAAAAAAATTAAGAAAACTTTGCTCTCACTATCAAACCTTGCATATGCATAAGACAGACTCCACCAGCTCAAAGGATTTGGCTGGAAATAGCCTGTCGTCAGGATTTGGCAAGAAACAGCCAATCGCCTTTTTGTCGGCTCCTCTCTTTTCGACTTCCACCAGAGCATATCTATGATTGTCGACATACACCGGTGAACGTCCGAATGTGCAAGAATGCAATTAAATATTCTATATTTCACCTACGTATTTGCTCTTTTTTGACATTCACCGGTGAATGTCGACATTCTCTGATTTTGGTCTTTCACGGTAACATATATATATATATATATATAAAGAAGAATTTGTGTACTGTTATATCAATCTCATTAATAATCAGGAATCTTTTCTTTACTACAGTCAACCCTCCTATAATGCGGCGAGTACGTATCACGTTATATGGAAACTGCGCTATAAGAAACTCGGATTTCCCCGTACAAACCAGGTTAATTTGTAGCACGTTCTATGGAAACCGTCTACAGCATTGTATGGAAACCACCCTATAAGAAACTTAGAATTAGTACAAATCACATCATTCGTACCACGTTATATGGAGACCAATAAATCATAAGACAAGATAAATTACTTTTATTGAATTAAAGATAATCATATTGATTGAATTCATAGAAGAAAATTATAAAAAAATTAAATAAAAACTAAACTAAAAAACTGTTTCCCGACAAAAACAAGAAATAATTTTGTCAAATTATGTAATGTTTTAACATTAATCATTCAGATATGAGTCACCTAACTCGTCTTCTTTTAACATGCAAAATGTCTTCCTCGCTTGGTTCATCTTCACATTGGTTCTCGCTTGTAGCTTTTTTTTTTTTTTTTTTTTTTTTTTTTTTTTCTAAAACCACTATATAAGGAACTAAGCAATTTTTTAAATCTCTTTTATACTTTGTGCTGAGCACCATCAAATGATCAGTTTAAATGAAATGAAGTTCTAACTCATTAGCCAAATTTAGCCCTTTTTTCACATCCTGTAAATCGATATTTGGCCTCCTTTTGTTTTCCTTATTTTCGTTTACAATGCATTTGAGGTGGGTGCATCAATTAATTCCATCAGTTCTTCCACATTTAAAGTTGCTTCCCTGATTACTAGTTCTTTTACATACTGATAGTTTACTGCAAATTCTTCATTGCTTAAATAAGAAGCAGTGTTTATTATTTCTGTAACTGGGAGTGAAATAGTGGAATCATCTTGTATTGCTTGAACTGTTTGAGGTAAAAGAGGTTTCCAACACGCATTATGCGTTGATGGTTTAATTTCCGCGCAAGTCGATGACACGATTCTAATACAATCTAAAATAGAAAATTCCATCCACACTTGAGTAAAGCCCCTATTACATTAGAGTTGCCGATATTTCATTTTGAGCAACTCGCATAGACTTAACATTACGTGGCGTCACAGCTCGATTTTCGGCACCTCGAGCTCATCGTCCAATGAATGTTCGAGATTTCTATTAGGTTTGCTATAAGTAAATAGCTGTTTTACTAGATTTAATAACAGATTGCTTTTCTGGCTAACATTTTTAAGGTTGCCATATTTTACTCTGTAGGTGTCCAGATTTCATGATGAATTCTTACTTGGGAATTTTATTTATAGCCAAAATTTGTTTACATTACGCCATCTTGCTATTGTTTCACTCAATTTTAGCGTTTGAAACTTCACATTTAGAATGATGAGAGCCAATCTTTGTCGAAGTGAAAAAAATAAATATCTGGTTAAAAAATTTCTTAAAACTTTAAACTTTTGTGTTAATTTCATAAAATAAATATTATCAAGACCTAAAACAAAACTAGTATTTTGAAAACATAATATTTATAGTTTTAATAAAATAAAGAGATCACACTCAAACAACACAGGGGAGAATTCGTATCACGTGTAAAAACATCTTTATAACGATGATATTTTAACTTTAATTCGGACGCTATTTCATCATACGTTCTTTGTTTTAATTTAGTAAATTTATATTGGGAATCTGAATTATCCCATATATGAGGCTTTACTCTTATCATTTTAATAAAATCAATTTCCATTTCTTTTGTCCATTCAACACAGATATTTGCCATTTTCAAGTATATATATTTATCACATGCACTCATTAACAATAATGAAAACATGTTACTTCTTGGCATCATATTATTTCCGCTTGGCGAAAGTAAAAGACAACACCAGTTCCGTTAATCATCAATTGGCGATACGAATTGCTCGAGTTGTTGCCGCATGCACAAAAAAATTGCTCATTTTCGGCAATTCATAACGCCAATAACTTTTATTTGGCCAAAACTTGGCAATAATCAAATTTCAAATGCGCAGCTGTAAAAAACATCTGAAATATCATTGGACGACGTGTCCGAGTTGCCCAAAATCGAGCTGTGACGTCACATAATGTTAAGTCTATGGGAGTTGCCCAAACTGAAATATCGGCAACTCTAATGTAATAAAGGCTTAAGAGTTTTATTTTCACTACTTTCTAATGTGTCGAAAATGGTTTGGAAAAGTTGGCGTGTGTAGTACATTTTTAAAGTTTGAATGACTCCTTGGTTCAAAGGTTGTTTCAATGACGTGCAGTTAGGAGGAAGAAAGACAATTTTCGCATTTGGATGATCCTGTTCTATGTTGTGGCAGCCAGCGTTATCAAGAACCAGTAAAACTTTGAAATACAATTTTTTTCCATCGTATATTTCCACTGTTGGGATAAAGCAATTACAAAACCAATCCTTAAATAAATCTTGAGTCACCCAAGCTTTCTTATTAGATCACCAGAATATAGGCAATTGGTTCTTATTAACCGTTTGAGTGCGGCGAAGCGCTATCGCTTGTTATGTGCCGAAAATGCAGAGAAGCGCGATAGCTCTTCTCTTTTTTTGTTAATTAAATTACTACGCATTTCCTTGTGCACTTTTAGCAAATATATAAAAAAAACTCTTCAGTACTCGAACGGTTAATGTTTTTTATTACTCGGGGAGTTGAAGAACGATTTATTATCATTAGTTTTATCATAAGGCTTCCAGATAAATTGCTGTACACATGAAGGGAGATGCGTTCTTCTGAAAGTTTAAACCCCTTAGCATGCCTTTGATTTTTTTTAAATGAAGGTTCTAGATAGTATTTTTTTCCAATATAATGCCGTCTAATCAGTTTTAAAAATCTGATCAGGTGAATAATTTCCTTCATTGATAATTCTAGCTAGTACCAGTTTATAATTTTCGGCAGCCTCAGCATCTGCTGAGGCCTGTTCTCCTTGAAACTTAATATTGTGCAATGTGTACCTTTTTTCTAATTTTTCAAACCATCAATGACAAACGAATAATTTTCTAGCCCTGCATAAGAATGCCCAATATTCCTTAAATTTTAATAGATTTTAAGTGCCTTCTGCTTGATAAGATTTCCACTGATAGGAACCTTTTTGTTTATACAGTCTTCCAACCAGATCATTAATGTAGGTTCTATTTTAACCATATTAGAATTTCGTTTGCCAGAAACACGTTTCGCACCTAATGGTGAGTCATCTGCCATAGTTTTCCTTATATTATCTGCATTTTTCTTTAAGGTTAGAATTGTAGATTTGTTGATTTTGCAACAGATTATATTTTCTCCCCCTTCTAAGCGATTTAAAATTTGGATTTTATCTTCAAGCAAAATATTAACTTTCTTTCTAATCTTTTCCTTGTTTCTTTTGTGTTTGACATGATGCAAATCTAGGGTTAATAATTACTTTACTATTATTATATTAGAACAAATGAATAATATTACTTACAGTATTGTATAATGTTGTCCAATTATAAACCTCATAAACCACGAAAAAAGCTAAGCGAATGGACGGTGCAGATAAAATTTTAGAAAAAAAATGGTCACCAACGAGACGTACTGTGAAAGAGCTCTGAGACGACTGAAACTGATGCCGTAAACGGCTAAGAGATAAGCTTGAATGTTTATATAAACTTATTCAGTTAAAACCATTCATTGACTGCACGGAAAGAACTGATGGGTCATGTTGAAGGGAAACCGCTCGGAAGGAATACCACGTTATAGGAGGGCTGTCGCAATTTCAGCTTCGCGTTCTGAGAGTACCGCGTTAACAGGAGGGTTGACTGTATGTTGTATTTAATAAAAAAATTAGCGAATAAAAATATATAAAAAAATAAATAATATATATATGTAGACTTAATATAATGTATCTATTTTTATAATAATATTTAAATCTTTAATTAATTACTTTAACTTTAATTTCATATAACTTAGTTTTACTCATAAACCCCGCCCTTGAGAGCACATTCCCCATTTAAGCCAATAGTACAGCTATAGTTTTGCTTCTCATCCGAACTCTGATTGCCAATGAGGGTTGAGGATCGACAGATGCAGGTACCTCAGTAAACTGCCAGCCGGCACCAACTGCAGCTACAATGTAATCAACACGAAATTCCGGTGTCAAAGTAATCAGTGCAGATACTATGCAATCAACGGAAAGTAACTGCCTTAAATACCGAACAACAATTGATTGAGCGAATACGCACTTGTTACAAAATAATCAGTGTAGTTACACTAATTACTTTTCAACCAGCCTGCACTGATAAGATCAGCTGAAAATAAGAGCAATTTCGCCGGAAAACTGACGACGACGAAAAGTTGGTGAAACATCGACGAAGAAATAACGTCAAAAAAAAAAAATAAATAAAAAAAAAAAAAACCACAAAATAGGCGTTTTGACAACACCCTCTAGAATTCTAGAGGATGTTGGTTCTGAGCGACATTTTTTGTATTCAAAAAAGTTAAATATATCTGGCACAGTTCCGGTGACAGCACGAATTTCATATTTTGCCAATTACCCTTTTATTTTGAATGTTTTATACACTTCGTGGTAGCAATGTCTTCCATTAATTTGGTTAAATTTTCCTTCTATGAGGAAGAATTTTCAATAAATCAATATAAGGATCAATATAATAAATTTAAAAAAATAATTTAGACAGTTTATATTAATTTCTTGAATTATATACATCAAAGATGTTTGAGGAACATGAAAGATGGTAATTATTTCAACAAACAGAAAAAAAAATACCATAATTCGAGACATAAAACATTTAATTTTTGAAAAATTTTAAAAATCATAGGTTATAATTTGTATTGATTATTAAATACTGAATTTTTAAGAATATGATATAAATTTTAAAATCCAATCTAATTTTTTTATGTTTAAATATGTCTTCCATTTTTTCAGATATGATGCTAAGCAGAACTAATTTATAATTTAAATGTACTTTATTTATTGTTGTTAAAATATTTCATTCTTGTATTTAAATTCTTCAGGACTATAGTAGCACATTTCGATATTAAAATTTAATAAGTCTTTGAATTATTTCAAACACTACTTTAATAAAATTATTGCAAGAGTTAAACAACAAATAATACTGACAGAAAAATATTTAAACTTTTATGTTTGATGAAAAGTGAAACATGTTAAATGTTTCACTTTTCATCAAACATAAAAGTTTTCGCGATTTAGTAGTCGACTGCAGATGCGGAGACGAAACTGCCTACAAACCTTTAGCAGAGACTGTTTACTAAATATGTTCTATATCCTTCCGCAAGTTGATGCATTCCTCCGCAACTGATTTCGTTTCACTGTGGGACCACTACTTTTATATTTAAATGAAGCATGATGCTAACAATGTGAATACTATTTAACAATAGAAAAATTTTATTTCAAAGTTAAATTGTGTCAACTGATAATTTAAAATAAGTCTTATACTTTTTTAAATTATCAATTTACAATTAAAATAAATTTAAAATTTTCATAATTTTTACCGTTTTTTCCGAAATAAAACTTGGGAGGAAAATTGTAAAACATTCAACGTAATAAAAAATTATAAAAATTTTATTTCAGCTGATTTAAAAAAAAAAAAAGAAAATTTAATAAAAAAAATTTCTAAATCAACTTTTTATCACTTTATAATTCAAGAGGATGCTAATGACAAAAATATCTAGATTTGGAAAATCTTATTTTTCTTATATTTAAATATGCTCTCAATTTTTATATAATTCTAGGCAGAACTGATTCATAATTTAAATATATTTTATTTAATGTTATTAAAATATTTTATTCTTGTAAATAAATTGCTTAGAACTATATTTATATGAAGAAATGTTCATTTTGGTAACTTTATATTGTTGAAATTGTTTAGATTTTTTTAAATAAAATGTCAATCCTATATTTTAGATTAAAAAGTTTTCTTACAATTATATGCAATGTAATATATATTAAGCCATTTATATTAATTACAATATTTGTTTTCTCGATCACATTCAAAACAATGTAAATAATAAAGTTTTTTTCATTGGTTGAATAGAACAATAACATCTACATCATAGTTTCCTTCCATACACTCGGCGGTGAATTCATACAACATTCGCTTATCGTTTGCGGCTGGCCTGAATTAGTAACAAGCACGTACTCTCTCTGAAAGTAACTGTTTCAAGTACAGAAAAAGCAATGATAGAGCGAGTAAAACAACCACAAAAGATACAAATATAAATAAAAAATGTTTATGAATATTTTTAAATTCGAAATTTGTCACAAGAAAACTGCTTGCAGAAGAAAGATATATTTTTCTGCCTCCTACAAGAAATTAAAGCATTATAAGAAGAAACATAGAATTGCAGTTAATAAAATGTAGCATAAATAAAAAGAATCATTTTTATAATTCTTTTTATATTAACTTTTAGGTGAATGCTTATTTATTAATGATAATGACTATGTCATCGATACAGATGGGTGAATTAGGAGATGAGGATGAGTAGAAGGGAAATGACAGTTGATTTAACTGAAAAATGAAAGTGATTCTTTTTTGTATATGGGAGATCATGTTGAGTTAGGATAGTAGCAAACTACCGGCGAATTCGACGGAAACATCTAGTAGAGTGAATTTATCGTAAATTCACCAAAAGAATGGGAGGAATCTTGAATAAGAATTTTTCAATCAGTAATAAAAATTAAAAAGTCAATAAATTTTTAATTTGGCAAATATTAATACATTTTGCAAAGCACAGCTTAAATTATAAAACCAAAAGTCATAATTGTACCAGAAAATTTAAATCTAAATAGGCGACAAGTTGCTTTACTAAACTAGAAAATTTTAGTTAAGAAAAAATTCAGATAAATATTTAGAATTCAGTTACTTATTTTTAAAGGATCCAATAAAACTTCAATTATTTACATTTTTTTACCGTTGTAAGATTGTTATTAAATGCTCTCAAACTTTGAGAAAATTACATAACCTATTCCTGTGACCACTATACTAATCATAAAGTAGTTTAATGGTATGAATCAGGTTTGTCAGAGCCACACACAGAAAGACTCAAATTAGTTTCCCCCAGTAGATAAAATAAAAATATTAAACTGTCCGTGTTATAAAGCTAAATAAAAAAAAATTTATTTCTTCTTCATATGACACATTAACTTTGAATATAAAAACGGACTTAGTCCACATTGTGGTAGAAGTGGAACCTGGTTGTCAATATAGAAGTTATGCAAACAATAGATAACAAGGATATGTACTTAGGGCACTACATTTCATCATTAATAGAGCTGGATCTGAACACTGAAAACATTTTTGCTCATAAAATTAATTATCCTTTGCGAAAATTCCTTAAACTTGGAGCTTACAAGTTTACTTTCATTGGTGTCACACCCAATATACTCAAAAAGATGCAACACACAGAACTGTAATTTGATAAAATACATGATGTAGTATCATTATTGTGAGATGATTTATTGCATCAATGTAGAAGTACTTGTTTACATAATGGAAAGCTGCAATAATAATCAACTTGTTAACAATTCATTTTGTCATGTTTTACATTATCCACAAAATAATTGCAAATGAATACAAAACAATATATCAGTTCTCTAAGGCATTTAGACGCTTCAGGATGTCAATATATGAAGCATAGCACAATTGTAATGCAATAATTCTATGTTTGTCTAAGAATCAAGAGACACTAACAAACACTAACAGAAATGTCTTTGAAAGATAGTTCCAACACAAGATATTTCTATCTTGAAGTCAAATTCCACACAGTGAGAGCCTTCCTTACATGAGACATAAAAGGACATTTACACAAACAATTAACATTTCCTAACAATTTTTTATGCCCATGATTTAATCAAAATCATTTGAGTATACTAATTTACATTTTTATGCAAATTTGGTGTTTGTTTTAAATACTATTTTAATTCTTACAACATAGCACTTCAAAATAATTCATCAAAATATAAAGTACATTGTTTAAAGACTTATTTTAGCAAGACATGAATAAATGAAAGAATTTGAACTTTTAAAAAATTAAGCCAATTTACTTGCAATACTTTTATTAAACAAATGCAATAAATTATTCTACATATTGACCATATGGCTTTAAGTCCCTTGTACTTGGTACACATGTTGACTATATGGCATTATATGATACTGCCTCTATGGTAAGGATGAGAATTTTCATCCTGACCATAGAGGCATAGCAATTAATAAAATTATATTTATATATGGTCCTCTTTGTTTAATTTAAGTATGTAAAAAACATCAATCTGTCAAACAGGGTCTTGGTAGATCTCAAAATTACTAAAATATAAATTGTACTACAACACAATATGCAAATGAGTCACAAATTTAGAAATGTTTGGATAGTGAGCTATTTAAAAGGGAAATAAGACAACGCTAATTAATAACATAAAATACATATCAACTGAACTACAGATAACAGAAAAAATGGAAATAATTATAAAATATAATAATGAATCTTAAAAGAAAAAAATAATGATATTTTAAAAGAAGAGAAATGTATTTATGTACTTGCTGATTAAATATAAAGAATGTATAACTGGAATAGTATAGTCATAAATATTGACTCTCTCTTATGATACATAAATTAACATAAAAGACCTAAGGAATTTTTAAATATTGACCACTGCTGATTTTGAAATAGTTCGTAATGCTTTGAAAATAAAATTCACTTGCTATATATGAAGGAAAAGAAATAAATCACTTAATTTTTCCCTATTAAAAGATTATAAATTTTTTTAGGGTTTTTTGTAATAAAACCCTTTAAAATATATGAACAAAAATGCATCAAAATATTGAATATGGAGAAAGAGGGAAAAACAAAATAGAGAACATATATAGATGTCTGTACAACTTAAACAGTATTATCTTATGAACTGGGTGTAAGCATTTCTTTTAATTTTTATTTCCTAGAAAAGTAAATAAGCAATTTTGTACAATTTATTTACACAATATTTTCAGTACATTTTAAGGATAAATAAAATAATAACAATCTGAAGCTATAAAATGATTATAAATTTATATTGCTCTTTAAAGTAATGAAGTCTGTGATTGTGGTTTTTTAATAGTCTTTGTATTCTTTGTCTATAATGTCATCAAATTATTTATGACATTGCTTAAAATCACAATAAGTAGTCCCTCCAAAGAATTTAAATAATTAAATTCAAAATAGGAATGGCAGTATTAAAAAATGTCAGATTAATCATAAATTGGTTCAAAATCCTGATCTGACTGACCATTAGCTAAAGTTTCTTCATCAGCAACAATGTTTTCAGTTTCATCAGTCAGCATTTCACGGGGATTATCAATATGTTCTTTGTTATTTTGCATTTCACCAGAAGCATTTTGAAAATCTTGATTGGAACTTGGTTGAGTATCTTGTAGTTCTTGTTGAGTATCTGATAATTCTTGATGAATATCATTTGACACTGGAAGAGAGCCTGATAATTCTGGATGGGAATCTTGATTTGCTGGGCAAGTATTGGTTACTTCATCATCTTCCATTGGACCAATATTTTCTTTATCACGTGGAAAATTATCTTTTTTATACCAACTTTCAATTTCTGAAAGTTCTTTTTCCATTTTTTCTCTGCGTTCTTGAATACGCTCTAATAGAATATAAAGATGTTAAAATTTCATAGAAAGAAATCTTTACAATGAGAGATAAAAATAGAGCAAAGATTTAATAATGTATATATTATGTTTTTTGCTTTTCATTTCTCTTTATATACTTATTATTTTAATTTATTTTCCCTTATTATTGAAAAACATCTTTTTGCAAAATGTATGAATATAATCAAATATTAAGAGATTAGTTAAATAGAAAATTCAGCTTCAGTAATTTACATTATGGTTATAATCTATTGTATGTTCAGTAAGTCTATTAATATTAGAAATAGCTTTTACATATTTTATCAAAATAGGAATATTTATTTTTCAACTTAATCTAGAAATTAAAATCATATCCTCAGAGGCAAAAGCACTTTAAAAAAATAAGGAATTAAAAGTAAATTCTTTTAATTATGAAAGTATTTAAAGTATCATCTAATAAAAATTTATAAATTTTTTAAAAAATTCACTTAATAAAACATAAAATTCTACATTTCCATTTGATTGTTTTTAAGCAACAGCATTAACTTTTTAACAAACAAATATTTAGTGGCTAATACATTTGCTATCTCCAATAGTTATTTTATCATAACACTCGTGGCATGTCAACAATAATGAAAAGTAAAATTAATTTTTCCTCGTAAAAAAACTTTTTAAAATAGTCCTATACCTTACTCTACAATTAAAAAAGAGTAAATAACGGATTCTTATTGTTTTGAATTTAAATAGAAATTAAAATTCCTGAATGAGCTTTGCAATAAAGTGCTTGTTTTTTTTTAACATTTTAAAATATAAATATGCCACTGATTTTTTTTTTTTTTTTTAGATTTAGAAAGTAGTAGCTTAATATTAAATAAAAATAAAAATTATTTTAGCTTAATGATGAAATTTAAAATATATATTAAAACTATTTTAACTTTGATTTATCAAATACATTTTAAAACATTTCCTTCTAAAATATCTAAATAAATTTTCATTACTCTTGAATAAAATTATTAAAATTAAAAAAAAAAAAATCCTAATTTCTAAGAGTAATAAGTCATTTCATAATTTTGCTCACCTAATGCGTCAGTTTTTGATTTCAATAAAAGCTTTTCTGTTTCAGGAGTATGAAGTGCAGGTAGGTAACAAATTCGAGGTTGGGTAGTTGTTACCAAAAAATTTACCATGTGTTTATTGCTTTTTCCCCAAATTTCATGCTAGGAAATAAATTTGAAGTTATGATAAATATTTTTTTTTAGAGAATTACTTATTTTTATTCATGGAAAAAAATCAAAGCAATTTAATGTGCAACTTTTATTTTTTAATTGCTGGCTAATATAAAATAAATTCTTTAGTCTTATCATTTCATTTTATAAATTACATTATAAATGTCTAACAAAATAATAAAATTCATAAATATGACTAATGAAAGTAAAAAGATTACACATTTTCAATTTTAAAATATTCAAATCAAAATAATCCATTTTAACACTGGTTTGAAGTTATTTTAAAGTAACAAAATAATATTAAAATATAACTACAAAATTTCCATTCTGAATCTTTCATTACAATTCTTTGTGAAATTAAATTCAGCAATTTTCAGAAGTGTAATGCTCACAAAAATTTGTAATCATAAACACTTATTCATTTGATACTCATTTATTAAATGTTTTATTTTTCTTATTATTACTAAGACTCAAGCAATGGCTTAATATGTGTCCTTATTCACACACCAATTTCTATTACATTTTAAAGCATTAAAGTAAATTTAACTAACTAATGCAAGCTTGGAGGCAATAGAGCCTCAATTTAAAGATTGGAATCTCATTTGGAAATTAATAATAATATTGTTATATAAGATTGTTGTTTTACAATCTAATATTATTTGATATTTTTCAGTGTTAATTTTAAATTTTTCTATTTAAACTTACAAAGACAATAAGGTCATTGATTATTCAAGACAGCCAGTATTTTTTAAGAGTAAAATAACAAAATTTATATACATTTCAAGCACGTAATTTTTACAACCAACTTCATTTAATAGCCATTTCTTTTACAATAACTCATAACTTTTAAATAAAATAATTATTAGAAATGAATCATTAAATAGGAAAAATAGAACAGTCACTTAAATATAATATAGTGCACCTACTTTAATAAATTACTAACTAAAATGCTATATAACTAGAATACTAAGATTATTATTACAAACACTCAATAAATTTAGAATAGTGAGTGAGTTCAGAATTGTCATATAGAATGCTATATTTGATCTCGTGACTGAGAAGGAAAACATGCCACCAGTATGGCCTTAATTTATCATATGGCTGTATCACAAGCTTTGAATCAAAGGGAAATGAATGGTATAATTTGCAAAGCAACAAGTGCTTATATACAAACAGTATAACATAAAACAGATTCCTAGAAAATATCAATGAAAAAATAAATTCTTAATGAATTAAAAATGTCTTCTAGATAAGTACATCATGTATTATTCAAATTTAGAAGTTTAAATCATTTTTAGTCTATCAGAACTAAATCCCTAAATTAATAAGGCATGAAAATTGAGTTCATTCAATTTCATATTTTATACATTGAGAGAGTAGAAAAACAAATAAGGAAAAAAAAAACATAAGTTTTAAAACAGGAAAAGAAATAGAATTACATACAAGTTCAGCAATTTCCATTTTTTTTTCTAAGCATCTCAATTGAATTTGTTTTTCTTTTCTAGTCTGAAACAATTCTTCCTTCTCTTTCTTGATTCTTTCTCGTTCTTCTGCAGCTGCAGCCTCAACTTTCTGTTCAATTTCTGCACGTCTTAAATCCTACAAATTATGAAATAGTTCCTCAATCATTAAGTTGTATTATAAAAAGCAAGTTATTTAGAATTTATTTTAAAGACAATCCAAATATAAAAGAAGTAAAATACAAACTTCATTAGCAGTTTTTTAGTTTATGAGGAACAATAAATACATAGCAATATGAATTATAATGTGTAATGCAATATAACTAATTAATATGTAAACAGACACATATTTAGTTCAGTTACATGTTTCTTCATATTTTGTAGCATTTTGAAGATCTGTAAGTTATATTTTTACATCAGAACTTCTAATTTGATAGTCTAGTTAAGTTGACAATTTACAGTCATTTCTTTTAAAAATATTTTTACCAATTTTCAATCACTATCCACTTTATAAACTACAGTAGAATGTTTCCCTTTTTTTAAAATGCAATTAAACAATGTCACATTAGTAGAAAAGCTGTACCACTAAAAATTTAACTTTTTTTTTTTTTTTTTTAAATAAAATTTACTGTTAATTTGACAGAAAAAAATATTAATATGGTAAATAATTATTAATTAATAAAATCATAAATTAAGTTATTAAAGCATTGCACTTTTTTTAGTAACTTGTTTTAAGAATAAATAAAGAGAATTTTAAAGTATTCTACACAATATAAAAATAAACGAAACTATTATAAGAAAGTTGAATTTTATGATTTGAAAACAAAAATATTTAATTTCAATGAAAAAGAGATTATAGAAACTTTAAATTAAATTTATTGAACTTGTTAAATGTATTTCTATTGAAAAAAAAAATGTTCTAAGCATTTGACATTTTAATTGGTTAACTAACTGATAAACATATTTTTATCAGAAATGTTAAATAACAATTTTTGGAACAATAGCTTTAAAAAATTTTAATGGTTAAGTTAAAACCTACAAAATTGAAAGGAATTTATTAAAAAATTTCAAGAAATAATAAATATCAACAATATCTTAAAAAAATTTCTATATTGTTTAAAATGTTAAATGACATTAGAAAATAAATATTTGAATAGATTTTTATATTATAATAGAACACATGCAGTAAATATTAGATGTAATATTACATGTTTAGTTTTTTAGACATAAATTATATTTTATATATTATTGCATTTTAGATTTTTTTCTACATTTTTATATTAATAGATAATATAAAATTGGTTTAACATTATATACGCCTCACTCATTATTAATAAAGAACAATTTAATTTTGCAGTTGAGTAATTACTCAGTTCATTAATATATAATTGATAAACAACTTCAAGTAAAAATATAAAAGCAGTTTTTATATGTTATTCAGTTGTTTTATAATGAGCTTAAATTACTTTATCAGCAACTTATTTCATAAATAAACTTGATGCAAAATTTTTTTATAAGGAATTACCAGGTTAAATAATCTCCTTTTAGCATTGAAAATTTCCTTACTTGCCACTTAAAAATTTCTAACAATCAGAAAATCAATAACAAATTTAGAATTACAAAAACATAAATAATTCAAAAGCAAACATATATATGGTTGCCTGCAATGTTATTCAGATTATATTAGCACATCAAAAGTATTTTAGTAAGGATAAAAAATAAATTACCTTTTCTTCTCTTTTTTTGGCATCATGTTGGAACTTTTGCAAAGTCCCAAGTATCATTCCAAGCATCCTTCGATTCCTAGAAATGTAAAATTTTTGACTATCAATATAAAAATAACTTAAATCAAGAAAACTGAAGACAAATAATGGGTGATAAGCTGGGAAGATGACATAAAAGAATTTAAAAAATGTTTTGGGTTTAGGAAACTTTTAGAAAGTAAATAACAATGCGTTTAGAGTTGTATGCTTCTTGTTTAACTTCTGACAAATATATAAATTGTTATACTAACAATTAAAATTAAACTTAATTTAACGATAATCGAATGGATTAACTTAAATATAGACATGATTAATTACTTAGTGACTTTTAAGTTTTACTTCATGCAAATTTATCTTCATCTGATTTCACACACATATTTATGTGTATGTATACATCTATGTATTTATAAATAAGTTGCTGTGAAATAACTTTTTTCAATGTTTTGATCAATTAAGTATATTCCCAATAAGAAAAACAACATTCGATATCATAACTAAGAAATAAATTTTTAGTACGACTTCTAATTAAGGTCAACTATGAGAAATACAAAACAATAAAACTTACAAAAAATTTCTATTTAGTTTGTTAAAAAAAAAAAAAATGAAAATTTGATCAAGGACCATATATTAAATACTTCATATACAAACATATAAAAAAAACCCATTTAAAATGTATATAAATAATTAATAAGCTATTAGGGAAAAATTAAATTCTATTCTAAGTTATTGAATTTCTCCTAAAATATTGAAACTAATAAACATGTAAGATAAGCATATAATGTAATTGAAAATTTTTACCTAGCTTTAACTTTTGAATTAATATTCTGCTCTTGAATAGTTTCTCTTCTACTTTTGATATCCTTTGGCGTTGCAACAACAGTTGATAGCAAAGATGGCTGTAAAAAATTATTTCAAAATTATAAAAAAATAATACTTCTATGCAAATGTTTAATAATTAATTAACATTTTTAACTGATTAATTAATAATTAATTAACCAGTTAAAAATGTTAAGCATTTATTTCATTATCCATTAAAATTTAACTGAATCTATGAAATGGTATCTTTTCATTTAAAAAAATTAACTGCTTGCAAATATAATTGATCCTCACATAAGATTAAGATACAGAAAGGGATTAAGAGAGTGGAATGCTTATCAAAAGTCATTAGAAAAAGCTCTAAATGCTCTAATGTAAGACAAATTTGCATGAAGTTTGGCATGTGCATTTTCCATCTCAAACACTATGCCTGCTTATAAGTTCATGGTTCTCACAAAATGAGGTGGTAAAAAGCAGATACAGTAAAATATTCAACTTAAGAAATATTAAATAGAATCACAAGAAATTTTAAATATGTATTCCTTATCTGAAGTACATATTGAATATTTTTATAAGCAATTATTAATTTTTTGAAAGGAGTGGGATAGAGATAAGCCACATTATTTCATATATTTTAACGAATTAAAAAAAAAATTCATTATATAAGATCTTTATCATAGTGAAACCATAATGATGTTTATAAAAAGCTAATGATCTTCAAGGAGGTAGCAGTTAATCATTCAATAAATTTTGGTACATTTCAGTGAAATTTGGCATAGATATTTCTATTACATTTTGAAAGTTTAAAAGTTATTAATTTTCTCACAAAGGTGTTAAAGACGAAAAAAGAAAAAAAAAAAAAAAAAAGTACAATTTACAATTCAGAAATCATAAGATAAATTTGCACACAACTTGAAACACTTATTCTTCATTACCTTAAGGAATTTTTGTTTCAGAAGGTAAGGAAGGTAAGGAAATAAGCCCAAACTTGAGGCACATATTATACAGTTTCACATTATAATAGATTTGAATGATAGTCAACACACATATCTTATCATTTCAAAGGATTTAATATTTTTCATTCTGCTAAATTATAAGAGGTTGGTTGGATTTCATGGCACGAAGTCTAAAAATGGACAAGTTGCACTAAAAACTAAGATTTCGTGTACTAATAAATTTTTCCCCCCACAAAACCCAAACAGTATTAAAATGTTAAAAATACAGTTATTTGCATATAATATAATTATTTAATTATGTATAAAAAATTTCTAAAAATATATACATTTACAAAATTGAACTAAAATTTAAGAAACCTATTGCTTTACAAAAGCAAACAGGTTTCTATGGGGTGGCTCCCTCAACAACTAAAATAAAATTAAAAGACCAGTTTTAACAAGTGTAAACATTGACCGTTATGAATCCTGATAAATTAAAATATAATGTATTGTATATGGTTCATTACACATTATATACAAAGAACTTCATTCACTTAAAAACAAATGTCAATGTGTGAAACATGTGTATCCAACATAAAGGCCAGTTAATCTAACATCAGCACTTCATAGTGGTAAAACTGATAATGAAGTGACACATGGAAAGCTGGCACTAACAGGTTACAGAACTTATTGGCAACTTATAAGTTCCATAACTTTTGCCACAGGGAATTAATAAACTTTTTCACACTCTTTCTCACATCTACAAGGGATTGAAGGCTCTAAATTATAAGAGAAAGGGGGAAAAAATTAAACATTTTAAAAATCTCTTTAGTCAGAAATTAGATATCTAGTACAAAAGTTTTTAGCTTAAGTTTAATGAGAGCAGTTTTGTTCTTCAAATTTACATTCCTCAAAAAATAAGAAAGAGGAAAACTCCAAAAAATTGTCAAATTTAGAAACATCATATCATGTTTATGACTAGTTTATAATAACATTAAAAATTGACATTTCTTCCATTAATGAAGATGAAATATTGAGAAGAGTAAAGGTAAGTAGTAGAATTAAAAAAAAAAAAAAAATAAAAAAAAAAATAATAAAAAATAAAACATTTAAGCTCAACAACCAAGATGCATTCTCATTTAATTCTAAAAATATGCTCAAAAATTATAAGTGGTATATTGCTAAGTGAAACTACTATATTATAAGTATCAAAATATTTGATATGTTAACATGTATGATATTTTAACAGCATAAAAATTTATTTAAAAATATGTTACCAATAAGATTTCAATTTAATAATAAAATTTTTTTAGCTTGACTTCAATGCTTTTATTTACCATCAAATTACTTTTAGTTTCTAATTTAAAATCACACCTAATAAATGAATAAATTTTTTAAAAAATAAACATAAACATAATTAGTTGACACTAAGTTGCTGTATATAAAACATTTAATTAATAAATGAGAAAACACTTAATTTTAAGTCATGATTTTTGCCAATCTATTTTAGAACACTTTATTAGATTCACTATACATTTATGTAACAAAATACCTTTCAACCTTAATTGCAAAAAGTAATTTTCTTAGCAATTTCTCACAATTGACATTATAATTATAAAAATTTCACACACATAAATAGCTTAATTTACATGATAATTTGCAAGTAAATACATTGCAAGCACCAGGCAACTGCCAACCCTAAAATGACATTGTTTCAATACACCTATAACAAAACAGTGGCTTTGATCATAATGCATTCATACTGTTTGAAATCAAATTGAAATCGCTTTGTATAGAAATAAGTGTAAGGATATCAAAATGCTATAATTAATGATTTTGAGATCAATAGTTTGAGTTAGGAAACTTTCAATATATTAACTAAAATTTCTCATTGAGTTAGTTGATGAAAAAAGTTAAATATGTCTTAACTGCTAATTATAATATGGAATTAATCATATTTAGAATAGGGTGATTAGAGCCAAATTTACAAGGTTGTGTGTAAAGAAAATACAAATCAATGTCACTAAAGCAACTATTTTAATAAAGTGAAAGGATGAAAGTTTTCATCAAAACCACCCAATTTAACCAATCTCATTTTAAATCTTAACGATTACAATTCCTAGTTACTTTTGATTGTTTTGTCAAAGTGTTTCATTTATAATTTTTACTTCTTTACATGAAACTGAAAATATTTTTTTTAAATTTATTTTTATTAAATATTTTACTAATATAACTTAAAAAGTACTTAAAGGAAATTTTTATTTCTTCTAAAAATATGTACAACTCATTGTCTTCTTGGCAAATACAATATAAGGATTAATATCCAGATTGTGCTGAGTAAATTATAGCCAGTAATTATTTGCTCAAATTACCCTTTTTGCAGGTATTTCATCTTCATCAACACTTTCTTCATCTTGACCAGAAGCATCTTCTTTCGTGCCTTTCCTATTTAATGAAATAAAAACAATTTGTATTTGAGTAACAAAATTAATATTTATTAAAAACTTAATAAGAGAAAAGATTAATATATGAAACAAAAAAAAAACTATTAAAGATTAAATCATATAGGTAATTGTCCAATACAATTGAAGACATTCACTAGTTTACCTAAAAATGAATTTGCAAGAAAAAATGTTTTGATATTATTATAACATTTAAAGTTATAGCATAAAACAAATCTGATTATGCACATAACATTTGTTATATAGATTACTTTAACTTACATATACATTTAATATGTAGGTTAAGGTATTAATACATAATAATTCAAAATAATAAATAAAATGATTAGTAACTATACACACTTAAATTTAGATATCAGCTTTAGGAAACAATTTAATTCATCATTCAAATCATAAAGAAACTTATTATATTGGCATAAATGTTTTTCTTTGGAAACATTTATAATGGCTTAAGAGATAATTAATAATAACAATAAATATTTTACATTTTTAGCTACAAAAAATATTTAAGAGAAAAGCTCTTTTGCAGCAGCAGATTTTTCAAGTATTTTTTTAATGGACACATCATGGCTTAATGATAAGACAGTGATTTTCAATGCATAAAATCCTGGTTTATTATCCTATCCTGGCACTATTGAACAATGAGGGATGGATGCTGAGCTTCTGCCTTATACATGTAAGTCTGTCTACTTGAGAGTTTTCCTGTTTCTTCCCTTGCAACGTTTGTATATAACATAGTACTCATGCAATTTACATGATGGCTATTAAAATAGGTGTGAGCCTTACAACAATTTTCTGCAATGAGATTATTTACAATATAATTTTTTTTTAATCTTCTTTCAATACTTGGGTTTCAATGTCATTTAATAACTTGTACTAATGCTGTTAAAGTCCACAGAAGGAAGATAATATTTATATTCATTGAAAAATGAAGATGACTAAGTACTAATTTTTAAGTAATGTATACAATGTAAGTTATTTTTTTTTAAATTCAACTAACATTTCTAAAATTTAAAAACTTATAAAAATGACATTTAATCATGTAAAATTTACAATTTTATTCTTCCTATATTTATAAAATTACTTAAAATTCCTGTTTAATTAAATTTATATGTGGTGAAAATTAAATATTATAAATAAAACAAATTCCTCTAATGTTTTAACATAATTTGAAATAAATTTTTTATTAGAACTACCATTTACTTTTAGCCACATTTATAAATATCCACAAAACAGTTAATAAATTAACCAATTTTAAAATGGGTCCTAAAGATGATAAAATGAAAATATTTTCAAGCCTTATTTTTATTCTTGAAAAAGAAACAAAAAACTAGTATTTTAAAACTATTCAGCACATAATTTATAACCATTAAAATTCAAAGTGACTTTTTGCAAGAAAGTACTATTAGAATGAGAATAGTTTTCAAAATCTAAATTATAATTTTAAAAGAAAGGAAATATTAAAATCCTATATTTAAAAAATGTATACATACATGAAATACAAAAATACATACACAATTGGAAACAGTGGCCTTTTATTTTTTCCAGTAAGCTGTTGTTTTGTAAATGTGACACCAGGTTGAGTTTTCCATTTATTTCTAGAATAATAATTTATTAGTTTAAAGGACACAGTATTAAATAAAAATATTTTTTAAATTTAATAAATTACAATTATTGATACTAAATTTTCTAAATAAGACATTTATAATCACGACATTTGTAATTCTTAATTACAACACTATTATCTATGACAAAAGTTTACAATAAAATAAATGAATTTAGAAGCTATATATAAGTATTTACAAGATAAATTTTAACAAACTTTCAGATTATTTGATGAATATTTCAGTATACAAAAATCCTTTTTAAAAAAATGTATTTTTATCTTTGTTTTTTCAAACAATGTCGTTGGGTATGCCACCACATTCTCTAAAATTTAAGCTTTTTCTTCCTTTAGGATAGTCTATAGAAATATGTCCATAAATGCTATTTTTATTATTGCGAGAGTTAAATTTTGCATTTCCCTTTTCTTTCGAATAAAAACACTCATTTTTAGGAAACCTTTTAAATTCTCAGTTTTCCCAAACTTCATTTTTACAGTGATCATTAAATTTGCTTACACAATTATCAAAATAAGATCTTTTCTCAATAAACTGCACATTTTTGTTTTCAACACAAGACTTTATTTCAACTCTAACATTCTTAAATGAATTTAATTTTTCCAGATTAGTAAAATGGATCTGTTCATCTATGAAGTGATTATATAAAGTAATTATGTATAAATGAAGTGATTATGTATAAGTTTTCCTTAATAGTCCATAACATATAAAACTTTAAGTTCTTCAAAGTACTTAATTTTAAGAATGAATAACCGCTCCTTAAAATAGCTTTGTAACTCATAAGTAAAATTTTTCCATGTATTTTTAATTGCATGTGAATGTTTATTTAATGCCTTACAAAATTGTACAGGGCATAATTTAAAACTTTTTAATAATAAAAGTTCCCTGATGTGATAGTAATCCTTTACTTTATTGTTTGGTTTGCTGGCAATATACTAAGTTATTTTGTATGGTAAAAGTCTTAGAAGATGGAAAACCCAATGAGCTTTATCTAAATCTATTTGCCATGCTTCAATAATATAAAAATGTTTCAAATAATATAAAAACTTCTATCACCTTCATTCACATCACACTTTTGCATAGGCTGTTGTAAATTGTAAGTCTCACATCTTTTCGAATTAGAATAATTCACATTACCAACATTTCCTAACGCATTTTCCTTTTATACAAATGTAATCTTTTTATCTGAAACTTGCGAGCAGCAAGTTTTTCTTGTGAGAATAATTTTTCTATTTAAAAAACATGAGCTGCTGCTACTTCTTCATCTTGTTTTTGAGCTAAGCGATCTACAATGATATCATTAATTAAAACTTTATCAAACTCTTCCAATTTTTAGAATTAATAATTATAATTTTCAAATTTTGCTACTTTACAATTTAGGGAATGGTTTTTCCCAATTCAGTAGCTAAAGCAATTAAATCTATCTTTTTGTCTTTTGCCAGAAACAAAGCCATTTTAAAGTAGGGGATAATTCCATTTCTGCTCTGATTCTACACCACATTCCGAGCCACATATGATGCCAACGGGACAATAGACATCTTGTTATGGCACTAAAGCACCATAACAACATTGCTTATTAATTGGATGATGATGACACTCTTCTGCAATTTAAATTTCACTAATTAGTGTTAGTGTAACTGATTCATCTTTCAAAAAAATCGTAAATAATATTTTGGGAATTAATTCAGATATTAAATATAATCTAGATCAGTTTCTTAGATATTATAGTGCAAAATATTATTACACGATATCTAAGAATTACCTAAGAAAATTAGCATTTTCTAACTATATAGCATAAAAAATACTAAAACAGTTAACAGAGGAATGTATTGGATTAGTTATTAGGTCCATCTAATAAAAATTGAATCGAAAATTTTAAGTACTTTTATTACAAAGTATGCAACACTTGTTACTGTAACATTTATCTTTTCTACATTTGTCATCATTTTCTAACTCCCAAACATTCCAATTTATCTTATAAAACATTATTATTTATCATTGTAATAAGTCATTATGTAACATTTGAAGAATTAAAAGTAAAATTTTCATCTGCAAGCTTTCTTTATTCAACACACATACACATATATTATGCAGAAAACTTACGAATATAAAAAATCATAAGTGAAATATTTAAAAATCAATGAATTTAATTTATAAGAAAACATCAGTTAATTTATAGAATGATGATATTGTTATTTGATTAAACACTGATGGCCTTCTTACAGCACATAATACTATTAACAAGGTTTCATTTGAGTTATATAGCATAATAATGCAAATACTTGTCTTGTGCTCTAATTCTGATGGGGTGACAAAAAATAGCCTGTTTCATTTTAATGCAATTTTTGTAATGTAATGTAAAAAAAAAAATAATAATAATAAAAATTTATAATAATTTTTTGATTTGCTAAATGCAGTGAATAACAGATGAACAATGTGTGACTATATTGATTCAGCATTATTTTGTGATGTGAAGGAGTAAAATAAAAAAGTTTTGTTTCTGAGCTCATATAAGCTTCATATCATATCTCTACCCCAAATGCCAATTGCTCCATGTCATTTGGAACAATAAAATATTTTCAACAAGATCATTATAATAAAATAATTTGTTAAGAATTATGAAAAAGTGAGATGCATAAATAATGTTGCCTACTAAAACTTGAAACAGGCCAAGTTTCAGGAAGACAATATTGTGTGAATTGAGTACATTTATCTAGGAATGAATAAAGTGTACTACACTGAAAATAATTAACTGTGCACTCTTTTTGAAAATTCATTACAATAGCACATTATGTTCAGGTTCCCTTTTATTTATTTTTTCTTTTGATACTTTCATAATGACATATCTCGAATAATGGAAATGAAAAAATGCTTATTGAACAAAGAATACTTTATAACTTTTTTCTCGTATTTTAAAACTAACTTTTAAGCAATACTATTTAATTTTGACCATTTTTCTAATGCTGTGAGAAAATTTTCGAGCCCTAACACGTACGTAGGTGGAAGATCATCCCTGACAGGAAGCTCCGATTTTTCACAGACATTCTCTAGCTCAAAAAGTGATTAGGCTTCCATCAAAGTCTGGTCACTCCACTCTTCATATGCTCGTATAATTTCTCTCATGACTTGTACAGCAAAATTGCACTCCTGAAAATCTCCTCTTGGTTCGGGGGAAGGGCAATGCAGTAAAAGAATAAAAATAAAGAAATTTATGTACTCCTATTTATTCATTATGATCCAGTTACATGCATTTTATTCTTTTTTAAATTAGATTTAATATTAATTTTACTCTAAACTAAAACATATGAATTTTATTTAAGAATATATATATATATAATCTTGTCTTGTGTTACTATTGTATTGCAACATTTTATGAGTATTTAAACATAAAAAAGGTAAGAAAAAAAACATTTTATTCATTATCTTTAAACATTTGAAAAAAGAATTTTTCAAAGTAAAGTGCTAATATGAAAGCAGCAAAATTACAAGTCTAATAAAAATTATTTCTGCTTAAATTATTTATGAACTTTATTAAAGAATAGGACTTGTGAAATACTAACACACATTCATTTATTTTATTCATAACAAAAATTTTGAAGGTTATAAATGTTTCCGATTGATTATTAAAAATACTAGTTTTAAGGATTTCTAAAAGAAAGTTTTTCATTTGTGTTTTAATCATATTCAGTAATGTTATTTTAAATTTTATTGAAGATGAAATAACAATACGCACACATGATCAATTATTGTGATGACAGAATTCTCATTTTTCAACGAACATAACAGCATTCATCATAAAAATTTTTAATTAAAATCTAAAAATTTGGATTGGTAATTTTTTTTAGAATGTGTTTGTTAAGGATTTTAAGAATATCAAACATTTATGCTCATTCATTATGGAAAAGAAGGCATAATTTAATTAACAGTTAAATTGGAATATAGTAAAATTAGCGCAAGTCAAATAATTTTATAAATAGTGATGTGAAATCAAATCAAATTCATTGTGAAAATAGTTTTTGAAAGCAAAAAATTTAAAAAAAGTTATTAGACATATTAAAATTAGAAATATATAATACAACCAGAAAAATCAGTCTTAGAGTTTAAGATAATTTTTATTTCAATAAAACAGTCATATATGCAGTGTATCTTTGAGGAGCCTTTCAAGAGCTGTCAGCTATGTGGCTATTATCAATATTCCTTTCAATATTAAGAAAGGAGACACTGTCGTGAAATTTCTTTCCTTTCTTTTAACTAGAAAAAATTTAGGTTTTAAGTTTTCAATTTGTTGCTCCCATGAGAGAAAAGTAGAATTTTCATTCTCCATAGACAAGAATAAAAAAATTTGGGACCTGACCGCACCATTAACCATCAAGTCTAACAAGGAGATGCAGACCAGCTGCACCAGTGCTATCCAAGTCATATACGTTCACAGTACATACCTGTGATGGCCTCCACCGTTAATGAGTCATCCAGCAGATGTACTGATTGCTTGATCCATAAAGCCAATTGATGTGCTGAGGACCACAACACAACTCCCGCTTACCTAAAGCAGAGGACAAAGTAATGCGTAGGTCTCTGGGGTTTCAATTACAAGGACCCTCCTTTTCAGGGACACTTGTCCCCAGGCATGGCAAACACACGGGTGATTTAGTCTTTAAGAGAAGCTAACCGCAACAGAGACTGACAGCTGCTCAAGGGGAGCCCTCAACCTCATCAGAACTAACCAAAATAAGAAGAGGAAGAAAAAGCAGAAGGGGAGAGAAGAGAAGAAAAGAAAAAAGAGGTCAGATTACTGGAGTACCTTGGAATTGTAACACCCATGTTTACTTAAAGAAAGTAAATTCCTGAGAAGAAAAAATTACTAATCCATAATGGTGGTAATTTACATTAATCTTTAAGCCATATATATATATATATATATATATATGGTAAAATCAATATAAATTTTGGTTACACCAAATAATTTTGAAAACATTAAAAAAATATGCATATATAGAAATTAAAATATTATTAAAAATAAGAATACATAAGAATCATTTAAATTTAAAAAATTTTATATGTGAGCATTTAAAAAAATTATGCTTAAATTTTTTTTCTTTAAAGTAATTCTGGATTTTCTCTTTCCATTCTCATTTTACATTCAAGTTAAGATGAAAGACTGCTTTTAAGAGTTTAATTTGACCACACCTCTCTGAGTGCTTATTTTTTATGTTTACTATAGATAGTATCTGCAGTGATTGCACCAATAAATCATCTTAGCAAAGCATTTTTGAGCCATAGAACTAGTTGCGGAAATATTCTCTCAAAGCATGCAGAAATCAAAAAGGTCACTCTTTTAAGCAGTTTCGATTTTATCCACTGTTGATGCAACTCATTATAGTTTCAAAAACCTTTCATCATAAATTCTTGATTTATTCACAGAGAATTAATTCTTAACATTCATGAATTCAACAAAAATGGAGCATTTTCCATCATATAATTCATAATTCACAGAAACACAAATCCAAATAAAAACGAACAATAATCAGAGGATGAAAAAACCCATTTCTGAAATGTAAGCTACATATATTAGCTTAATTGATTCACAATTAGAATAACTGCTACACATAACCATGTCAGAACGTTTTAATAAAACACTGCAATTCAGTAACAAAAAAACAAATTTATTGAAACTTCAACTCTTAGTCATACATACATCAATTGTTCACCCTCTGGTGGCAATTTTATATTTCTCGCAGCTCCCTCAAAAACTAACTACAAAAAATAGTTAACAGAAAAATGTAAACATACTAAAATTGATTATCAAGAGCTTTTTATTAATGATCTAGTATTAGACTGAACCTAAATTTATATAGTTTCAGTCTTATACTAGGGCACTAATTAGTATAAGACTGAAACTAATATACTAGAGAAGTTTTATTTAAGAACTAATTAAACATTTTTAAATACTTGACCAAATGTCAGTTATGACCACCGTTTTGATGTTTCCTTCAAAAGTTACAATCTTTCTATTCATTAGAAGTGAGGTCATGTTGGCAAAGCTTGTGCACCAATGAATTCCATAAAAAAGATTTAAATTTAGTATTTTTAAAGAAAACTATGAGAGGTTTTTTATATTGTTGAAGTATCAAGAGCTTTATACTGATCTATTTAGATCAAACTTTTAATGCTATATGCCATCTTTAGGTTAAATGATGCATTTTAAAAAGGTTTAATTTCATAACATTTTCAATATTTTATTTCCAAGAATTCAGAAGGAATTTAAAAAATTACAATTGCCTTGTAATTGTTAACACAATAATTAAGAAGATATAGTAATCTATTACACATAACTTGTTTGCATTTTGTTTTTAAGTGCAAATCTAAAAGTAAAATTAAGTGTATTTATTTCATTGTATTTGACAAACTACTTTCAAAATAAAATTTAAAGATATATTTTGATTATTACATATTTACTTTAAAAATAAGAAATAATTTAAATAACTCACATTCCCTCAGGATTAAATTATTTATTATTTTCTAAGTACTAATTTATTCTCATGGCTGACTTTTATCAAAACAATAAAAATATCATCACAATAACACCGTTGTATATACGCGTATCGTGCAAGGAGCGTACCGTTTACTGGGAATTAACCATTTTCCTTTTTGTTGTAGTCTCTAGATTTTAAAGTTTGTCATATATATATATATATATGTATATATTTGTGGCAAACTAAATTATTGTTATAAATTAAATATTGCCAGGCATTTTCCTCGTAGATGTTTTTTTCTAATATATTGGAATTTATGGTTTTGCTTATCGTTTATTAACAAAACTCTAACAATTAATCCACTACTGATGAATTTCAGTATATTCACTTGGTTAATAGAAGATTCAGATGTGTCTTCAATTGTTAAATCAGAAGCCATAAAGCATTTAATGTCAAAAATATGAGTTGAAAATAAACACAATTCAAGCAAGGACATTTTTGATGATCAGGAGGATTGTGATTGATATGAAAGTATAATAAAAGTTTCTATCTTAATAACACATATTATTTATGTACCTTAAATATATATCACTTCAAATTTGACAGCCATTTTCACCTGGGAAATTAGAATTGTCACCAAACATAAGAAATTCGGTGTCAATTCGCTCAAATTATAGAAAATTTACTCAAGTGCCTTATTTACCACCATAGGATTTTGGACACATAAATGTTTGATGTGGCTTGACATTATCACAAATCATATTTTGAATGATCATTCTTGTTTCATTTTTCATACTGCACTTCAACACACATTTTCATTCATAATTACTTTCGTTTGATATCTATCAATGTATACTTGATTGCAACTTTTTCTGGTAAAATAAAACAGTATCCTCTTTAAGCTTCAGTGAATTTAAAATCCAACTTTTCCGATGTTAAAATTGAAAGAATACAGTATCCATTCTTTAAATTGGCAATCATAAATAAAAATGAAAGTATTTATCATGAATCTGATTGTGTTGTTTTTGACAGAAGAAAATACAGTAAACATGTTTTGTACCTATCAGCAAAGAAGCTTAAAAAGTTTTATAATGTATAAATAGAATGGATCAAAGACAGAAAATGAACTAATTCTAAGGACACCCTAAAATACAGTAAAAAGATATTCAGAAAAAAATCATGCATTTTAAAAATATTTATATACTATTAACTTTAACACTACTCAAAAAATCACAACTAACAATTATCTTGAGGAATACTGATAATAAATTCGTATAGGAAACAGACTGTGTATTTAAGTTAAAATACAACTCAATCAACAATATTTATTAATTTAAAAAAAAAAAAAAAAAAAAAAAAAAAAAAAAACTTCAGCACTTGGCTTATAATAGAAGTCACGCCAAAACCTTACACGGTACTATGATTTTACCCATAGTTTAGTTTTATTAACTTAAAATTATGAAAATTCAAATAGTGTAAAAAATAAAGCACAGCTACCATATCTAATTACAATATACAAAAATTCTTAGAACTCAACGATACAATTTTAGGCTTTATTTTGCATACATTAATCTAATTTGCCATAAAACATCTACTTACAGGCCAGGTCCTCCTCGAGAATCATTAGCAAATTGATCTGGATCGCGACCAGTTATTCTTCTAATATTCTCTTCGGCATCTCCTAATTGTTTCTTAGTCAATTCAAATTGTTCTAACAAAGATTGGTACGATGAAGAATTCGATGATTTTTCCATTTTTACGCGGAATCAACAAATAATAAAAATGCTAATTTCTTGATGTGTACTTAACAATAAGCATGGAAAAATATAATAAATATGAAAGTACTTTTTAAAATTACGCATCCATGTTTCTCTAACTATTTTATGTATTTAGAGAAGATTCTCTAATCAATAGAAAAAATAAAAACACAGAAAACATGCAAAGTTAACACTAAACATTAATAATAGTCAACCGCAATTATATAGCATAATATTTTATTTTCCTTTATTCAGTTTTTACTTTTTTCATGATACTTAAAATGTTGCCATTTTTGAGAAGTTAGTGAAATATATTGTTGTTGTTGTTGTCGTGTGCCAGCCGGGCTGGCAGTATGGGGTGCGCTGCTCCACTTTTCCAACTGAACCATATTTGGTGTGGAGTCCGACTTCCTCAGTACACACATGCCATAGATACCCGTTTATAGGGTAGTCAAGCATTCACACACAAAGAAAGGACAAAGACAAGAAAGAGAGAGAGAAAGTACATCCATGCTCGAGCCAGGGTTCGAACCCAGGTCCCACCCATCTGTAGTCAGGTACGCTAACCACTAAACAGGATGGGCGGAAGTGAAATATAATAAAAATATTGTATGGCAAAAAAAAAAAAAGCAATCAGTTGCAAAGTGATCAAGATCGTAAGAAAAGAAAAAGATATCAGTGTCAGTCAATAACGAAAAACCGTTAACATCAATGGAAATTCTATTGGATGCTATGTAAAGCCCTTATTACATTAGAGTTGCCGATATTTCATTTTGAGCAACTCCCATAGACTTAACATTACGTGACGTCACAGCTCGATTTTCGGCAACTCGAGCACATCGTCCAATGAATGTTCGTGATTTCTATTAGGTTTGCTATAAGTAAATAGCTGTTTTACTAGACTTATTAACAGATTAGTCTAGTAAATTTTTAAAAACAGCCTATTTTGTGATGTTTTATGAGGTAATCTTCGCCAGTCTTTCGCAAATTGCAGAGCTTCGCCGGCGAATTCGTCTGTAGTTTGCAGTTGGCCTTTCTTATTTTGGAACTTCCGGAACGTTAAAGTAGTTCTCGTTATTGCGGAAATTAAAAGAAGTTATCGTTGATTTAGTTTCTTAACACAAACCATAGAGAAAGGAGTAGTACTACTCCTAGCTCTATGACACAAACCAAGATATATTGGTCTGTGTTACAAAGTAACAAGCAAGTACTCGTTAATTACTTTAGAAGAAGACTACACTGATTATTTTGGAACAAGCGAGTACTCTCGCTTGTTCCAAAGTAATTAGTCTAATCGCTTTCTATTATAAGAGGGATAAAGAATAGGAGAAAGAAAATGACAGCTGGTTTAACTAGAAAATATATGAGTGATTCTTAGAAAATCGAAAATTGATTTAAGGAGGACAGGGGAGCGTAATGAATAAAATAAATTTATTTTAATATTTTTATAATTAGTTTATATGATTATTAATAAAATTTACATTATTTATATGAAATATAAATTAAAACTTTTAAATTTTTATAATAATAATTTAATAAATTTCTATAAAAAACCGAATTGCGAGAAATAAAAATAAGAGGTGCGCTTGAATGAAATAAACAGTTCGTTCATTCCTTTTGATTAATGAAATAAATGAGTTGGGAAAATTAATAATCGTGGTGAATTTATTTAGTGATTATCATTTTTTGTCAAATATATCACGATTTTATTGTTTTTTTTATTACTTTAAAATTTTAATTTCTTTATTTTTAATAAAATTTTTAAAATGTGGTTTTTGTCTCCAAAATTCTGCTACTAACTTAATAAAAAAAATAAATAAACAAACGAATTGGATTTTTTAACTATATTTCAGTTTCAAAGATAATTCTATAATATTTTTTACATTAACAAATAATTTATTAACAAAGAGATAAATAAATAATTGCTGTTCTTAACTAACTTCAATTTAATTTATTATGAAGTTATATTTTAAATTTTCAAGTAAAAATATAAACTCAATTTTTTTTCCTTTGAAAAATTTTTCTTGCCATAAAAAATTAAGCAGTAATATAATTACATAAATTGCTATTCTGAGAATGAGTCAAAATTGTCCACATAAATAATCCACTTTCCATCTTGTAAAAATATTTACCACTAGTAAAGTAAATTGTGATATTTTTCATTTAAAATCCTTTTTCTTTTCTCTTATGAAATATCAATTTACTTTAATCATTCTAAGCGAAATAAGATTGCATATTATATGCATTTTTGTTGCTACTTTTGTTTAATATAGCAATATTTTTTTACTATGGTTTTATGTAAATGTGACTATTTTTTATATTCATCCATTGTTTTATTTCATAATAATTTGTATTAAAAAATCAGGGAATTCAGAATTTTGCAAAAAAAAAAAAAAAAAAAAAATTTCTTTGTATTTTTAATAAGTCTTAAATAAATATTCTATTGCGTATTAAAGTAATTTACATTGACTAGTTGAATGAAATTTCATACTATGAATTTTTGATATGAAAATATTCTAATGTAGAATCAGTGGTGTTGTCGAGCCGGAACGTTCCGGAACGTCGTTCCGGTACTTCCTTTTTGGACAGGAACGCGTTCCGGAACTAAAGATTATTTCTGATAACGTGAATTGGCTGACGTATTGAAAAAAAAATTAAAAAGAATTCCTGATTTTTTTTCTAATTTTTGACGAATTTTTATATGTATTATTATAAACAAGGGTTTGAACCGAACTCGAACCAATACAATGTAATAATTAGATTAATAAGTACTGCTGTTAGCAAAATATTCTATGCACGCTACCCAAGTCAAAGTGTCGATTAAAAAGTGTTTGGCAGGCCCCACATTGAGGCAGCATGCCTCCAACCCAAACCCCCTAGAATACTAGTATTCTATGGGGTGTTGCTCCAACGCGCATTTATCGCTTCCCGGCCGCGTTGCTGCCCGCGAGAGACATGTTGAAAAGTACCACATACTGAAGCGACGGCAGGAAGATCTCACGCATGAGCAATATTTCTGAGCGGGTATCTGTGATTGCTCTTGAGAACTATGTGGCTAAATCGTTAACGTTTTTAGTAAATATTTAAAGTTTGGTGTCTCGCATTTGAAATATAAAATATATATGAGTTTCGTAATGATTTTCTTTTCCTTTCCTTTTTATGCTATATACAGGGCCAATCCTGGCGACAGGCGAAAATTGGGGAAATCTCCCCCTCGTCGTCAAATTTGGGACATGAGACCTAAAAAAAAAAAAAAAAAAAAAAAAAAATAGCCACCAGGATTATCATGGAAAATCCCCTTCCCCGTCGTTAAATTTGGGACATGAGACCGCACAGAGTGGCCGCCTACCCAGGATTGGCCCTGTCTATATAATTATATATACGCGTTCCGGTAAAAAAAAAAAAAAAAAAAAAATTAGCACAACACCACTGTGTAGAATGATAATATTTATTAGAACCGTATTAAATACAAATGTATTATATTTTTCTTTACTGGTTTCTTAAATTAAAAGTATGTTTAAATTAAATCCGTTTGTATAATTCCATCATTATTTTTTATATGATTCCATATAAATATATATTTTTTTATTCTGCCATTGTTTAGTTTCACTATATTTTACTACAAATATGCAGAATTTAAACATTTGGAAAAAAAATTCTTTTACATTTTTACCAATCAATAATCATGTTTTACTTTTATATATATTTTTTAAATTATGGCTTAATGTATGAAAAATATGAATTTTCATTAATTCATTTTGTGTTAAATATTTCACGCATTGCCCAATGTTTTATATTAAAATATTATAAAATTTAGAGTTTTGGTTAAATTGTTTTTGATAAACTATAACTTGAAAATTGTTTTTGTTATAACATTATTTTTATTTATATTTAATGAATTCTTATGACACTATAAAACTTATCCTGATATAGAATGATCATAACTATTTAAACATTATTAAAACATTTTTAGTTGCAAAGTTACTTTACTTATCTATTAATTGTTTAAGGCTTTTAAAATTGAAACAAAATTAATTCAATTTGTATTTCAGATAAACATCGTTTACCTACTACATAAAAACATAAACGTCTTTTATAAAAAAAATTACTATTTATTCTAATATCAATAAATATTACTGTTTTGTTATATTTAATAATAGAAAAATGTAATAAATTTAAAAAGTTGATTTTTTTTTAAATTAATTTCTTTTTTTTCTACGTAAATTTAAAAAAAAAATATATGTAATTGTTTAATCCTCAAACATTATAATTCTTCACAAACTATTTATTGTTTAATATTAAAATTTTAATTAATAAATTTAAAATTTTAATACTTTTTCTAGATTTATTTTTACTAAATTAAAACAAAAGCTTGTTAGGTTGAAAAGTAGAAATTATTTTCTTGTCTAATTTTATATTTTAATTAACACTGGAAATCTTAGAAAATTACAATTTATTTAAAATTCACTTTTGACAAATATAAATCCGGAAACAAATATAAATAACGAAATATGAAATTTTATATTGAATAAAAAATGTTTATGAAAATTTATAAGTTCCAAACTTTTCACAGAAAAACATTATGAGAAAAGACAAAATTTCTATTAATAAATTGTGGCATAAATAAAAATTATTTTTTGTAGCTCTTTTATGAACATTTATTTAAGTGAATGCTAATTTTTAAATGATAATATTAAAGTAAATAACAAATTAATTTTATGAAATTATATTAAAGATTATGGATTTAATTACTTATTTTTTAATTTTTTTAATTAAATTTAATTTATTTATTAAAATTATAGAAACATCGTATTTATTTTTTAATCCAATAGATTACAGCACATTATAAATTGTAACGATTACAAAATGCAATCGGTAAAATACTTGTTATTTCAAAAGTAACTGTAGTCAGTACTAACCAGGTACGATAAAAGTAGCTACATCCTATCCGTAATTGTAGAAGTGATTTCTACGAATTATAGATTCTGTTATAGAATTGGCAACACTCCTTTTTGTTGATACTTTGCTGAAATGTTGTGACCATGTGGTTACTCGCATAAAAAAATTTATTTTAACAAAGTATTTCGCAGTCATTTTTTGCCGTATATATTTTTATATTTTTTCTCATATTTTCACGTTTATAAAGTAAGGAAATGTTATTTATATCTTATATTTTTATTTAATTATCTCAGAGTACTTTTAAATATATTAAATGTTCTCTCTTGTCATTGCCATTTCTGTTGTTTGTGAATCAAAGGAATTGTATACAAATAGGTTTACTTGATTACCAAAAAAATAAAAGACTTATGAATTCAAAATTTAGAAAAACCTGGACTGTTAAGAAATAACTGGATTTTATGAGTGGCATCCGTTTGTAAACTTCTGTTGAAAATTGTTTTCTTTGAAAATACTAATAGTTTATGTAATGAATGTATTAAGATAAAATAAAAATTATGTCAATAAAGGCGAAGAAAATGATTATCATTTTACAAATTTAGATGATAAAAGTATGGGATATAACATATTAATATGTAAAATTATGTGTTTTTAAAAATCGAACAAATTTTTATTGAAAAAATATTATTTATAGAAATTTATTTTAGTTACTGAAATACATTCTTCTTTGAAGTTTATTATACTGGTAAGTATTCAATGTCAGTAAGAGTGAACTTTTTTGTTATTGATTAGTGATTAATTTAGTTATAATTTCACTGTCCTATTTTATTTTTTCTTGAAGGGACTTTGACATGTTTTGTGTTATTATAAGATTGTGTACTACGATTTTTCCAATGAAGAGTTTCTGCATCAAAAATACTTTAGAAAACTTGTAATCTTTAAATAATAAAAAAGTATATTTTTAAAACCTTTGTATATATTTGAATGAATTTTGAGTAAAATCCCATCCCATATGATTTTTATATGCATATAGCTAATAATAAAATAATTTATTTGTTTCAGAAGAATTTTCTTTTGAAAATACTCTTAACTTCAGATCTTTGAACATTGATTTTGAAAAATGTTAGATATTGAAATATTTTGTTCTTTACAGGAATACCAGATTAATTGCTTTAATAATTGATGTATTTATTTTCCTAAAATTTTGTTCTCATAGAAATATGGAGAAAACAGATTCAACAGAAAAATCAGAAGGTGAATGGACTGTTACAAATACTAAAAAAAGAAAACAAAATAGTATGGATATGGATACACATGTAGCTAAGAAACGACCTCATTTTCCTCCTGCCAAAAATATTGATTCTGTAAGAAAATATTTAGTAATGAACATTATAGCAACAATTTTTATTGCTTAGTTTTTAATGTTGTATGTTTTCGATTTAATTTTTAGACAGTTATTTTATCAAATTACGTTTAACCTCATAGTTTTAACAATTAGGATTCTTTCTCAAATTTTGAATAAGTAATACAGATTTAATTTTTATTAAATAAGTTAATTTTATTTTGCATTATAAGTGTGCAGATATATTTCATGCTATGCTTTATTAAAATAATTTACTTTAAGAACGAAAAATCAAACATTTTGATGTTCACTTCAATGATTTATAAAGATTTAATTCTTTGCATATTTGCAAAAGCAAACCCATAGGGAATCATCATTTACTACCTACTTTGAATTAAAGCATTTTATTTATTAATAACTATTGTCATTCAGAATCACTATAAAATTTTGCAATTGAAGTTATTTTAATTATTTTACTAAGCCTGTTAATTTTTCCTGATTCTAAGCTTGCCTTTTGAAAATTCTCTTATTATTTCTTTTAATTCCATGGCATATATTAATATTTTTCAAATTTCGATAATGAAGATAAATTTTTAAATGTTGAAGTTCCATACATAAAACAAAATTCAAGGTCTAGCTATTAATATCCAGGATTGACGTAACTGTAGAAAAATGAAAAGCAGGAAGATAAAGCTAATGATTGCATATTGTAAACCGTTTTCTTGGGCATGTGTTGTGTAATTCGCACCATTCTGAAGTAATTAAAGTAAGTTTTTGTGGAAAGGCGCATTAATATGTAGCTCTTAAATTCCTATTGTCAAAGTGAAGATTGAGCAAAGAAGCAACATTAAATTTTGCTTCATATTGGCCAAAATAGCTCCGGAAATCTACGAAATATTACAAGTTTACAGTGAGGATGCATTATACTGCTCAGGAACTTAAGAATGGTATATATGCTTTTGAGACAGGCGCAAAAACGTCAAAGATTATACACACTTAGG
>JAPDSC010146790.1:68231-108682 GCA_026290005.1 Latrodectus geometricus | reverse complement strand
TGCTTTTGAGACAGGCGCAAAAACGTCAAAGATTATACACACTTAGGTTGTACACACTATGGAAGCATTTGAAAAAGTTCGTATTATGGTGAAATGTGACTATTCGAGTACTCACTAGTGCATTAAACATGGATTAAAAGACGATTTAGTGAATTTTGTGCAAGACCTAGGCAAACCCAAGATTTATTTTAGATTTGTTCCTCACCATTTAAAGGACAAACAAAAGCAATTGAAGCTGGATGCATGTGGTGAAGTTATTGACAATGCTGATGTTGACCCTGTTTTCCTGGATAGGTTAGTCATGGGAGAAGAGTCTTGATGTTATCAATATGACTCTAAAACCAAGCGTTGAAGCTTCAAATGGCGGTCCTCAAATTCACTAAAGCAGAAAAAATTTAATTTGAAAAGTCCAAAATCAAGGTCATGTTAATCACTTTCTTCAATTGCAACTGACTCATTCCTCATGAATTTTTTCCTTCTAACATGACTATCAGTGGACAGTTCTACACTGAAGTCTTTGAATTCATAGAGTGAAGCCCCATTTTCAACAAAATAGGAGTTGATTGCTGCTACATGACAATGCCTGTCCATACATTGCATTGCCTGTAAAGTGATTCTTAGCCCAGCGTGGTGTTGTTGAGATGGAGCATCCACCATGCTCTCCAGACCTAGCACCCGCAAACTTTTTCCTATTTACTAAGCTGAAATATTTGCTGAAGGGAACAAGATTTCAGGATGTCAAAGCCCTCAAGAAAACCTTAATGACACTATTAATGAGCATTTCAAAAGAGAACTTTAAAACTTCTTACCGAAATTTGTACAATCGTGCATTAGGACTGATGTAAATTACTTTGAATCATATTAAATGGCAGTTTAATTTTTATCCTTCTGAGTTATTCTATGAGTCCTGGAAATTAATAGCAGTGCCTTGTATATTAAACACATGAACTAAGATGTACTAGTTTTATTACATTTGTCATTGTGTACCAAATATTTGTAAAAATTTACATTAAAGTACCAATTGAATATATAAAAAAATGTGAAAGAGAGGAATATTATTGTAATAATTAATTTGGATTGATAGAATAGCTTTTAGGAAGAGGTTTGATTTGTGTAGATTATTATATATTAGATTTTATTGGCTATCAAAAACAGGTTTAATCCTAATATATTTAACACAGAGGATTTGGCAATATTTGGTGACAGTTGGGAGAACAAAAAAGTTAGTGACCTGTGCTTCATAATACATGTCAGTATGGTTGACAATTGTGCCAAACCTGAAGATAACTGTGCCAGAATTGATTTACTCAGTGCTTCTTTGATGTAAAGGATTTGCTTTCAGTTTTAGTAACCTTTGAAGCTTCTGATTTTTATTTTTCCTAAGTTTACTTTTAAAGGAGTTGTGTAAAATTTTGATTATTTTCTCATAATTTAAAAATAGGTGTTATAAAGTTGTTTAATTTATAATTTACATTTTTCATAAAATTATGAAATAATTTTTTTAATTTGGATCATGAGGAAAGTTGATGTTTAGTTAGGTATTTTAAATTTGTGTTATACTATTAAATTTGCTATTTTATGTAGTAAAATTTGTATAATTTATTAAATATGGTGTAGAAATATATGAGATAAGTTTCCTGAATTGTATTAATTTGTTTAATTAAAACTAGGATAATGTTATTTTAAGATGGTGCCAGTGCTCGGTTAATTAAAAACCAAAGTCTTCATAAAAAATGTATATTTACATTATTCATTTATATTTATAGTGTAGTTGTTAATGCCTACTTGATTTTGTTGTGTTTAATGTATTTTTAAAGTGTTTGTATTCTTTTGATTGGGATTTTGAAAATTACAATTTTACCACTACCTGTTGTTGATATGGCAGAAATTAAAGGATTTTTACTTTTTAGATATTTTGCAGTTGAAAATCTTGTAAATTTGCCTTTGACGACATTTTTGAAAAATTGTGCCAAACTTGTTATATACTTGGATTTTACCAAAAAACGAGTTATTTAAACCAAATTGTATTATTAACAAAATTGACAGTTCATGTACTTGAAAGAAATTCAAATTATCTTTCACTAATAATTTTAAATTTACAAGATTTGTGAAGACAGTTTACAATTTTATGATATATTTGAGTTTAAAAAATATATAATTGGTATTTACCAATAACTAACACTGTATATGTAAAGAAAAACATCTAAAACTCTTTAAATTTTCTCAATAATTATTAGTTACTAATAGCTAAATTTATATTTTCAAAAATAACTAATAAATATTCTAAATGGAAAGCTTTTATAAATAAAAAACACTATTAAAAGTTTATTTACAATTTGTTTGAATGAAAAATTTGTATATAGAATTTGAAGAAAATAATTTGTTTTAGTATATTATTTTTCTTCAATATACTTTAGTATGAATACTTACATTTATGCTTATCACATCAAAAAGATTAATGTTTTTATTGATATTGAAGTGATTAATAATTGAATCTTGGCTAATAGTTTTTGTTGGAGAATATGATTTGAACTTTTTTATTTGAATAATACCATGATTATATTCTGTATATTAGAATATTTTAAAATTGCAATTTGTACATATGAAATGACAAACAACCAGGATTGTTAATGTTCGTAAACCCTATGTTGATAAATGTGTAATAATGTTAAATGAATTGTACTAGAAACAATTTTATTATTGCTGTAAAGGCATAAGGATTCTTTCATAATAAAACTTATTTTTTTATGATTTATATTGATTTTATATAGGAAGGGAAAGAAGAAATGAGAAGTATTCCTGTCCCTCCTAACAGATATTCACCTTTAAAAGAAAACTGGATGAAAATATTTACTACTGTTGTTGAACACTTGCATTTAAGCATTAGGTTTAATCTTAAGAAGAGAAATGTTGAATTACTAGTGAGTATAAAAAAATCCATACATTCTTTTAATTTATTTATAGAAAGGGAGTCATAAAATATTAGTGTTTTGTTCTTATTTTCAGACTAATAAAGAAACTAAGGATATTCAGGCTCTTCAAAAAGCTGCAGACTTTATTCATGCTTTTACATTAGGATTTGAAGTAGATGTAAGAAAAAATTATTTTTATATATGTATATTTTTTATTTCTTTATATTTGTAGAATTGAAAGCAGTACGTTTCTCTAGTATAATAAAATTCTAATTGTTCAAATCAATTAAAAACAGTCTCCATTGGAAAAATTGGATTAAAAAAATTTTTTTTTAATTATTATATATTGAAAATGGAAGAAAAAAGACTACTTATTTTTAATGGAAATGCAGCACTTTTACATGTTTAGGTATTTATAAGTGCTATACCTTAGTACAAGATGTGTATACTGTACTGTAAATGACTTCATCCCTTTTTAGGCAGGCTAGTCATGATCTGCTTGACACATGAGAAAATTGCGTGTGGTCACACTCAGGTCTGCACTCCATCCACTTCAAATGTTTCAATAACTGATTGTTGAATGTCTGCCGCAAGTTTGATCATATTCTTCTTTACTCTTTCTTTGCTAATACTTTCAATAAGTTCATCATTATTTGAAATTTGTTATCTGATGAATCATATCACCCACTCTCTTATATCTTCAGCAATGACTTCTGAATGTCCAGAAACTTTCAAAAAGAATGTTTCTAAATTTTTCAAGTGACAAATCATTATAATCTTCTTCCTTCTCTTCCTTTTCCTTTACTTATTCAGTTAATATATCTTTCAAGTTGATCCATGCATGTCTTAATGTAAATGTTTTAACCAACCTCCAAGTTTTCACCTACATGTAATCGCAATCTTTAAAATTCACTTTCTTCATTCACTTCAACACTTTCTTCATCTTCGCCCTCTTTCAGAAGTTTCCCTTAAATGCTTATGTAATGGCATTTGATGATTTCAATAATTGACTGGTCCATTTGGTTGCAGCAATTTATAACATTTATCAGAAAAAAGATTTTTTTAAACTAGCCATTTCCTCTTTCCAATAATACTTCCGTGAAATGAGTTAGTAATTATCACTAATCCAAAGCACTTTATTGCCTGTTTTTTTTTTTAAGAGAATTTTTAGAGCTATTTCACATCTGTGAGAAAAATTTCGTTAAGACATTCAATACATTAGTTGGTTTTTATAAAATAGGAGAAGCGTTTTTACATTTTTAAATGCCTTTGTGATTTTTGGCTTCTCTATAAATAGAAGAAATATTTTATGGTTTTCCTTAAAGTTCGTACAGTTAAGCATCATAACATAGTCTTTAACTTTATGTCTGGAGCACTGCAATTCCTTTTAGATGCTAAAATGGTTTACAGTTGGCTTTCTAAACAAAACCAGTTCATCAGTGAATCTGCTACAACTTAAAATTTTTCAATAAAATCTTCTCCAGCTTTAAAGTCTTATGGTAACTTGTTAATTAAATTTAATTCACAGGCATACCATGCTTGGACTTAAAATTTCTTAGCCAACCATTACTTGCTTGAAAGGATGAATAATGAAGCTTCTGACCTAAGATCTTTATTTTTTCACAAAGAATGGACCTGAAAAAAGATTTCTCGTAGAATGTTGTTTATAACTTAAAAACACCATTTTTTATTTTATATCTTTGTTCTTGCCATTATTGATCTTTTTGAGGAACTTCTGTCTTTGTTTTCAAGCATTGACACAAAGTTAAAAAAAAATGTAGATTTGCTCTTTGTAATTGTCACAGTGCACCTACACAATCATTTTTTGAAGAAAAGGCAATAGCATGCGTAGACAGAATCATTATTTTGTAAATCACAGTGCATTTTCCTCTAGTTTATTTTTTGGAAAGTAATTTGGATAAACAGTGATTTGAATAGAGGGAGTTACGATAATTGTGTTTTACATTTTTAATTTATTTAATAGAATTTAAAATGGATATTTTGTTTATATTGAAAAGAATTAAAATATTGTTTTATTTTAAATGTAGAAAAATAGTAATTTTTGTGTAAAAATTTAAATTTTTATTTGATTTTAGGATGCAATGGCTTTGGTACGATTAGATGAATTATTTATTGAATCATTTGATATTAAAGATGGTAAGTTTGTTGTAAAATTTAATGCCTTTTTAATGTTATGTAATGTATGTAATATTTAGGTAAAATTTTTATTATGATCATGGCATATTTATTGCACATATTAAAAGTAAGTATAAATTAAGAAATACTCTTATCAAAATTATTTTTAAATTAGATTTATGGTCATATAACTTAAAATTTAGAAATATTTTGAGGAAAACAAAAAAAAAAAGTAAGTAACAAGCATAGTGAAAATATTTAGTTGTGAGAGTAGTTACAATTACTGAGGTTTACATATGTATTAGATCATTTACTTGGGTATAAAATCTTTATAGTTAATAAAATTTGGAGTATAGAGTAGCGTTTGAATTAGATTGAAAAATAAAAAGTAATAAAGTTTTTATGCGTGTCATGTTTTCCTATATATAATTCGGACCAGCATATTATCCGCAAGACTTTTTTTTCCTGGGAAACAGTAAAGACAAGCATTGCTTAATTCGCTGCAATTTTTTCCCGGTGAATTGTTGTAAATATTTACTAATAAAATGGGTATCACATAAAAAAAATGCACAATATGACTAAAAATATAGTTAATTGTTCATAAAAATTATTAAAAAGATTTCTTTTGATCCACCTCATCACAGAGAGTGATGAATGAAGATAAAAGCATATGATCAATCCAAAGCAATAATTCCAAGAAGATTTTAATAAAATTTATTGATTTTTTGTTTCTAATTACTTTTGAAATAATGTTAAACACATAAAATATATTTGCTTCGTTAAAAAATAAATGAAAGAAATGAATTATTTTCGAACTGCGTATTGGATAAATTTTTCTTTTGTACCACACATCCTTTGTTTCTCACTTCACATTAATACGTTTGTCCGCATTTTTTATTTGCTTTAACTATAGCTTTTAATTTAAAATATGCTATGTAACTTAAATAGTTTTGCTTTCATATGACTATTTATCAATTTGAATAGCAGAGCAAAACAGCTCACATCAAGACAAAATGCAAATGACATTAGCGAATTGCAACTGTAATATCTTTCCAAGGAATCTAATTTATTCTTGAACATAATTGAATAATGTTGTTTATAGCTGAAATAAGTCATCCTAAGTTTAATGCTACATCTTGTTTATTTTATGAAACATAAACAGTATTTCTTATAAAACTTTCTTGTAAGCTTTTCTGAGAGAAAATGTTTTTTTTTATCAGATTATCTATGGTGGATATAATACATTAAAATTCATTATTAATCAAAATTCAGAACTTTTTTAGCACATGATCTGTGGTTTATATACAGGAAAATACAGTATTATACATATTATTCAATAGAAAAAAAAATTGACCAAGTTAGAAAATGATTAATATTTTTTTTAAAAAAACTATATTTACACTTATGCATTTGTTGTATCTGTTTACAATTCTAATTCATTATTAATTCAAATGTTAAATTGATTAAAAAATGATTTAGTCTTACCAAAGATATAGAATAAGGTTATTACTTTCTTAAAATGGTAGTATTACTTCTTAAACTATGGTCAGCTAATATGCAACTGTAATATCTTTAGTATCTTTAGCAACTGTTTAATAATATCTTTAGCAACTGTAAGTGTAGTTATAAAGAATCAAATGCTGAAGAAAAATCATGAAAATTTCTACCCAGAAAAAAGTATGAGAGTTTTAAGATAGGCATTGTTTGAAAAATGATTTAACTTATTTGCATTTGCAGGAGATTCATCTCACTCTCGTCATTCCTTCATGTAATATTTTTCTGCAAACAGTTATATACACTGATAAAATATCTTAAGTTTTTATTATTTATTGTCATGTTTTTCTTTCTATTTTTGAAAACAAATTATTTGGTATGCTTGATGAAACTCATTACTTATAAAAAATATTATAAAATACTATATTTTGATTCAGGAATGATATCTTTTATAGATATCATTACCAGACTATCATTGATGAAATAAAAAATCTAAAGTGAAAAATTATTCATTTTTATTATTATAAATTATTTATTGTACTATGAGTTTTGTAAATATTTTTGATGCCTGTTATACACTTCTTTGTGTTATAAAATTAATTTATTTTCATTATCTTATATTCTTTTCAATGTAGTTCTTAAAAAGTTTCTTTAATTTTTTTGAACATTTATTTATAATATTTTGTTCTCTAATATATGTCTCATGAAAATATTAAACATAATTAAGAAAATATTTCCTTTTTAAAAAATGATAAAGAATGATTTTAAAATATGATGAAGAATGTTTTTTTTGAAGTAAAAAGTAAATAGTTAATTAATGTATTTGATTTTAGTTAAAACTTTGCATGGTGATCATAAGTCCAGAGCAATTGGCAGGCTTGTTGGGAAAGGTGGCAAAACAAAATACACAATTGAAAATGCCACAAAAACGAGAATAATAGTAGCAGACAGGTATTGAATGCATTCATATATTTAATTTATATTGAAACTTTATTTAATTTTATTAAAAATAATTTTCTTTTTTCATTTAGTAAAATTCACATTATGGGTTCTTACCAAAATATACGAGCTGCTCGTACTACTCTCTGTAATCTAATTTTAGGTAAGAAATCGTTTGATAATTCATATTAAATTGTTTCCCTTGAAATAGTTCTAAAGATAAATAAGTTATTAAAATTTTTGTAAGAATAATTATTCAGTGATATCCTATTAATTGTTTAATTATTAAGGCCTTAATATATTTATTTCTGCTCTTTGTAACTCTTGAGTATACATTGATTGCAATTTTTAGGTTTCTTTTCTTTTAATCTTCTTCCACCTCCTGAAAACTTGATAAAAATTTTAAAAAATTACAGAATTTATAAAATATTATTCTGACTTAAAATTATTATTATTTATTGAATTATGTTAATTGCATTTTATGCTTGATGAAGTGGTTTGAAATAACACTTTAAACCTTGTATAAAAATTTATGTATGCATAGCCAATCAGATCATAGTTTTTGAATACATCATTCTTATTTGACATTATAAATACTATTTTATGAATATTTTGAAAGATAATTTTAAAGTTTGTTTTGATTATCAAATAAAATTTTAGAGATTCCTCTTTAATTAAAAGTGGAAAAAGCAAGTCAAGTATTCTACTTCAATGTAAAGATTTCATTTATTTAAAGATTATTATTCAAGAAATTAAAAGTAAAACTATAAATTATAGTTTTTAAAGGAATAGAATTTTTAAAAAAATATTTTATGAATTACAATTTAATTATATTTAACATGATAATGAGTTGCTAAACTAATTTATTTCTATATACTTAAACTAATTTATAACTAGGTATTTAAAAACATTTTATTTAAATTTTCTTATTAAGTTTTTTTTTAATTCAAAGTGAAGGAAGGATTTTGAGTAAAAAAATTAATAATTTGTTTGTTAACATTTTCAGTAAATATTAGTTCTAAAAAATTTTCCTATTTAAATTGATATTTTCAGATTTTGCCTCATAGTAGTTAATTATATCATAACATAAATTCCACATAAGTATCATTACAATTATTTAACCTTGAATAGATTTTTTTTTTAAGGAAAATTTTTAAATATGTCAAAATTTATATCAGCAATGAAAAATTTATAAATACTTACAAATTATTAATAATTTAGTTATATAGTGTGCATTTGTGAAAAGGCACTATATGAAATATTTTCAGTTCATCTATAGGTCAGTTACAGTTACAAATTACATTATATTTTATTTTCTAAATTCTGTATTTCAAAATATAATTATATTTAACTTTACACTTTAATCAGTTTTGAAACCTATAAATTGCTTATTTTGTTGTCATAAAAAACATTGATGTTCTTATTCGTGCCTTTGTTAATCCATATAAGGGATGTTAAATAAACGCAAAGAAAATTTGAAATTAAGTAAAATCATATATATATAATGAAAGGATATTTGAATAATAAATTCCTTACATGATCGTTTTTTGCTAATTAATTTTTGTTTATTCTCACAAAATGTTTTTTCCTTCAGTAGAGATATTAATATGCTTTAAAAGTTCCATTATTTGAAGAAAATATTATATGAGCAAAAAATATGTTATAATTTAGAAAATTCTTTGCCTCAAAATTTTGAATATTTCTGATTTTAAAATTCAACTTTTCACTTAGCAAAGATTCTAGAGAGTAAGTGGCTTAAAAAAATCATCAAATATTTTTCTTTAATCTTTTCATGTTTCATTTAGAAATTAGAATTTTTAGGAGAATATTGTATTCATTAAAAATTTTATTTACAAAACTTTTTTAATTTTTTTTAATTTGTCTTTATTTTTAAATTTTTATGATATTGTTTTTCTACTTAATTGTTCTGCTTTAACTTTGAATATTTCATTATTAAATTATTATATGGAGGTATTAATAATGGCATCTGCGTAATTAAATTAATTTAAATATTTTCATTTTACAGTTATATGTTAATTTCAAATTTGCTTTTTTTATATTACCTAATGAGCATATATATTTTGCTTTATTAATGGATTATGGGTGTATTTTAAAGAAATCTCTGTGTCAGTATATTGACATAATTTTTGTTTGGGAGTTTTTATTTTTTGTAAACATTTATCATGACCCAGAAAATTTGTGACTTTAACAGCTGATGACTTATGTAGAAGTTGACATATTTGTTGACTTCTACTTTTATAAAATTCCATTTTATAAAAATTAAACATTTTCACTTGCAATTGAATTTATTTAAATTATAATCATAAAAAGACAATTATTTATATATTTTGCAACGATATACTTACTGAAAAAAAAATTTATATCTGATAATCTTATTTTCAGGATGTGCACCATCTAAAACACATGGTACCATGAAAAAAATTGCAAGCCGTTTATCTGAATCACTGTAATTTTGTAAATAAAATTATTATAAAAGTAATTGTAATATATATTTATGTTTTGTATTTATACTTGCATGTATTGAACTGTTATACATGTTTCTTATGAATAAAAACGTTGTAGATACTAATACTGTAATTTAATCAATTCATGTTTAATGTGCTCTTAAAACTGAAGGGTTATAATTTTAAAAATAATAAAATGGCATTGCTTCAATATTAGCTAATCATTTTATTTTTCTCATTCAAATATTCTTAACAATTATATTCTTTCTTCAAATTATTAACTTTAATTAGTCATAAAATTGTTATTAATAAATAAATTTTTTATAGAAACTTAAAAACAAAAGATTAAATTCCTTAGAATGTTCTGTTAAATTAAATTTTAATTTATATTTATTTCAAATTATATTTTATAGGTTTTTTTTTACGATTATTTTATTAAAAATGACAGTTTTTTTACTATTAATGTCTTAAAAGTGCAGGTGTATTTGTTCATAAATTACCTTTTTTACCTATTATGAAGTTTTTCTCTGTAGCATTTTGACGTTATGAGATTTGTTTTCCTATTTTAAAAAAAAAGATATTTTTTAAAATCATTAAATTTTTTTCATTTAATAAAAACATTGGTTATAAATTTAATAATGTGAACATTTATGAAAAACTTTACTGCTATTGTGTGTGTGATTAGTTGTTCAAAGATAAAAATGAAGATATGCTTGTTCTTTCTTTGGTTAGATTTTTGCCTTTTAAATAATATGAGATTCCTACAATTTTTAAAAATAGATTGGATATTAATTTAAGATTGGAGACTTTGCTTATTTTTAAATAATTTTTTATGTATTAATAATTTTAAAATTATTTTTTTAATGTTTATTTATTTATTTATTTATTTTTTGAGAAATAATTTCTTTGGGGAACTCTAATTGTATTCTGATAGATATTACTAACCTCCTTTAAATTCTTATTTTATTCTAGTTTTTAATCTATATTCTTAATACCATAAAGGTTTAGTTAAGAAAGAAGCATTTGTATTTAACATTAGCAGGCCAAGTTATCACTGTCAGAGTAAAATAAACTCTATAAGGGTTGGTGATAGAGTTCACCAGCTTTCCTGGGCCATCACTTTTTTCGAAAAACATGTATATAAGTTTCAGAAAAATAATGATTTAACTATTTATTACTTACTTAACTATTCCTTTGTTCAAAATGCTGTTGTACTACAAAATAGAAGCTTTCATTTATATTAGATAAAAATAGTTCAGTGATAAGTGGAATGCTTGAAAATTGCTGTTAGTTACAAAGTTAGTAAATATTAAGGCAAGATTCCTTTCATCTATTTTCAATCAGCAACATGTAGGGAAAAGCCGAAATATGTTTGCTGCTGAGAGTAAAATTACTACTTTTTCAGAAATCCAAAATGTATGTTATACTTTAGAAAAAATGGGGATCCGATTCCGTACATTTTCTTTTTTACTTTCAGCTTTTTCATACGCTCAACAAAATTAGGGAAAATACAAAAAATAAATCACACTCTATTTTTTGATGCAGTGGAATGTTGCATTGTTTATAGTAATCTCGTAGCTTCATAAACAATGTTATAGGGAGTTAAAATCAATATTAATTGTGGTTTAAATGAATAAAAAAATGCTGTAACCAAAATTTAAGAAGGGAACTTTGTGTTTAAATTAGCTATAGACCAACATTTTGGTGTTATGAGTTTCATTCCCATTTCTAATTTTATAGTCATTTTCAATTCAAACCCTGGCAAACCAGATTAAATATTTTTTCTATGAAAACTTTTTTTATCCACAACAGTGGATAAATTTTTTTTTTTTTTTTTTGCCTTTAAAATTATTTATCTTTTAAAATGAATCAAAATTAAATGGAAAACATTTTGTCCTATCAAAACTTTCATAATGATAATGAATCTACATTTTATTAAAAATTTGCAGTCCCAATTCTTTCATAAATAACAAGTAACTAATACGTACAAACAAACATTTCCTACCAAATCAACAAATATTTAATGGAAGAAATTAGTGAGGAATATTTGCTATCAACATTTAATTTAGAAATGACAAAATTTTTTGTAATATGATGAATTCTTATAAGAAAAATATAATTTAGGTGATGGTTAAGTTTATTAAGAGAGATTTTATGTAAGAATTTTTTTTTTAATGTTTCCAATTTTAACTATTGTATACCACGGGTGCTAAGAAACACTACATTGCATAATTATTATAAAAACGATATTAAAAACATCTTTATGTTAAGTAATATTAAAGGAAAATATATAAAGTTTCGAGTAATTTTTAACTTCCATCTCCTACCTTGTCTAATTTATTTTAAATTCTTTTTTTGGATATTAACAGTTATAAATAACCATTATATTTATGAGTTTGATGTAGAAACGAGTATCCTATTGTTTGGCAAAAAAATTGACGACAAAATTTAATAACAGATAATCCTGGTACTTTCAGTGTTTTTACTGGCGTAGTTTTAGTGTTGCCACATTTTGGTGTAAAAAAAAAATCAAGGAGTATTCATTTGTAAATTTAACCTACTTTTTTTGTGATTATAATTAAGCTAACATTTAAGCCCTTGCTACTGTTAATCTCTCAAGACAAACCACCAGGATGTTCCTATATAACGCCGCCCTAATGTAAAATAGTTTTGTAAGTAAAAACTTGACAGCATTTGTATCGTTGCTAGTTCAGTAAAAAATTCATTTTATCATTAGTATTATAGAGCTCGTAATTTCGAAATCTTTAAATTTAGTTTTTATTATTTTGATTCGAGAAATTTCCAAGGATCTCCAACTAAACTTTTTTTTTTTAAATATTAAAAATAGCAATTCCACATGATCGACGTTAAAAGAAATTAGAATAATACATATTTATTGTGTTTCCTCTTGATATATACACACAAGTGCTATTATTAAATAATTTTTATGTTCATAAACTATTTGAGAATTTTGTGATAGTTGAATCACTAATGGAAACTAAGTGCGAACTGTCAAGACCTTTTTACAAAATGTGGTCGTAAAGCCACTGAATTGGAAGCAAGTAAGACTGCTAGAACGGAGTAATTAAGGGGCTCTAGAAGCAAGTAGTAAGCTTCTCACTGCCAAGGCACAGGTCTCAGTTTCGGCCCTCGGACTGGGCTAGGTCAACTCAGTCTTTTATCCCTTCAGTGGATTGATAAAGCTTTATCAAGTATAGTTTCGAAATAAACACTGATGTGTTCCCATTAGGCTATTTCCTTATCCAGACACATGTTTTGCACCCTCGGTCATGGAAACACAAATGGGTGCTGTAGGCCTTGTTCCCTTAAATCTGTCGAGCAATTGAGTTTAATTAGAAGCAAGAAGTGGTGGCTAGTGAGAGAGAATCATTCGAAAGTCGGCCGACTATAACGCATGTGCACTTGAAGAAAGTAGTTGTTATAATTTGGTTATGCACAACTCTTGATATATAGTGTACTTATTGAAATTTTAATCAAACATTTACCCATAGCCTGAGATGGTAGTGAATATCATTTTAAAATAAAAAAAACTTTATTTTAAAACAGAAAGTACATCTTAATTAAATTTTAATTAATTTAAGAATTTAGTTAAGGAATAACTTCAGATTCTCGTTATAATGTGAATCTAAAGCCATTATGAGGGGGGAAAAATGCTATCATAGACCGAAAGAAAGCATTCCGCAACAACATTAATGGGAAGAATTAAAATATAAAATATATGTTTATACACTACTGACCATTAAAATTGCTACACCAGGAAGAAATACAGATGACAAAATGATATTTATTGGACGAATATATTATACTAGAAATAAGTGATTAAATTTTCAAAAAATTTGGCTGGATAGATCCTGAGAAATCAGTACCCAGGACAACCACCTCTGGCAGTAATAACAGCAGTTATACGCCTGGGCATTGAGTCAAACAGAGATTAGATTCCATGTACAGGTACAGATGCCCATGCAGCTTCAACACGATGCCACTGTTCATCAACCGTAGTGACCGGTGTTTGGTGACGATCCAGTCGCTCGGCAACCATTGACCAGACGTTTTCTGTTGGTGAAAGATCTGGAGAACATGCTGGCTAGGGCAACAGCCGGACATGTTCCGTATCAAGGAAGATCCGTACAATACCAGCAACATGCGGTCGGGCATTATCCTGCTGAAACGTAGGGTTTCGCAGGGCTCAAACAAAGGGTAGAGCAACGGGTCGTAACACACCAGAAATGTAACGTGCACTGTTCAAAGCACAATCAATGCGAACAAGAGGTGACCGAGACGTGTATCCAATGGCACCCCATACCATCACGCCAGGTGATAGGCCAGTATGACGATGACGAATGCACGCTGCCGCCAAACAGGGATGCGACCTTCATGATGTTGTACACAGAACCTGGATTCATCTGAAAAGATGACGTCTCACCATTCGTACTCCCAGGTTCGTCATTGATCACACCATTGAAGGCGCTCTTGTCTATGACGCAGCGTCAAGGGAAACCGCAGCCATGGTCTCCGAGCTGAGAGTCCATGCTGCTGCAAACGTCGTCGAACTGTTCGTGCAGACACTTGTTATCTTCCAAACGACCCCGTTTCTTGACTCACGACTCGTGACGTGGTTGCACGATCCATTATGGCCATGCGGATAATATGCCTGTCTTCTCGGCTGCTAGTGATAGGTGACCGTTGACATCCCGCATGGCGTTCCGTATTACCGTCCTGAACCCATCGATTCCATATTCTGCTAACAGTCATTGGATTTCGACCGACGCGAGCAGCAATACTGCGATAAGATAAACCGCAATTCCGGTACGCTACAATTTGACCTTTATCAAAGTCAGAAATGTGCTGGTACGTATTTCTCCTTCTTACTCGAGGCATCACAACAACTTTTCACCAGGCAACAACGTTCAAATGCAGTTTGTGTATGAGGAACCGGCTGAACAATTTCCTCATTTAAACACAATGTAGGTGTCGCTACTGGCGCCTGCTTTGTCTGAATGCGCTGAAAAGCTAATCATTTGCTTATCACAGCACCTTCTTCCTTTCGTATAAATTTCACGTCTGTAGCATGTCGCCTTCTTGGTGTAGCAATTTTAATGGCCAGTAGTGTATATTGTTTAAAGGAAAGGCGAAAATTTGATTCATATATTGACACAACCTGAGCGGACAACTAAATGAATTCTAATGTAAGGCTTTTTAACATCCATCCCGTAAATTGCCTTCAGGAAATACTTTTTCATAGTGAGCCGTATTGTTGGAAACCAAACACCCACTACAAGAGACGTGTATGAAGAAGGTAAAACGGCAACATCTATCTCCCATTGTTCAACAGTAGCTGGTATCAAATTCGAAATATGTTCAAAAGTGATTTTACATCTGAACAATCCTTGTTTTATGTTTGAAAAATGGATCACATCCTGAATATATAAATTTGTAGGCCTACCGAAAAATCCTCCCCTCAATTTGCTAGAACCCATATTCCACAGAATATTTTTTCTTCTTATGCTCTGACAATAAAGAATTTTCCATTGCTCTATTCAAGAAATTTCGACACAGCAAAGGACAGTATTACATAGTGGATGTACCATCTATGTCCTGAAGAAGGATAGGTCTATTGATTTAAAAGCAGAAGTCAACCAGAAGATCTTCCAATACTTGACCTAAGACCCACAGAGGTATCATTTCACTTGAATATTAAGACCACAACCTATTTAAAGAGCAATAGCCGCCTTAAATGAACACTACAGGTCTTCGCGGTCAGGAACACAGTTCCTTACTTTTCAGTTATGAGAATGATGTTTTATTTAACCAGGTAACCTCATTGAATATTTAATCCTGTATCTTATTTTTTAGAAGTTATTATTGAAATAATTTTTAAATCACAGTAAGCTTTGAGCTTACCGCATTCTTCGAATTAAAGAGTTCTGAATTCTATCCCAGCCACAAATGAGTAACGGGAAATGGGTATTAAATTAGGGTTCTTTGCATGCATGTTTGTAGCGGAAGCCGCGGTAGCCTGGTTGGTAAGGGCGTCGTTCTCCTTACCTGAAGATAGTGAGTTCGAATCCGCACTTAACTGAAGACCCGTCTTGTTCACTAATATAGACGTCTGGGATACATTAAACTGGTAGTGTCTTCAATGCCTATCATCAAAATGATACCTCTGGAGGTAGCAGATCATCTATTAGGGGTCTACTGCGTGCTTGCTATTTCTAGATTACGAAGATTCTCCCATAGAATCTTCCACTTACTAGTGAAGCCCCAGCTCTGTGCTAGTTACAGGGAAGTTGACAAGTATTCTAGGGGTGAGTGCTAAAAGATTTTCTGGGTTTTCTCTTTTGTGACACGTGAATATAGCCTACTATCTATGAAAAGCCTTCTTGATGCGGCAATTTCAGAAACACCTCATAATGTGGCTTTCAACTGCTAGAATATCTGTTATGCAGCTGTAGAATATCAGTAAGATATGTAACTTCAAATATTTTTTTCAGAAAACATTTTAAAATATCTTAATAAATAATATTAGCAAATTATTTTAAGTTTCACAATCGCTATCTTTAGTAGCTATATCATTTTATTATTTCTGGAATGTTTTCATGTATGAGAAATTTTCATAATTTGAGTGATTTTGTTTTCATCCTATAAGTCCATTAAATTGTTTATTACTGGGCATTGTTCATTTTTATCATATTTATAAAGTTATGCCTAATATATGTTAACTTATATTATATCAATAAGATATGCAATAAAGTTATTTTTAAATAATACAACACTGAGAAAAATTTCATGAATTTGCGATATACTGTTATTAATACACAATTAAATTTTTAACAGAACTACTGTGAACAATCTTAAAAAATTTATTCCGATTTCTGATAAGTTTCGTTGAAAAAAATTGTGGAAACAAAATCAAATTATTTTATTTAATTTGTACATGGGCGTGAGTTATATAATAATTGTTTTCATACGTTTGTCTATAAGATAATTATAGAAGATTTTATTTCTACAGTATTAGTTATTTCTACTGTACTATATCTAATCCTTTATGGGAATTAAAATTTAACATTTCCTATTTATAATAGTTGCATTATGAATCATATATTACCATTGGTTCTTATTGGTAAGATTTGGCGAAACTTTAAAGAAAAAAATAGCTATATAAACATATTTTTACATTTTATTCCTTTAAAAGTCAAATTTTAAACTCAAAATTACATTCTGAAAGACTACAATTTTATGAAGTATGTGAAATACAACAATGTTGAGGTGTATGAAAGACTACATTTTTAATGAGGTATATGTGGGAAACTAATATTTTTTCACGAGGTATTTTACCCCCGCTACATTTTCTTTTTTTATGAGATAAATTTTTTTATCCCATAAATATACACATGAACATTTTATAACACTAAAAATTATTGCACATGAAAAATATTGCTGTTAATAAGCATTGCCTATAATTAACCATATGAAAGGCTATATATTAGAGAAGATTTCACAATTAGATTAATCCTTGTTGAAAGGAAATATAAAATTCAGTACACCGAAAAAGTCTAATAAATAGTTTCATGATCTATAGTTCTTAGGTGTGAATTGTCAACATCATGAATTTGAACAAATATATAACATTAGGAAAATTTTCACTCACTTTAAACACATTAATCAACGAATGACTTAAAATGCATATCGATTCTTAATCGTAGAAGGATTTTTATTCGTGATTTCGTATGCCATCGATTACAGTTCTTCTTTTAAATCGGCATCCATTGTTTCTGAATTATCGTCACCTTCCATGGAAGAAATTTTATTTTCTTTCTTTATTACATTTTCGTCAGTTTCTAAGCAGTCATTTATTATTAAACAAACATTGTCTTTTAAGTTCTGGTTTTTCTCTATCGATCCTGATACTTCACTATTTTCCACGGTATTCGAATTTTCCTCGTTTGGTGTAGTTTCAGCACAAAATTCTTTGGTTTTATTTTCGCCTTTTTCCACTTCATCAGCACATTTTTCGTGCACGTTAGTTACTGTTTCCGATAAAACTTGTAATGGTTTTTCATTGTCTACACTCTTTAAGCTATCTTTGCCTATAATTAATAAATTGTCTTTTCCTATTTTTGTTTCTTTTTGTGTGTTTTCAGCTTCTTGAGACTGAATATTTTCCGTAACAGTGCTAAGATCCACATTTGCCGTATCTTCTTTTTCTGATTCAAATATTTTAATATCATCTTCCTCTGTTTGCATCATTTCAGATTTTTTTTCCTGCTTTGCTTCAATTGAAATATGCCCATTATCAGTCGAGTCAGAGCACTGTTCATTTACAGCCCTACCAAAATACCCTGACTCAGCAATAATACTTTCAGACGCCATTTTTATCGTTTCATCTAAAGAGCGAGAAGAATCACCGGAAAATTTAGTTTTCAAGACGGTATCTTCCACTTTTTTATTAATGAATTCCAGCATCTCTTTTGCACATTTTTCAATCATGGAAGCTTCGAGATTTGCTGACATCGAAGAATCATCATTGTTCTCCGGGAAACATGTCTCATCTTTTGTGATTGTTGGTTCTTTTTTTGAATCCGAAATAGTTGGTCTCTTAACTAAGCAAATGGGTTGACAGTCATCAGCCAGCATGCCTTCCGATTTAAAATCAACTAATCGCTTATCATTAATTGATGCAACTGTGGATGTATTTTCAACAATTACAGATCTTTCGGCACCAAATTCCATAGCTTTGGGTGCTAAATAATTTTGATCGTAAATATTTATATTCAGCGTCGAGAGATATTTTTTACTCTCATGAGTGGATTTTTTGGGATTACTGACTATTGTGGGAACCTTTATTTCTGCTATAGAATTAGCAATCGAACTGCTAACAATTGGTCTGGTTGATATACGCTTGCATAAATTTAATCCCTCCATTTTCTGAGTCATGTATTTCCTTTTTCTTCTTTTTGGCTTTTCAATAACATGTTTTTGTTGGGTCAAAGCGGGTTTGTAGTGGAAATTTGGTGGTATTTCCTTGCTGTTAGGCTTATTTTTCTGCAGATTCATAGTACTTGCTGAATCACTTGGAAGCATAGGACTTGGTTGATGAGCTACTTTATATCCAGACGCTTGCATTAAAGTTGTGAGGACATCAAAACATTCGAAAGCTTGGCAAGAAAGCAATGATGTTGCTGGTAAGGCATTTGGATGACTCGAAGCTTCTTTCGAATAAACTGGAGCTACAGGCAAGAAAGCAACTGAGCAGGCTTGAAGATTTTCAGCTTTTGGTTTCTCAACGTGCACCATTTTAGGTGACGCTACTGGACGTGGATTTACACCTGTATTAGGTACAAGTGAGTTATATTTTGGATCTATTGGAATTAATAGGACAGGGTCTTGAGCAGATTTTACTTCCATTTTGCTTCTTGATTCGCATTGAATGCCAGGCATAGCAAGTGACTTTGCAAATTCTGAAAATAGGAAAAGAAATCTTTTTTTGTGATTCATAAGAAAATTAAAAAAAAAAAAAAAAAACACACACACACACAAATATATCATAGTTAACAAGAAAATAATATAATAAAATAAGCTTTATCAACTCTGTTACAATTTCTTAGTGATAATGAAGATGTGAAGATTTAGAATTAGCTTTAGGTTTGTTTAAAAATGTTTTCTTTTAAACAAATTTAGCTATGATTACAATTAGTATAGCCTGAAGATTTTACACAGGTTAAAAATCTAGTTTCTTTCATTACAAAGCAAAAACAAAGCGCAATGTCCAAAGCTGATAACTCAGACATGTATCGTGCTTTTATTTCACCTAACTCATTGCTTTGATACGGCCGATATTTATACCATTTCCATGTAGGTTCTAGAAGTTTCCAGAATTTTTCTACAGTAGCTTTATAGCGACTTAGCTCCTATTGGTCCTACTGATTCGAAACTTCAAGAATATCAATTTACTTTTAGTCGACAAATGTAGTCGAGCTATCTTAGATTTTACTGACTTATTTCTCACCTCTGAAAACTACTGTTTATATAGAACAAACGCTGCTTTGACAATAATTTCATAAATCAAATGATTGTAACACAATAAATAAAAGACATTTATACAAATATTTACTCTAGATATATTTTTCGTAATAGAAATTAAAGTGTTGGTTAACGACAAATTAAATTTTGATTTTATGATTAAGCTTTCTAAATTAATTTTTAACATAATTGCAAATTAAAAAAAAAAAAAAAATAGGAGAAAAAAGACCGAAACAATGAAATGCGTAGAAAAAATTGTTCACATCAAAAACAGAAAATACAAGTCCTGGTAGTATTAACAGTGAAATGAGAATTATCAAATTATTTTGTAACATTCCTAAGGCTACAATGATTTTCAAAAATGCCTAATCAACCTTAATTTTTGTAAATAAGATTTATAGCTGTGTATAATCGAGATTTATTATCTAAAAATATTTTTAATTATTATCTATAACTTCACAGTTCATAATTGCTGAAAATTATATTGACTTATGGATCTAATTCTAATTAACGCAAGCACAATTTTAAGAAAACATAAAACAATTTTTTAAGAAGAATAAAAAATTTTGAATCATCCATTAGGTCAATTTATTATAACATTTTATGGAACTAGGCCTACAAGACTATTATAACAGCTTAGATTTTTAAAAAACAATGTTTTGAGTTATAATTATGCTTGGAAAAAAACAGGCAGTTGTGTGAAATACTTTTGAAAATATCACCTTTTCAAAACGAAAGTATCATCTATGTTAATCCTATACTTTGAGTAGCTATTGGATATTCTATAGTTTTGTGATGTTTCCTTTCTCGATTTTTTAATTTTAAGACCATCGCTTTATCTGATTCTATTTAATTTTATTTTCTAGATTCAAAAGAAATATATTAGTACTTTTAATTTAAATTGTGAGACAAACTGCTTACTGCTTCAGACTATTTGGAGCGATGGACTTTTATTAAATATCCTTGAAATCGCGTTCGTATCTCAACTAAGTGTAAATAGCCTTGTAAGGTTTAATGTGGATATTAAAAAGTTATTCCTTTCTGGAAAGAATTTACATTGACAGTGTGATGCATTTACAAGTCACGAAAGATGTAGCTTAAAAATTTGTTATGCAACCAACCCAAAAAATATACTTGTGTAAATTTGAGTTGATATGCCATGTTCATTTTTCCAAATTTTAAAGATTTTAAACTGCATCCTTAGATTTTTAAAGATAGAAAAGAAAGATAGAAACCTCACTTTTATACGCATTATAAGTGTTTTAATGGGTCTAGTTGAAAGATTTCAAGAGTTGTGGCTTTAAGTGGAAACTTTAGAAGGTTGGGGGGGGGGAGATATGAAATAGAAAAATCACCATGAGGTTTTCGTCCACGAGGAAATCGTCACGAGAAAAATCACCAATTTGTACCTATTCGTTTCCATGGAAACAAGGCACGTTTTATATTTAAACTTTGAATTATTGAAAGCCTTAAAAATAATATAAGGTACTGCTCTTTATACTGCTAGTTCATAATATTCTTAATCCATATTAGAGAGTCATGATTCTTGTTACTATAGCAACCACCACTCACTAGATTACTCCATGAGAACCACTCATAGAATAGACATATAGTACAATTTTGTAACAATGCATACTTTGGTTTGTACAAAATGCTGTTTTACACTATGAGATGTGTTTTGAAGCAGTTAAAAAAAAATTAAAAATTTAAATCGTCCTTGCCGATTTAAACTAATTATAAAGTGGATGTTATGATTTATTTATTGCTAGCATAAGCAATTAAATTAATGTGCTTTACATGGTACAGGAAATAAATTTTTCTTTATTTAATGATTAATAAGTATTTATTTTTTAATAGCTGTATCGAGACAAAATCTCCAAGAATATATAAAATAACCATTTCCACAAAGATATTCAACAAAACTTTCATTCCAACTGCTCACTGAAGATCTAATCCCACAGAAAAATTTACTTGTTTTTGATTAGTGGACGAAATTGTATATTCAGCATTATTAGTGAAAATGATTATTTGTTTAACTAATAGACCAATTAAGTAAAACAAAGTGACGCAAAAGTAAAACCAAGTACACATGATCTCAACTATAGCGAAAGAAACTACCACTTTATGGTTAAATAATCGAGAGAAGTATAAAGCACTTTTGTTTTATTGAAAGTGTTAAATAAAGAAGTCGGGACTCCTTTCATCCTTTCATATATATATATATAAAATTTATTTTTATAAATTTGTTTTTCTTAAAATTCTTATGAATGTGAGTTATTTCGCAGCAATTGATAAAAGCACTTTATGAAAAATCAGTATTCTAAAAAGAGATCCATAATTACTTAAGAGTACTCATTTCAATGGTAATTACTGAAGATGATGGATGATCACAAAATAAGTTAACTTTCTGCTATCTCTGTGGCAAATTTTATAACGAATATGAAAAGTGAGACAAATAATTTTATAATATTTCGAAATTTCTGGACTGCCTTTCTTAATAAGTGCCAAACGTAATCTGTAGGGGGGTCCACCATGGCTTAGTGATCTTCAGCCTCTTCAGAGCATCAGGGTTACGTTTCAGCTGCTGTTGAAAAACAAGAGTTGGATATTGAACTTCTGTTTTCTGCATACATGATCATTGAGGTGGGTGCTTGGGAGTTTTCCGTATAAGTTTTTCTAATTAATTTATATTTAAATTTTATGACTAACCTACTTATAACAAATAATGACCAATGATTTTATTTTTGGTCATATTGTTCCTGTAATAAAGTATTAGAATAGATTAAGTTTCTGTGATACGTTTCTAGCAGCGTATTTCAGCCAACAGAAACCACTAAATACATCCAACCGCCTTTTAACAAAGACCGAGTGACAAGATCGACACCAGAATTGTCATGATCTTCTTCACGCTACATCTGCGTGGGAATATTGGACCCTATGAAAATTTTTATGTGCTTAGGTCCTCTCACCACGATGGTCTTCAAGTGTCTCAATTATAGAACCTTCTAATTTTTGGTCATGAGAAAGATGCCTTTCTCCTACAGATTACAAGACCAGAATAAGAAACTACTAATTAATGTATGATAATTGAGAGCTGAACCCTTTCATATAACCTTTTTTCTAAAACCGATAATGTAATACTTAACCGAAAAGATATGAGTTCAGATAATTCATAGTTCTTTGAAAAATTCTATATTGATGCTATCAGTAACGTTTTTATACCATTAATATTTATATTAACTATAAACTGCGATTAATGGTTTTTATTTGTATTATATAGTTAAATATAAAACTACCTATTGTAGCGTAGCGTAGAGGCAATCAATTGATGACAATTTTAATTTAAATGATTTCAATTTATTGATGAGAACAAATTTTAATGTAAACATAATTTTTAATATAACTTTCGAAACAAACATAACTATATAATCGGCGGACACCGCCACAAACACACTTCCAGTGTGCTGTCTCTCTGAGAACTAAATACTCTAATAATAAAAAAAGTAAACAAAAACATAATCGCAAGGGAAGAGGAGGGTGGTAGATTTTAGCGCGCATGCGTTATTCTTATATTCGCCTTTGCTCATTACAACTGACGACATTAATGTGACGTCATTTCCACAACTGTTTCCAAACAAATACAGTGTAAACATTTGTTTAATATTGTATTTAAGAGTGCCTTCTTGGCAAACTTGGAGATTTTTGTTTGGCTATCGATTTTATTGGTGATATTTGTTGGCACAGAACAATAAATTGTTCTGTTGCAACCAGAATACGATTGGAATTAAGCCCAGCTTGGTGATTAACTGTGACTACAATTTGGCGAGAATCAAAGGTTAAGAAAACAAAAGTTTAAAAGTTTTAACAAACACGTTATCCTTAAATAATGAATATCAATTTCAAAAATAACAATTTAAAAATCTATCACCTAAGTCTATGGCAGTTTCAATGATAAATGACGCTTAACAGCAAATGTTTGGAAACAATATGACGTCACAACTAATGTCGTCTACTCCTTCTCTCTCCGGGAGGACTTGTACACGAGTAAAAGTCTCAGAGTACCCAAGCAAATAATGATTAATTACTAAAACATTATAACTTTAACCACAAAATTATAAGAGAAGATGTAAAATATGTTTGTTACATTTATTTTTTATATATCATATTATAATTAGAATTGTTTTGGAACATATTACGATACAATATGAAAGAAAATATTTAAATAAAAAATAATGAACGGTAAATTTTCTATTTACAATTCTACTAAGGACATTAGTATTCTTATGTAAAATTCCTTTTCCATGAATTAATTAAAAATTAAGGAGCTGTAATATTAAGGCCCAATGCATTATCCAAGGATTTGAATTAGCATTAGAATTTAACCATACTAATGGATTATAATCAGTCTCAATTCTAAATTTTTTATCGTCTAAATAGCATTGTAACTTTTTTACTGTTCAGACGATTGCAGCACATTCTTTCTCCATGGTACAGTATTCGTTTTCTGTTTCTGTAAATTTTCTACTGAAGTATAAGATAAGATGTTCTTTTCCTTCTTCATTTAATCGATAAAATACTACACCTATTCTTTTATTTGATGCATTAGTTTGCAATATAAATTCTTTTTTATAGTTAGAAGCATATAACAGTGGTTGTCACTTGGTTTATTTTTCAGTTCTTTAAATGTGAAATGGCTTTTAAAAAGCCATTTCACATTCCTCCGACCACACAATCATTTCTTTCCTTGACTTTTCTTTTTATTTATCTATCAAGGGAGCTGCAATAACGGAATAATTAGGAATATATCTTCGATAACAACCTGACAAACCTAGAAAAGCTTGAATTTCTGTTTTACTTGTCGGAACTGGAAATTTTTTATGGCTTGAATTTTTAATTCTGCCATAAGTCCTTTTAACTTGGCTAACCATATGGCCCAAATATTTGACTTATTTCTGAGCAAAAACACATTTAAAAGATTTGATTTTTCTCTTTCAATTCGTCGAAAAACATCATCTAAATGTTTTAAGTGAGATTCGTAAGTATTAGAAAATATGGCAGTGTCATCTAAATATGGAATCGCAAAATATTCCATTTCTTGTAACAGTAACACGGTCGAGCATGGAACATTCATTGTTATATGGTCGAGCTGGAAATCTAATGCTTTGCGCTCTGGTGGTCGGATCAACACCTTTTGTTCTATTTTTGACTTTAGGCTTATATGTTCATAGGTCATTAAGTAGTTTAGAATCCAATTTAAACAGAAGGTTCTGATTTAATTAGCCCTCGAATGCAAAAAATGAGCGTTAGGCACCAGAAAACCAAACCTACTCAGACCACAATGTTTCTACCACAGAATATGAGGTTTCTAAAGAGATTTCGCTATCTAAGTCCCTGTTCAATTGTATCTCGTAAGCAAAAATTGACCGTTGAACACCAAACAAACCAAACCTGACCAGAGCATGATGCTTCTATCAAGTAATGTGAGGTGGTGAGGTGCTTTAAGACAGAATTCGTGATTCTTGTGTTCTATAAGCAACTTTTCATCTGGTTCCAAAATAAATCTTAATTTATGGATGAGAGAAGTGTAGATATTTTCAAATTCGACTATGCCCCAGTCGAGCATAGTTGAATTGACATGCTCTGGTGACATCATTTTAATCATGACTTTTTTTATATTACATTATTGTTTTTTTATATTATTTTTGGCTACAGTAGAGATATCTCAATCTTCCATGAAAGTTTTAAGTTTGGGCAACCGTATGTAAGTCTTCGAATAGTTCCTTTGTGCTTTGGAATATTTTTCATAATCATGAAATTCCGGAATTACCAGCATTGAACAAGCAAACAGTATCTGCAGTTCATTTTCAACTTCAATCTGCTTGACAGCATGATATCGCAGATAATTTTCCATTTGCCGCCTGGAAGCTACAGAAACAAGTTTGTCTTAAAAATAAATCTCACCAAAATTATATCCATCTTTTATTCCTACTTAGATGCAATTCTTGTAACACCGCATGATGCTCACTCCTTATATGACAGCCAGAACTGCATAGTTTTCGACACAAATTGGGATTGGCTTTCACTTGAAATATTTGCATATTTCCTATATGCGCTTTAAATATGATTATTAAATATAACCTCTCTAATTCTCATTAGATTCAGGAAAATAAACGTAATATTTTTCTCTGCATACTTAATTCAGAAGTGAGTGTTATGAAATCTTTATTTTTATTTATTTTGGTGATTAAAAATAGGAATACATATTAAGGATAAAAATTTAATACAAAAAGTTCTAAGACTGAAATGATTCAAATGCGGTTTTTAAATATTTTGAAATAGGAAAAGGGAATGTATATTTATTTAAAATTCAGGAGACATAGGATTGTAAAGTATTTATAAGTATAAATGTCTATAATTTATATCTAGAGAATAATTTGAATAAATAATTAGTGACCTATAAATCTATTCAAAATAAGGTATTTTATAGAGGGGAAAGACTTGTATATTTCAGGGCATCTGCTGATAGTGTAACATGACTATTGGAGAAAAAAAATTTTTTTTTGGATGAAAGAGAATTATACATAGAAAATAAAAATAAAACTTAAAAAAAATTATATACTTTGTAATGAAAATTTGGTAAGCCAAACACTATGCTAGTTAATTATGCTAGTTAGTACTTGTTTTCTGAATAAGAGTTTGTCAACTTAGTTTGAGCTAAAGGTAATTAATAATTAGGTTTTATTAAACATGTATTTATACAATTGCTTTCTTAATTATACAGTTCTATAAAGTAATTAAACAGTATATAGTGGGTAAAAAAAGTTTCCGTACGGTTACTAAATTTAAAAATAAATTAACATAATTTGTAAAGTATTTCATTTTCCCTTTAAATACTGCCTATATGTGTTTAATACAAGTCTACAGTAAGCGATTTTTATAAATTTTCATTTGTACAAAACGAGAAAAGCATATTATTTTCAATATCTAAAGTAAATTTAAAATAGAAGTGCAAAAAAAGTTTCCGTATGCATTATGCAAATTTTTTCTGACGTGTTTAAAACAAGCCCGCAGTAAATTTTTGACGTTAGAAAGTTAATCACTGATAAGGAAACAGCATATCGACAGTTGTTGACTTCAAGTTTCTTTCTTGTCGTCTCAAAATGGAAGTTCCAAGAGCTATCGGGAATTAGTGATTAAATTGCGAAAAGATGGATTATCCATGAAAAGGATTAGTGAACTGACTAAAAAATCGAAGTCTACTGAGCAATATATCATTGAAAGATATCGTGAACTTCATTCATTTGAGGATAGAGATCGATCCGGGAGGCCGTCAAAAATAAATCGCTTGCATAAAAGAAACATCATTTGCCAAGTTCAAGAAAATTCACGAATTAGTGCACCGAAGTTGGCAGCTAATTTAATGGTTAGCTACAACATTAAAGCCTCAACTCAAATGTCATTAAAAAATGGTTATCATGGACGTGCAGCCCAGAAGAAACCCTATATAAGTTTGCGCAACAGGAAAAAGCGCCTCGAGTTTGCAAAGGAGCATATAAGTAAGCCATTATCTTTTTGGGAATCCATTCTTTTTAGCGATGAATCAAAATTTAACGAGTTATGGTATAGAGATAACCAAGTCAACAAATGCTGACTAAGAACTAGTGTGGAACTGTGAAGCACGGTGGTGGTGGTGTTCCGGTGTGGGGGTATATGAGTGCTTCTGGAGTAGGAAACTTGCAATTCATCGAAAGAAATATGGATCGATACGGATATCTGGATATTCTTAAGCAAAATGTGTTATCCAGTGCTAAGAAACTATCTCTTAGAACAGAATTTACTTTTCAGCAGGACAACGATCCTAAACACACCTCTAAGATTTACCAAGAGTGGTGCTTTTACCATCTGCAGCAACAACTTCATAGCCCTCCACGGTCACCCGATTTGAACCCCATCGAAGATTTTTGGGAAGAAATTTTACGGCAACTCAAAAAATATGACATAAAAAGCAAACTTAAACTCAAGAGTGCCATTAGTAGTATTTGGTCTAATATTTCTCCGGAAATAACAGAAAAACTTGTAGGGGTAATGTCACAACGTCTGAGAGAGGTGATAAAGGTAAAAGGAGGGCCCACTGATCATTAAATGTACTTTTGTTCAATGTACACTACTGGCCATTAAAATTGCTACACAAAGAAGGCGGCATGCTACAGACGTGAAATTTATACGAAAGGAAGAAGGTGCTGTGATATGCAAATGATTAGCTTTTCAGCGCATTCAGACAAAGTAGGCGCCAGTAGCGACACCTACATTGTAATTAAATGAGGAAATGTTCAGCCGGTTCCTCATACACAAACTGAATTTGAACGTTGTTACCTGGTGAAAAGTTGTTGTGATGCCTCGTGTAAGAAGGAGAAATGCGTACCAGCACGTTTCTGACTTTAATAAAGGTCGAATTGTAGCGTACCGGGATTGCGGTTTATCTTATCGCAGTATTGCTGCTCGCGTCGGTCGAGATCCAATGACTGTTAGCAGAATATGGAATCGATGGGTTCAGGACGGTAATACGGAACGCTATGCGGGATCTCAACGGTCACCTATCATTAGCAGCCGAGAAGACAGGCATATTATCCGCATGGCCATAATGGATCGTGCAACCACGTCACGAGCCGTGAGTCAAGAAACGGAGTCGTTTGGAAGATAACAAGTGTCTGCACGAACAGTTCGGCGACGTTTGGAGCAGCACGGACTCTCAGCTCGGAGACCATGGCTGCGGTTTCCCTTGACGCTGCATCATAGACAAGATCGCCTTCAATGGTGTGATCAACGACGAACCTGGGCGCACGAATGGTGAGACGTCATCTTTTCAGATGAATCCAGGTTCTGTGTACAGCATCATGATGGTCACATCCGTGTTTGGCGACATCGTGGTGAGCGTACACTGGCAGCGTGCATTCGTCATCGTCATACTGGCCCATCACCTGGCGTGATGGTATGGGGTGCCATTGGATACACATCTCGGTCACCTCTTGTTCGCATTGACGGTGCTTTGAACAGTGTACGTTACATTTCTGGTGTGTTACGACCCGTGGCTCTACCCTTTATTCGAGCCCTGCGAAACCCTACGTTTCAGCAGGATAATACCCGACCGCATGTTGCCGGTATTGTACGGACCTTCCTTGATACGGAACATGTTCGGCTGTTGCCCTGGCCAGCACGTTCTGCAGATCTTTCATCAATAGAAAACGTCTGGTCAATGGTTGCCGAGCGACTGGCTCGTCACCAAACGCCAGTCACTACGGTTGATGAACTGTGGCATCGTGTTGAAGCTGCATGGGCATCTGTACCTGTACTTGCAATCCAATCTCTGTTTGACTCAATGCCCAGGCGTATAACTGCTGTTATTACTGCCAGAGGTGGTTGTTCTGGGTACCGATTTCTCAGGATCTATCCAGCCAAATTTTTTGAAAATTTAATCAATTGTTATTTCTAGTATAATATATTTGTCCAATAAATATCATTTTGTTATCTGCATTTCTTCCTGGTGTAGCAATTTTAATGGCCAGTAGTGTATTTTACATTTTTGTAAACATTTAATGTGTGCTAGGGCATCGTACGGAGATTTATGTTTCTATGTTAACGGCCATTTTTTAGTTTTTACGATTTATTTTTTAATTTAATCATTATTATCAATCTTTTAATATGAATAAGTATTACATAAAATTACTTTTAAGTCATATCTAAGTTTTCATTTTAATCATTATGAATTTGGTGTGACACATTAAACTTTGATTTGCATTCGTATCTGCGTACGGAGACTTTTTTTACCCACTGTATATGATATTAAAAATTTGAATAATGGAACAAAATTATGTAACTATCAAATATTGCTTATTTTATCATGATTTCTAATGTATGCATACAGTAATTTATTTTAAAAATAATTTTGATTTGTCCTTTCATGTATAACTTTTCCCAGATTCTCATAGCATTTTGAAAATAATTTTTTTGGAAATTAGGTTAACTATTTACATATTCATTAAAATATCGTAAAACTAATTTTTTGTTTAAATAAGCAAAGTTTATCAACCTGTGACAAAAAAGTAATTCAGTCAGAAAACTCTGAAACGTGGAGACCAACAGCTAAAATTTTTAAATGTTGAACTTGATTACAGCGGCTTTAATATCACAGCAATCGTACCATTTCAATTCGATTACTTTTATTTCAATTTAAAAAGTTAATAATTCTAATACATAATATAACTTTCATTATCGAATGTATTTCAAAATTGTTAACTTGTAAATGTTTACATTGAAATTGTTTTATAATAAAAAAATTATTGCACACAATTTAATTAATACTTACAACTCTTTTTTCAGGGCAGGATAAATACTTGATAATTCGTTTTGTAAAATACTTAAAAAATAATGTGCATTAATAAGCTATAGCTCCACTCCATATATAAGCTAAGCTCCACTCAGCTTTATTCCATCATTAATTTTGATTTCAAGATTGTGTTAGGGGCATGACATCAAATAACTTTTACTATGACAAAGGGATTATCATTTCAAAAAGTTGAAAATTACTTATCTAAATTTAAGTGAAATATCTGTACTACTGAATATTTTTCAATTATTTTACACAAATTTCTTTGATTATTTATGTAAAATGTATGATGATTTTGTAAAAATGAAAATTTTCTTTCTATACAAAGAATCCTGCATCCATTAAAACTAAATTGTGCTGGGTTTTATAAAACTATTCCTTTGAACAATGTATGATACTCAACATTTTATTGAACGGAGTAAAAATGCTTCAGGTACATGGTCCAAAAAGCATGATAAAAAGGAAGTGATTACATTGGGATAAAAGTCAATATACGAGAACATGATATCTATTTTTTTTAAAATAAAGATATGAATGACATTTAGTATACAAAAGGCTCAAGAATCTATTGTTCGCAACTTTAATGTTATAAAGCTGGTTCCAAATCCCAATCACAGTGTGCATGTGTGTTTAGAATCAAGCGCATAAATATCACTTCTGGTGGTCAATTTTAGGTCTTCTTGTGAATTCTGTCTTTAATCTTACCCCAAAAGAAGTAACATGGATTTAAGTCCGAATTGCGTGGAGGCCACTTTATCCTGTGAATTTCTCTGCCTCCAATGCAATCAAATGCTCAGCAGATGTCATTCCAAGCCAAGAAGACGACGGCAGTTTTATTCTGACGAGATTCAGACTACATGAACCAGTACCAATCGGCCAGTTAAAAACTTTCAGACCAAATTCAAGCTCTGGCAATTCTTGGCATTCACTTTTGTCTCTATGACTTTCATTGAATATCGGGCAAATTATTACCACGACAATAATTTGGTTACCACGTCACTAGATGTAGGCCATGTTGGCCTAATTTGTTATAATAGGATGGCATACTTATTATCAAAACATAGTGAATTTGAATCCCCTCTTAACCGAAGATCCATCGGGTTTACTAAAGACAACCGGAGTACATCAAATAGGTCGTAGTCGGAGTGTCCTTCAAATAAAACTATACCTCTGGAGGGTGGAGGATCAAATTTTGTTTTCTGCTTGGTCACTTCTTTTTAATTACGATGACTTCCCATCCGGCTGTTTTTATATAATTGGTAAAGACGACTCTATTCTAGGTGAAGGTAAGTATGCTGGTACAACAAAAACTTTTCTGGGTGCCCTAATCTTATCAAACACTAAACGACATGCTTGTAGAACGATGACATAACTTCTGTTATTCTCGAAAACTATTCTTACGATAAATAATTTTTCGTCCAAACTCTCAGTGATTTCATACTGGTTATTATTTATTCACGGTAGTCAAGTATTCACTTGAAATGTCAATATATGTACGATTACAATACGTCAGAATGATACTTACATTCACATTTAAAATCAAGAGCTTAGACTATTCATGTTTTTTAAAGTACCATGTAGTTAGAAAGAGAATATAGATACTACTGCATTCTCTCCGGTATTTTGATTTAGCACATATTGATTGACGCAGTCACTCGTAGTTTGAATCTATGAAGTCTGCTTAAGGTAATGGAAATTGTATTTCATAAACACCATTTGAAATTGATACAGAAGAACTTTTTCTCAAAATGATGCAAATTAGACAAAGGATTTAAATATTGATTTATAAAAAGGTGAATTTTGTAAATGTAGAGAGCATAGAAATATTTTTTTTTAATCTCCGGAATGCTGTGACATTCTTTATTTATAAAGTCGATTTCCTTAAAATTCTATGAAAATATTTATATAGAAGATAAGGCCCATCAATCAGAATCACATTAGAAAGCAAGTTAAGAATATCATCATGAATCAAAACCATACACGAAAGCATACTATAAAAGAAATGGTGTTACTGTAAGCAAGTTTTTAAAATTAGATCTGCGAGTTTCTCTTTAATGGCCTTTACAACCTGTGGCCAATACCTATAATTTTACTAATGCTGATTTGACTGATAATCACTTTATGTACAAATTTGATTTACAGAAATGAACCAGCTTCTGTACGTTTGTATTGAGAAAATTTACAAGTTACATGCCACATTACCAATTGTTCGTTCATGTGTTTCAGACTCTGAATGAATGAAGATTCTTATCTTCGAAATATGAAAACAAGAAAGAGAACATTAATATGACTCAGAATCACATCGGGAAGAAAGGCTTTGATGTCGCCAGGACATGTGACCAAATTTGTGTAGAAAATAGTTTGTATGCAAAATTGCTCCATGAAATTTCACGTATAAATTCATACGGGATAAAGAACATCAGTGGAAATCAAAATCATATACGAAGTATTTCCGATAGTGCAGATAGATAATCGGATCCCATACTATATGCTGACAAATTTGCAGTCTTTACGAAAAAGATGAGCGATGATTCACCTCACTATTTTGTACTAAACATGCTCTATGGGCTACAGATCTGCTTAGGACTCCACACTCTAAAGAAAAGACTTAAATGCACAGAATAAAGCTTGATTTTTTTTATTTAAAAAATACACAAAGCGTTGCCTTAATTTCCAAGAATTCCTGAGACTCCTTCACATCTGAAAGTTCAAATCTCAAATATTTTACATTATTCATTAAAATTGCTAGATAATACTTAATAGCTAAAAAGGATGGTAGATATATTCACAAATTAAATTGATGCAAGTGATCGCCATAACACATTGTCATTTGTCCCATTCCTTACCACTTATTTTCGCTCAATTTCTTATAAGAACCTTAAAGCTTTTTGAAATTTTAATACTATAAGGTAAACTGTTTTGTAGTTAAAAATACATAATTCCACCTTTTAATATCTCGTTTATTATATTGTGTAAAACTGAATATTCATTAAGAACATGAACAGGTAATTAAGAATCATGCTTTAGGTGAGATTTGTTTCACAAATAAAATGTGACATGCAAATGATTTGCTATTCAATTCATCTATCTGAAGTAGGTGGATGTAGTGAAATCTGTAATGTGTGTAAAAGAAAAGATTTTATATATACAGCAGGATTCTCATTGTAAAATTGAACTTGGAAGTTGCTTCATGAATAGAAAAGTGAGTATGAGCTGAAAAAAACTTTGTTTTGTAACTCGTGTAAGAAGAAGAAGAAATGATAAACTTGTACTGTGATTCTCAACTACTATAACGTAGCACTACTTTGTTCTGCCTAATTCTTAATGTGTGCTACTAAATTTTAGAAATGTGTGAAAATTATAATGTTTTTTTTAAAAATAAATTTTATCATAATCGTTATATACAATAAAAGAGATTTGCAATTTTATTGTATCTTTTTAAGGGCCTTTATAAAAGAATACAATAGCAATTACGATAAAATCCGCTTTATTGTATCGGTTACTGAATCTTCATATGAATGAATGGAATAAATTGTATCTTCACTCTCAAATTTCTCATAATGTCAGAAGTTTAAAATAAATAAATAAATAAAACAAGAAAGAGGAGGATATCAAATATCTGCGTGTCCAATCAGATCTTGGTCAGTCAAATTTCTTTCAGAATTTAAAATGCTCTTGTACTTTCATTTCGAATGCAAATTTATAGTAATACCAGATTCTCATACGTAATTTATACTATGTATATTTTCTAATAGCTATAAGCTTTAGGCGATTTCTCTATCAAATAACATAATTTGCCATACAGGACGTTTTTATATGTAGTATTTCTTATATCCATGTGATAAGGGAGAAAATCCAAAAAATTCTGAATTGTCCCTGTAAAGCGAATCTTATGCATATGCCCAATACTCAACTTTTGTTGTTCAACCATGACAAGACTTTACAAAATATGATCTTCATCTTCGAAGAACATGATCTTAATGCTATGTCTACCACACAGTGGGTTGGAAACATGTCCACATAAATCTGTGACGTCGAATATCTTCCCATTGGTGTGACACAGATATGGAAACGAGGGTGACAGCTCAGATGTGATATCGTCATAAGTGACCTGTGGTGTCGAAGTAATCTAGTTAGTATCTGTTGCAAATGGAGATTAAAGTGTGATGAATTCGTGGTTTTTAATGCTATCTCATGTTATTCTCAAGACGTCCAGTGAGGCAAAGTTATTCTTTTCTTTTGGTTCCTCTTGTCAAAAAACGGAACGTATCTTGTTTCTATGGTAGAGAGTGACAAATTGGTGGAAAGGAAGTTCTAAGTCACGCTTAGTCCAATCTTTGTATTATGCGCAAAAATTTGAAGGCGTGATTGCGCTCATTTTCTCTGCCCTCCTTGCTTCACACTCTGAATAAAAGTTAATGATGTTTGTATTTTAATGCTTGATAACCGTAAAATTCAAATTCTTTTTAAGCTGATCCTTTTAATAAATATTTTATACTATGCAAAAATTTGTATTTGGTTAAGGTAACCTAGTTGGAAAATTATAAGTTCATATTTTAATCTAAAATTATTTATATAAAATTAAATAAAATTTTTCTACTGAATGCTGTAGATTTCATACTGTTGTTGGGAAATGATATCCACAGTTTCCTTAAATAAAATTGATCTGATATAATCAGCCGGTGAAGTATTCCAATGTAATCGTTCTCACTCAATAATTAGGGGATTCAATAGGTTTTAACAGATTTGGAGAACAAGAGGACATAGTGAGAAACACAATCCAGTAAATTACGAAATTGAATATAACACGTGTTGCAAATTGTTTTGTTAAAACGTGACTTCGGCATCTGAAGGTAAGAAAAAAAAATAGTAATAAATAAATAAACAGCGGAATCTCAGATACATTATGTTGTTTGGTTAATACATCGGTAATACGTGCTAGTTATCTAATAAGTAATTCCAATATCATTTCAAAACTGAATACCAGGTACAAGACCACTACAATTTTGCATGAGACAACAGCTCAACAATATTTTACACGGCGTTTCCAAGCTTAAACTGGAGGACTAATATTTTAGTCACAAGCTTGTTTCATTCGAAAGCAAAATTGCATGTTATACGAACGCCTACAGTCTCATCTATTTTAAAGTAAATACTAATTTGTCTTAAAATCAAAGATAATCGAGACAATGGACACCTTGCGAACATTCCATCATGTTGCCGTCGACGATGATTGATTCATGCGTACAATGAATGTTGTGCAGCAGATTAAATTCATTGTAATAGGGTTGTAGATGGAGTAAAGCTCTTCTTCAATGCCGAACGCTTATCTTTAAGATGTCTTTAAGTAAAATTGGTAGCAGCGATCACTGTCCTCGGTCAGTGGTTTCTTTTAGCTTATTTCCGTAACTGCTACTGTTATGAGCGCCTGATTTTTAGAAAAAATAATCATTAATCTCTGTAGCCAACAATTCTTCTTCAGAAACAGAACTAAAAAATATGTTTGAATGACATTCGTTTTGTTTTACAAGGATTGATTCTAAAAGCTCATAAAATTGAAATTAAACATAAAGAGAGGAGAGGGCCATCTGAAAGAATCTGAATGCCATCTGAAAGAATCTGAATGCTTGAGAAAACAACTCGGATTCTTTCAGGAAGCACTCTTCTCCATTTATGTATAATCTTAAGTGATATTGAAATTTCAAATGATATGCAGTCGTATTGAAATTTAATCGTTTGAATATCCCACCAAGGTATATAATTTGTTCAAATTCCAGTCGATATGTTATGTTCTTTCTTTCAAGTGTCTGAAAATTCCGTAAAGTGGAAAACATCACAATACAAAAGAAAAGTTCACTTTTAGCAAAATTTCCCATCAATAAAAATATCTGTCTGTATTTTGGCTAGGCAGCAGTATTCATTGTATAGAATTGTTTGGCAATTTGGCACAATATACATACTGGTTACCCAAAATGTTTGGGTAAATAAGAACTGTTGAACACCCCATCCTATTCGTGGTCATGCATTATGGCTGATGATGGCAAACGCTGAAGGTATGGAATTATCACGGGCTCCAACATCTCAGAGATGTAGCAGTGGCTGTTCAGTGTACCAGTAGTGCTTACTGGAGAGATGTGGTATTAAAATCCATTACCACTCCAAACCATGATACCGGGTGCCGAACCCATATATCGATACATAATGCAACATTTCAGCAGTCTTTCACCATGGTGTCTCCATACTAGAATGCAATTATCGTGGGGTTGAAGACAGAAGCAAATAAAGATATTGTCTTCAGTAAAGACAATATCGTCCGATTCCGTTGTTCATGATCTTTGCTCATCGCATCATTGGCTGCGTAAACACGTATACTTTTTAGTCAGGGAAAAAGAAGCAATGAACGCCTTACCGATACTCCTTTAAGCTGCAACGAAGTCAAATGGTACGAACAGGCAACGAATGAGGGATGACGAAGGACTGAAGCTGTAGTGCTATGGTTTGCAATATGATTGAGCTATCCATCCTTACCATGCACACAATGTGCCTGTCATTGCGTGTAATGGTGCAACGAAGCTGGAGCGATCAGTCCCAGTCCATCATTTTCTCCTGTATCCAGCGATTACATATCCGCAAGACAATTGCTTGGTTTCATCCAACACAATCACTGATTTCTCAGAGAGATAATTAGCTATTCTTATAAGTTACTATTCTTCTTCGGTTTGACTTAATCGAAAGATTCTCGATGATGTTACGAGGCCTAGTTAAGCAACTCACTGGAACAAAATCGCGCACGAAAAATTTCGTACTTCAAATAGCCCCTTTTCTTCCTTGATAAAGGGCTTGCAGATGGCACAACAGCCGGTATTGTTGTCCATATGAGTTGCAATACTAATAATTCATATATTTCATCTTCTCAAATGTATGACGTAAATGTCACATGATTTGCATGCTTAATTCAGATTACTGTACTGGATTTAAGGTGGCGAGCAATATCAATAGAAATATCTCTTAAAATATGAGAATCTTCAACACTTATATCCTACACTAAGTAAATTTCCTTTTTGAAGACTAAATTTTACCTTTTGAGATTCTTAAGATTGATGGATGAGTATTACCATAAATATATTTAAATATTCCAGCTATTAATATCAGGTTGGGTTAAAAGAACTCCATTATTTTTACTTGAACTTCAAAGCTTTTTTTTTTTTTTTTTTTTTTTTTTTTTTTTTTTTTACAAGTTTTTGATAAGCTTTGTGCAAATGCTTTCAAACTATTTTTTGCTTCTGGACTATTAACATGCAGGTCAATTTCAGACATTTTTGAAATTTTATTTATATTTTCGACAGTGATTAATTTTACCTATATTTTCGGCCTGTGCGAGGTGTATCTTTAAGATCGAATATATCTGAATGGAATTGATCAAACAAATAATTGGCTGTCACAGTATCGTGTCGTAAACACCATCCCTAATTTTCAAATGTCTAATTAGTATTTTTTTTCTTTGTGAAAGAAAAATTGAATGTACTACACTTTCTCTTAGTTGATTTCCATTTTGATCACCCTTTACCTATAGAATGGAGCAAATAAAAAAAAATTGCAAAACATTTTTAGTGCAAAACGTGTGATCTTTTCATAACGAGCTTAAATCTGATATTATATGATCGATACGAGGCACATTTTATGGGTAGAAATTAAATTTTGTAAATGATGAAAAGCGAATTTATATGCAGTAAAGTCCCAATTTTCCGGACTTGAGTGGCCGAATGACACGGATAATCCTCAAAATTAGAGAGAACGAGAACAAACCAACATCAATATGCATTTGAACAATTTATACCCATAACAGATAGCAAACATATATTAGTCATTGCTTAAATAATAAAATTATTGAATTTTTAAAAATTTTTACATCCTTTAAAATAAATTATCCAAAAGTTTGTTACTTTCCATTGGAACATTTATTTGTTAGGAATGAAAATTTCCTTGCAATTTTAAAACGTAGATAAACAATTGACAGAGAATTATCGGGGACTTTATGTATATATTTTTAAATATACTAATATACTTTCGATATACATACTTTTGGGTAAATTATGGTAGCAAATTGTGTTACCATTATTTACCCAAAAGCTTAAAAAAACAAGAATAATTTTATTTTAAATTTTGAGAATATTTTAGAGAATTCTTGGACTTTTATTTACATATTATGAATACTTTGTGAATTTCACATTATAAATGATTACCATTTAATGAACACAATCTTTAATTCATATTCACTTCACTTAATTGGATTTTCAGGGAGCATACAGAATTTCTTTTTATTTTAAAAATATTCAAAATAATAAAATCAATGCATCGAATTTGATAACCAGTCTAAGTAATTTCTTACTGCAAAGTTTGTGAAAGTTGCAATTGAGTTAGTGCTGCATTTCATAATTTTGTAATAATAAAACTAGCTATTTTTATGACTTTAATTCCATCTTTGCAATAAGACGAAACCCATTCGTTTGAAGAAGTTAAATAGTTGTATCTGTACGTTAAACTGAAACACAAGCAAACCCTATTACAAATAATATGAAGCATAAGATAATCATATACATTTGACACGCATCACGGATATTAGAATACTTGAAAGAAGTAACGTATCTGTGAATAATATTCAGTCAAGCAAAATAAATATATTAAATAAATAGTGACAAATTAAATTAAAATAGTTATATGCTGTTTAACAGGCTCGTTATCATTAGTTATACAAAGATTGTGGTGAATTGATACATTATTGATAAAAGAGATTTGGAATAGTTGGCTATTCAGCAAAAACAGACTGGTTATTAAAATTGCTACATTAAGATGAAAAACAAATAACAATATTATATTTATCGGACAAATATATTATACTCTTAAGAAAAATAATTAAACTTTCAGTAAATTAGGAAGCATAGGTTTTTAGAAATTCGGTACCCTTTGGAAGCAATTATATACATAGGAAGTGAGTCAGTAAGAAGGGCCGGCTCTAGGGGTGGGCAAGCCGGGCCCCTGTCCGGGGCGGCAAATTGGCCCTAAAATTAAATTTCTCAAACTTTTAAACATTTTCTCTTTCTAAAATAATTAAGTTTTGACCCATGATATACTAAACTTTTTTGTTTAAAATGAATCATATTTTTATGCATTAAGATATTTGGAATCGAACCCCTAACACCCTGTATATATACAGGGGGTTTTTAAAACATACAGCAAAAATTTCGGTAACGGTAATTTTTTACAAATTATTTAATTACTTGCTCAGTTTGATCCAGTAATGGAAGAGCATATCCGCAGAGTGCTTAAAAAAGAAGAAGCTAAAGTGCACTATCTCGGAAAAGAAATTTAAAATGAATTGATTATTCTTTTAGATGAAAATATAACATCTCATATTATTACTGATATTAAAAAAGCTAAATATTCTATAATTCTAGATTGCACACCAGATAATCAGCAAGATCAAATGGCAGTTTTAGTAAGGTATGTATCCATTGACAAGTCCAATCCCAAGGAGGTTTCCTTTAAAATTAATGAAAGATTTTTAGGCTTTCTTCCGTTTGAAAGTTGGTTGGTTGGTTGGGTTTTGTGGCGCAAGGTTCAAAAAGGACAAGCTGCGCTACTTCCGGTTGAAAGATCGACTGGATATGAATTTTCAGCTCTAATACTTAAAAGACTTGAAACATTGGGATTGAATTTGCTGGATATGAGGGGACAAGCTTACGATAATGGGGCCAACATGAGAGGCAGTAAATCGGGAGAACAATCTAGAATAAATGCGTTAAATCCAAGAGCATTTTACCTTCCATGTAGCAGCCACTCATTAAACTTGGTAGTTAATGACGTGGCAAAAGCATCCTTCGAAGCCACCAATTTTTTTTTAATATAGTCCGAAATATATATATATATATTTTCTTCATCAACTTTTCGATGGACCATATTATTAAAATATGTTTCCGGACTTACTTTGAAACCTCTAAGTGATACTCGTTGGGAAAGCCGAATAAATGCATTAAAACCACTAAGGTATCCATTAGGAGGGATATACGATGCTTTACTTGC
>JAPDSC010146790.1:18976-68221 GCA_026290005.1 Latrodectus geometricus | reverse complement strand
AATTTGGTACAAAATCTTAAATTGTATCAATCCTATAAGTAAACTCTCGCAGACAAAAGACTATGATTTACCATCTGCGATGGAGCTCTTGAAAAATTGTAAAGATTTTTTCAAGGATCTTAGATCGGAATGAGCCTTTAATGAAATGGTTTGCGATGCTCGAGAACTCGCAGACGAAATTGACATACCAGCTAATTTTGAGCTCACCCAGCCACATCACTGAGTTCGAAGAAGGAATGTTAATTTCGACTATGAGGCAAAAGATGATCCAATAGAAGATCCTGCTTTGAAATATAAGGCAGAATTTTATTTTTTTACATTAGATAAAGCTATCAATGCACTTGAATCCATTTTTGATTTGATCAGTACCCACAGCAACTATTTCCAATTTTTATACAATATTTCTGATTTAAAAGATATTCCTCAAAATGACATTATAAAGTATTGTAAAGATTTAGAAACAGTGTTGACTGATGGGAATTCATCTGATATAAACGCGCTTGACTTGGCAGACGAGATAGTAGCTGTTTTGGCTTTGCTAAACAAAAAAGAAAGTCCAGTTGAGATTTTAAAATTCATATCGAACCTGAATTTTGCTCCCATCTTGGTATAGTTTTAAGAATATTGCTGACTCTCCCAATAAGTGCGGCAAGTGGAGAAAGGAGTTTCTATAAATTAAAATTAATTAAAAATTTTTTACGCTCCCCAACTACCGAGGATCGACTAAACGGCTTAACAATAGCCGTCGAACATGACCTGGCTAAAAAATTAATGTTAAAGAAATTATAAAACAATTTTCAGAATTAAAAGTGAGAAAAAAACACTTTTAATTTCAACTCTCGGATTAAATGTATTTTTAATATGTAATAAAATTTTAATATTTAGTGGTTTTACTTTTTTTAAATATCTGTTCTGTATTTTATAATTATGTACCAGAAATGACTCTTTCCTTTTTTCTGCGCAACCCTAATTTTAATTTAGTGCCAAAAACATAAATAAATAAATTAGTATTTTTTTGCTAATCAAAATTTCAACATTGCTGATGATTGCAATTTTTTTACTCGTTTTGTTTTACCATTAATCGTGGAAAGGGTTTAGGTTATCTCTTTTAATTTTTGTTATAAAGGGGCGGCGAAGCTGCTATCGCCGGCCCTGCAGGGAGATTTTATGGTATGGAAATAGCTCTCGCCAGTTTGATGCCGTTCCATTTTTGACAGAAGGAGCTTGGAAAAAAAGGCACCAATTTTGGTTTACTAAATGCCTTGAAAATAACAGGAAGTACTACATATATAACGCTAATTTATTGTACTTTCGTCACCTTTAAAAAAGACAGCTCTTGTTACTATAGCAATTGTCACTTACCGGACTACTTTGTGCGAGCAATTCTTATAATGGAAAGACCATTCAAGTGCATCTTCTCCCGCAACTTCAACGCGATTTTCCAGTTCCCCACTTATTGTGATAAGCATATGATGACGAACCAGTGACTTAACATTTCACAGCCATTTAATGTTAGTAAGAGATTTGAAGAATATGCAAACCAAGGTAGTAGATGAAATATTTTTTTTTTTTTTTTTTTTTTTTTTTTTTTTTTTTGTATTACAAAAGGTTTGTTCAAAACCGAGAACAAATGGTCATGCACTATCATAATGAAATATAGCATTTTGCAATTCTTGAATAACCAAAATAACACGGAACTTAACGCTAAAAAATGATAAAGCATTGGATAAATGCCATCAAACCAAGAAGTGGCAGAGTTGGTTGGTTGGATTTTATGGCACAAAGTCCAAAAGAGGAGATACGGCGCCAAAAGGAGTGGCAGAGAAAGGAATCCATAATGGGAACTTTTATCAATAAACTAACTGATGCTAATGCTGATGCTATAAACTAATATAGCGATGTTACCAAACACGGATGCGACTATCATAAGCATTTAAGCTAAGCAAGGATTCATGATAATGCGACTTCACGCCATTCCTGTATTCAGGTTCATCGTTGATCAAAACATTGAAGTAGTTCCTGTCAACGATGCAGCATTTGTTGATTGTTTTAGGCTTCTAGATTCCAACATTAGCAAAGAAGCACAAAGTGCGCAGAAAGAAGCCTTGAAATATTGTAAAAATCTAAAATCATGACATAAGATACAAGATTAACAAAATTGATGAAATCAGATATCTAGTGATCAAGTAAGAGATTCATTAAAATTTAATAAACATATCATTATTTTCACAATAGGAGAGATAACAAATTAAAAAAATTATACATAAATACAAAAAAATTTGTCAAGGAAATTTGTTCCAACACAAATCACGCTTTGTATTAACCAGAAGTTCTCTCTTGAATATACGATCCTAAAACCATCGATTTGGTAGAGTTGAGATCTCCATCGACACAAACAACAATACTGCAATACAATAAATCCCAATCACGGTAGGCAATGTAATCCAACCGATATCAAGTCAGAAATATACTAGGTATGTAAATAGCTGTGCAGTCAAGCCAAGACTGTACCTTAAGGTTAATGGGTTTGGGCCCTTAAGCCAATCTCACCCATTTCCAAGCACTTATTTTGAACCATGGTCAAGCGATGAAGTCACACCTGAGATGATGCCATTCTTCCTACAAACGTTAATACTTTGGATGCCACAGATTAACATAAGCACTTGCCAAACCCATGGAGTTCAAGCAATTCAGTGAGGGAGAATGTGATAATATTCCCAATCATTGCCAGCATAAAATTAATCTTAACTTTGCTGATTATAATGGAAAGCAGAATGAAGCTAATGAGCCAAATGTACTAGGTAACCGTTTCTCCTTGTACTTAAGGCAGCAAAAATTTTCATTGGACAACAACGTTCAAATGCAATCAGTATTTTTACTTTAAATTTCAGATATACAGCATGTTACCTTCAAAAAGTAGCAATTTTAAAATCCAGCAATGAATTTTAATATCCAGCACAAAAATTGTAATTAAAATATAGGGACATCAATTTTTTTCTTTTACAGTAAAATGGAAAGGGTACTTCCAAATATTTAGAATTTACTCTATTTTAAAGAAGGAAATAAAATATAATCTAGTAGGAAGAATTATATTTTAAAAATTTATTTTTTATGTGTTACATTACTTAAATACATGCCACAACAGTTTATAAAATATATAATTTTTTAAAATTTTCATTTAATATTTTTATACTCAGTTAAATCATTCAAGTTTTTAAATTAATTAAAATTTAAAACTATTTCTTTCAGTAATCTTTGTTTTATTCTGGAATGTATAAACTTTTATAATAGAATTTACAGTCTAACATAAATAAGTACTAGAAATAAAGCATAAGAATTTGTTTTCAAAAATTCAATCGTACAAATTTAAGACAAAAAAAAAAATAACTATGAAGCAAACATGCTTTGGAGTAAATAAAATAGACTTAAAAATAAAATACTAAAAACAGCACACAAGATTTTAGCTAAATAAAATACATTTATTTCATAGCCAATGAAACAACTATGATTCATGCACAAAAATGAAAATATATCTACAAATGAAACACTATCTTATAAATACAAAATTCATAATTACAAATGTTAATAAATATCTTACAAAAATATCTGCAGCACTTATATATAATGCCTAGCTCAATTGAAATGCAATATAAAAATAATTTTTACAGTATGTGGAAATGAGCATATAAATTTTATATAATGATGAAAAACACTTTGAGAGTGAATATCAAATAAAACTTATCTTGCTTTTTAATGGAAAAAAAATTAAAAATTATTTTCACACATTTAAAAAATTTCTTGCATATCGCTTGAAATGTTTTTAATTTAAGCATGCCAAGGGTAAAAAATAATAGGTAAATACTGACTATTTACCAATTTTTTTTAACTTTCAATTAATTTGCTTCACACATATGACTAAATAATTTAAATAAATAAAGAAAAATTTCCAATAACTTTTAAACCGAATCGAATAGATGCCAGAAATCTAATTAAATATGTATTTCACAATTTATTTTGTTAGCATTAAAAAAGAAATCATGACCTACATTATGTATCAAAATTAAATTTCATTTCATACTTTTAGTATAAAATACAAATTGCATTTATAATATTTATATAAAATTAAACTGATTAATTATTGTTTAAACATAACTTACAGCTTAATATTAAAGTTTTTTTATTTTTAACCAGAAAAACAATCTAGACAAAACAATTACAAAATGTTAGAAGAATAGTTGAGAGATAAAATTGTATAAAGTAAAATAGAATACAAATATATGCAAGTGGGAATTATAGTTTTCAATATTTATTTTTATCTTTAATAATTGAATCTTATTTTACTTAGTGGATTTTGAGAAGATAATTGAGCGAATACCAGAGACGCATACAAAAAATATTCAATTGTCCTAATCGTCAGTTATTTTATCAACAAGGATATTTTTTAGAGTGAACACATAAGATAGACAACTAAGTTCATATTTTAATTTCAAATGTCTTTTATATTTTGTACTAAATAAGCATTTAATTCATAATCCTATATATAAAAAAATTAAAAATAAATGAAATTCTGCTATATTAAGCCTTTTTACATTTTCAGATAAAGCTAATAGTACAATGTACAAAAGAGCAAAATAATTTATTACATTCTTTAATTTAATTGAAATGTTCAGTCTTCACGATTTATTATTTCTTAATAAAGATAGCGTGTTAAATTTATAGTGCCTTTCATATTTTAAATTAAATATTTCAAAGTATTTTAGAGAACAATTTTTTTTCTGGCAGTTCAAGAACAAATTTACGGCAACCTCCTTAATAGTTTATAAAACACAAAGTTTTCTGAAAAAATTCAGAACTCAATTATAAATATCAACTACAAATTAGCAAGAATACTACGTTAAAATAAGAAAATTAAAAAACCATAGCATTCAATTTATTTAAATATTATAAAACATTATTTTTAAACAAAAAATAATGCAAATTAAAAATAAATTCAGTTACATTTTGAACTATTTTAAAACTACAGCACATATATTAAATAAGCAGTTACTACTATGATGTGAACTGAATAAAAACATAATATTGAGAACAGGTATAAGGATATGAAGAACAAACATGCAAAAAAATGCATTGGGTACAAAACCAAAAAAGAAAATAATTTATGTTCAGTGGCAGATGTTTTCCTTCCTCATGCTCTTTTACCTTTCTGCCAGGCATCTGGTGAATGGACCATACTTGTATCACTAATATCAGAAGAACTTAGATATTTAGAAGATCTATTTGAGCTGTACCCATCCTAGAATAAAAATTTTAAAATATAAGTTTTGTATTTATGTGATTATAACAGATATAGCTATATATAAGAATGAAAAAATATCATGCTTTTTCTTTAAATACAGCTTTTAACTGAAAAGTATATTACAAATATGTGAATAAAATACCTTAATAGATATTGTTAATGCATTTGGAGTTTAATATGAATCTGTAATAATAATATTAAAGTAACATTGTTTCCATTCAAATTTTTTTTTCAATTATTTTTTTTGAATAATGTCTTTTCAACATTATAAATTATATAAGACAATATTACTAAATAAGTATTTTAAACTATACAAAACAGTAATTTATTCATAAAAACTATTTAAAAATATTTTAGATAATTAAATAATAATACAATAAAAAAAAGTTTCGATAATGTTATTATAAATTTACACAACAACCTACAATCCCTACCAGTTTCCTTGACCTAGAGCCTTGGGGTGCAAAGCATATATACCAGTTAGGTCATCAGCCTAAAGCAAAACCCACAGTGTTTAATCCCCAAACATTCTTGATACTCAATTTTGTCAAACCACTGAAAAGATGAGTCAAGCTTTCCCAGCCTGAGGATTGAACCTCAGACTTGTACAAAGGCTTGGTAGGAAGACACTGGTAGAATAGACTGGGTTTAGAAGTGTGAATCGCTACAACTACACTGTCAGGCTTCATAATTTTTAGATTTTAACTAAAACCATTTCTTATTTTTTAAAATGAATATTTGCATTACTAAATTATTTGTATTCGTCAAATATAATGAATAATTTTACATAAAAAATGAAATTGCCAAGTTTATTAAAATAGCTATTAAAAAAAGTTATAAATAAAAATTTTTAAAAAGAATATTTTTTAACATATTTTTTTATTTAACATTTTAATGAAAAAAGTGAAAATTTAAAAAAATTAAACAGAATATGTTAAATATAAAAAATAAGAAAATTTAAAACATCATAATACACACAATATCCTTTAAAAAAAATGAGTTATATTTGGAAAATGAATTTATAGCTGGAAAAATGCACATACATAATAATATTCATAGTTCAGTTAAATCCAGGTTCTTTTTTTAACTTTGAAACAATTATTATTCAAAAATAGATATCAAAATATGGGAAAATAATCATGCATTATGAGATGATTGATAGTCATCTTAGTGATAATGAGTAGGTGAAAGTTATTGAGTGGAAGTGGTTTAGAAAACACTTTCCGATGGCAAGAAAATAATCCGTACTGTGTACAGACATAGCAATCAGATTTATTAAGCATTGTGTGAGTATTTTCAAAAGACGAAAGCATTTCCTTTATGACCAAACAAATTTGGAAATTGGGCACAAACCAATGTGCATTTTTTTTCCACATTTATATGCAAAATATTGTTTGATACTAAATCTCAGCTATTTTATAAATTTGAAATTGATTTTCTAGACACATTTCTTAAGGTGTCAAGATACAAGAATGTGGCCATGTGTTACAAGATGAGGTTATTTGTAGCCTCTCAAATGATAACATTAAGAAGTTAACATTCATATCTCCAAATCCAAGTCTAAACTTCAAATCCAATAACAATAGATAATAATCAAATGCAATAAATAGCATTTAAATTTTTTTTAGTTTTTAATATTTCATAAAATTTTTCCCAAACATTCTAATATTTTTGAGATTTAGACCCAAACTCTTTGTATATATTTAGATGCATTCAGCCTAACATTATTTCATTCTAGAAATATAATATGAATACTAGACAACAAACAACTATTACAAAGCTGCAATTACTGTGGTTGACTGACAAAGAATAAAATTAAAAAAATATTATAGTTACTGAGTATGATTTTCCAAGTTGTAGTTGGCAAAATTTGGTTGCTTGTTCTAAAACAGATGGATGAGGATCAACCTAAAGTGAAGAAAACAGAAAATTATATTTTGAAATATTAATATTTATTCTATATAAATGAACCAATAAATGAATCAATAAAAATATTATAGAAGTACTTATACTATAAAAATTAAGAAAAATACATGGAAGATTTTAATAATTTTAACGAATTTAAAATGCTTTATAATTTTGGTAATACAAATAGTGTTTTAATTTAGTAATTAAATTTCATATTGGAAAAACTAAAGCGATTTCCAAGCAAGAAAATGTTTTTCTGGTTGAAGGTTTTCACTGATAGTAATCATATTCATTTAAAAGTTTAAATAAAAAAAATTCATAATATAATTTAACTATCAATAATAGTTCTCTGATATATTACATATTGATAACTTCAGATTTTGCTTCATTTTTGATATCAGGATAATTTTACTACTAAGTTATAGATTACAATCTTGAAATCGATTAACTGAGTTCCAATATTTCTCAACATCTTGTGTTCAAAAAAATAACTTAACACATCCTACATATAAAATCTTAATGCATCTTATAAAGTATTTCAAGATTTTGTAAAATTTAGAACATTAAATTTTAATAAAATGATGTTTGACAGTAGTATATATATATATATATATATATATATATATATATATCCCCTTTTTACTTCATTAAACATTTCTGAAACAATAGATATTTGATATTCCGCTTTTTAAAATAATTAAATTAAAAGCATATTCCCATTTAAACGTATTAAATTAAAGAAAAATGATAAACTGGATTTAAATATTTTAATGATAATTATTTTTAACAACAATAAATCATTTAGATTAATTTGTGAATTTTCAGTAAATGAATTAAATAAAATTTTTCACTTCGTTGCTATCTTCAATAATATATTAAATGTTTTCTTTCTTGGGATACTGATAAACTATAAACAATGAAAATTATTTTGGCAAGGAAATAACAAATTTTATTATCTCTCAATAGTTTAAATTTTACAGTTGAAAATTTATGTACAGAAATAAAAATGGAAAAATTTAATAATATTGCCAATGAAAAGAGAAAAAAGTGTAAGCATCTGTATCATTAAGATTAATTTCATAAACTAAGAATAGTTGAAATCAATTATTTACCTCTCCAATTCTATACATAGTATATGCTTCTTCCAGAAGATCATTAGTTTCTTCAACATTAATACCTGCTTTTACTAAAGTTTGGCAAGCTCTGTAAATTTCCAACAGGCAGCATATAAGCCTACTCTCTTCCGGAGGTGGTTCTTCTTGCAAAAGAGAATTCATTTGATCCCGAAGAATATTTACACATGAATCATAAGCTTCCCTGACCAAAATCACTCGATCTGTATCTCTCATATATTTTCTGTAAAAAACAGTGAAGAACTTTTTGGTTAAGTATTTTATTTTGAATGGTTTTATTGAATCGTATATAAATGATAGAATATAAAGTTGTCTAAAGCAATAAGATAATATTTAAAATGAAAGAAATCAATAACGAATGTCTAAATGCAAATATGAAATGCATTGCAACTAAAAACATGATAATAGCAAATCAAAATTAATTTTAAATTAGGTAGGGATTCATGAAAGTGAAGATATAACTTAACACCTTAGATACCAAGTTTTTCTGCTTGAAATCCTAAGCAACATGAAGTTGAAGCAAAGCTGTAAGAATATCTCATGAAAAACAAAAAGAATGCTATTAAAAGACATTCATTCAAATAAGACAGCTGTACAGCCAAGCTGGCAGCCATCTAATTAGCACTTTGACATTCAGTTCAACAGCTTATGGATTTGAATCCAACCACATAGATTTGGATATTTATAGTGGTTTGGAATCTTTTTTAAACTGTCGGCCTCAATCTAATTAGCTCTAGTGTGCAAAAAATGACTATTGAATTACAAAGAAATCAAACTACTGTTGAATGTGGAGAAATGATAAAATACAAACATTATATGCAAGGGTAATTCCTTTTCTAATTTTCTACTTTTCACTCTCTTTTGTGCCAATAACTAATTGTATAAATGTCATATATTTAAATCAATTTTTTTATTACTAGAAAATAAAATGTGTCCTATTTATTTCCACATTATAGAAATGCCATTCAATATATAAAAGTTTTTATGCATTTATTTTCTGGTTCATATGCATACATCAATGCAAAATCATGAATTTGGGTAGCAATAAGCATGTCACAGTCAACAGAAATCTCACTTGTTATATTTTGTACAAAAATTCAATTCAATTTTTGCTAAATAAAATAATAAAATTTTAAATCTTTAAGACCAAAATCTATATACAGAACATGAACATTAAAATAATATGTTCTTAGTATTCAATAATTTAATTTTGTTTAACTAATTATAAAATGTTAATATTAAACAAATAAATGTGGGAAATTGTGCAGAGTAATATATATTTTAAATCTAACCAATTTATAACAATTAAGGCTATCTTAATAGTAAGTAAAGTAGTTAAAGTTTAGCATTAAGAATAAGAACATTTAATACTACACAATGAAAACTAAACTTCTGTTAAAAATAGCAGCTCTTAGCCTAAATTTTACCATTAGAAAAAATGAACAAAACAATTAAATAGTTTAAGGTGTAATTTTAAGCAACTAAGTAAAGCAATTAAAACAAGCTGTTTTAACACTCATAAGAATATAATTAAAAAAATTTTATAGAAATAAATTTAAAATTAAAAAAAATTACTAAACCTTATAATAATTTACTCGTTTCAATGCATGCTTTAATTAGTATGTGAACAAAACTTACAAAATTACCATATTAATGAGAATTGATGATATTTATATAAAGTTCTGATATAAACGTTTTTGAGGTAAAAATATTTCAGATTGTCCTAATTATGTTCAGTTCAAACATATATAAGAACAGTAACATATTAAATACTTAAAATGTCTCACTTTCCAAGATCAGGAGTTCTATACAACTGTTGTGTTAGATTGACAAGCATGTTGTAATCTTTTTGTTCCGACAGAACTTGAATTAATAAATGCACAGATCTATACATATGAGCACCAAAACTACCAGGGCGATCAATTTCATTACTCGGAGCTCGCCATATACCCTGGAATAAGTAAAATATCTGTATTGTTAAGAATTATGTACCACAAAATATTAAAAATATAATATAGAAAATCAGAAACTTTTATGAAAGAATAATACAGAAAGTTAAGAGACAAGTAAAAATTATCATAATAAAAAACTAATAATAATATTCTGGAAAATGAAAAGGTTCAAATTCAAATGCATATAAAAGCTTTGCTATTAAAAAAGGCACTTAAATAGAATATCCAGAATTCACATAATCACATTATTTAAATTAAGAGAAACAGGTAAATTTCTGTTACTCAAAAATGATGAAGAAAGCAAGTGTCAATACCAATTTTAAACAATGCCAAGGAAATAATTTAAAACATTGATTTTTACCTGTCACTTATAAGTTTGAAATATTTTATACAATAATACTTATAGTTGCATGTCTTATATTACATGAATATTACCTTATTTTTATCATAAATATGTAACTTTTAAATTTCTAAGAAACAGACAGTTACACTAAGCTTCATTGGACAATCTTCCATAGGAGATATTTAAAATTTAATTTTTAAAATAAATTGAAATACTATTTTTTACTGAAATTTATTTCTTTATTTATTTCCAAAATGATGATTTAAATACCATATATAAAAGCAGAAAGCTAAAATAAGGAATAAATTCAGTACTAAAAATACACAACCCATGTAATGTAAGTTTTTTATAATAGTAACACTAGAGAAGTAGAGGGAAAAAAGATCTTTTGGGTTTTTTCTAAAAAAGTAGTTATTATATGAAAGAAGCCTTATGTGCATGGTTAGGAACTTAACACTGGGGGTTTTGTATCAGGCTGACTACCCAGCCAGGACATATACTCAGAATCCTTGGTCAAGAAAACAGGTATGGGCACCGTAGGGCTAGGCTCTCCCCCCACCCTGATGGACAGTCATTCCAGAGTTCAGTTTATTATATAAAAGAAAAAGTTGCATATTTGACAAGATTTGTTTTCAACCATTGATGTAATACAATCCTTGTGAGTGCATTTATATTTCCAGTAAACCTTTAACTCTATTTACAAATAACTTACTTATATAAAGAAAAATGCAAATGTTATTTTAAAAATGTGTTTTTAATATTTTGTAATAAAAACTGATGCAGCCAAAAAAATTTAAGAATGGCAAAATTTTCTGAACAAATTTGTTATAAAAAATTTCTAACCTCTTCTCAAAATTATTTACTTTTTGATTCTAATAATTTTTTATTGGCAGTATTTTGTATAAAACACACAATGTATTTGTAACCTCAATGTTAAATACTTATAATGATCAATAATTCTTACATTAAAAAAATTGGTATTTTTTCTATCAGCAAATAATCCAGGCATTGACAGATAATTCTTTGTTGCTGGTGTAGCTGCTAGCAGTATTTCTCGTGCCCACTGAAGATTCTAAACAAGTAAACATAAGACTCTTAAATAAGTAAATTAACAATTTAAAGAATTTTGTATGAAAAATAAATTTGAAAATAATCTAACAGTTTACCTTATTTCGAGATGAATGACAATAATAATGGGCCATACGATATAATGCTTTATAATGTTGAATAAATCTTTGCAAAACTTCTCTCATTGCATCCAAGCATACTCCAATCAATTTTGAGATTTCAGCTTGACTCTGCAACAATTCTTCAGAAGATGGCTTCCTTTTAGGTTGTAGAGCACCTGATGTAATATTAGACTTTTTCTTAGAAGTACTTTTATGAGATTCATAAGAGCTTGAACTGCTATCTGCATGCTTTGAACCTTAAAATACAATAGTTCATATGATGGAAATATTAAAATTATTTTCTACAGTATAAGCTAACAAAATAATAAAAAAGCATTGACAGTACATAGTATAAGATAACATTTTTTGAAAATAAGACATAATAATTACTTTCATTAGAACTTTTTCCTTCATTTCGCTTTTTATCTTTACCATTTACTGTATCAGTTACTGTTAATGAATCATCGGGCATTTTTGATTTAGTTTTTTTTATACTGCTTTCTTTTGGCATTTCAGGGGCAAATGTTTGTATGGTATCTTTATTTGAATTAGGAGTCTTATTATTAATTTCTGTTCGAGTATTACTGTCCACTGAAGTTTCTTCTTTGATATCACATTGAGCATTTTTACTTTCATTGGTTTGAAAACATATATCTTTTACATCTTTAGCGGTTTGATCACTTTTTCCCAAATTATTATTACTCCTAATGTCAGCTGATTCAGATTTTATCAATGATTTATTATCAGTATTTAAAACTTGATTTGCAGAAATGTCACTGTGTGAAACTTCCATTTTTATAGAAACATCTTCTTTAACTGAGCTATCATTTTTTCCTACATTTTCAAGTAGATATTCAACAACTGGTGAAATTTCAGCATCTTTTTTTAGATTTGGTAGGTCCATGGGTTTTTCATCTTCCTGAATTGCAAGCAAATTCGCATTTTCAATATCAGATATTTGAAAAATTTCTTTATTGTCTGATGATGTATTAAAATCCTTACTTTCAGAATCAAATGATTTTTTAACTGTCTGATCAGCACTATTTAAAGAACTAGAAACATTATTTTTATTGGTTGATGAAGGGGAATAGTTTTCTTTTGCATTTAATAGTTCTTTTTCAGAGGCAATGAGAGGGAAAACGCCGCCATCATTATTAACAGGCAAATGATCATTTTTGCTATTTTTATTTACTGATGCAACAATTTCCGCATTTTCGAAGGACAATACTTCCATTCTTTCTTCATTTTCAATAATAAGATTTGAATTCATTTCGTTTCCAATAATTGACAGCACAGCTTTCTCTTCTTCAGTCACTACCTTTTGAGCTTGATGAGAGAGCATTGCTTGAATATCTCTTTCATTTTCTTCAAGCAATGATTGAACAGCTCTCTCATTCTCACTCAGTAATGACTGAACTGCTCTCTCTGTTTCATCAATCATTGGTTCATCAAGTTGTATCGTTTCATTTAGAAGAGATCGCACGGCAGCCTCATTTTCCTCAGCTGAATGAGTATCAATTTCATTATCATTTATGTGTGCTTCAATTTTTGGATTTTCATCACAGAAATTAAGTGAACTGTAGTAACTTGAATCATCTTGAGCATGTTTTTGATCAAACATGCCATATCCAGAATAATCATATTCTTCTTTTTCATTATTCTGCAAGTTCATTTCTTCAACTAGCTTTGAAGCTGCAGCTTCTGTTTCCAGTTCCATAGCTAGAGCTTGCATTTTAGCTAATTCCTCTCTTTCTTGGTTTAATATTGCTTGTTCAGCTTCATATGAAATCTTTTTATCATCTGCATCATAATTCAAATTATTTTCAGGAATTTCCATTGGATCAAACTGCTGATTGGTAGTGTAAACTGATTCTTCTCCAACAACTTCAATAACAACTTTGGCATTGTCCTGTTTCAAATGTGAGCCTGAATTTTCAATATTTTTACCAACATTTTCTTGGATTGCTGCTTTTTCAAGTTCTTCATCAACAAAACGTTCTGCTACAATGCCAACTAAAGAATCTACAACTTCTTGTATGGGTGCAGATTCATATGCTTCTGGTGATGAATCTGTAGATGGTCTACTAGAACGCCTATCTGATCCATCAAAAATTTTTTGGGGAACAGTATTAGCATTTCCAAAATAGTTATGGTCAATATTTTTCTTTGATTCAGTAGCAACAGGAGTCACAACATATTCATCTGAGTCTGAAGACGGTGATGAGGAGCTAAAACGAAAAAGAAAAATATAGATTTAAAAATAATATTAGGTAGAATTTAAGTTCTAAAAATTTTAATACATTACATTTCTTTCTTGCATTTTTCTTGATAGTGAGCAAATGGGCTTTCTTTAATTTCATTCAAATATTTTCTCATTAGCCTAAGTGTATCCAAATCTGTGCCAGTAGATTCATGCTTCCATAAGAATTTTAAACAGCTTGCATGAAGCCTATAGTAAACCTGTACACAAATATTAATATAAAATATAATCTTACACAAAAATAAATAAAATAAAAAACTATAGTAAATATATTTTATTGAAATTTATAAGTAAAAGTCATTATTTTTAAAGCAATAAATAAGAAAGCATTATATATTTCTTCCAAATCTCTATGATATATAATAATTAATAAATCTCATTCAACTATTGAGTGATTGTAATATTTGATGACATGAAGTTTAAATACTTAAAAAACTAGGATTTTTATAAGAAAAGTTAAGGATTCCAAGGAATTAATCATTTTCATGTCATATGAGTTGTACTACTTTTTTTACTTTTAGAAAAATTATTTTTGAAATTAATCTTTTATATTGGGTTGAGGCCCTGTTCTATATAGGATAATCTTGGTCATTGCCTTTTCCCCCCTCAAATTGGAAAAAATGTTATTTACCAATTTAAGATGTAAAAACTGATTAAAATATTCAAGAAAAAAATTTGACATTTAACACAGGGTAAGAACCAAAATACTATTTTTTTGTTTTAATATATATATATATATATATATAAATCATCATTTCTTAATGTAGTTTAAGAAATGTTATTTTTTAATGAGAGTTTGAGAGAAATAAAAGATAGTTTGGTAATTTATGTACTTATTTATAAGCATTTCTCATTAATACAAATAATAAAGTTTTATAATTTTGAATGATCTCTAAGAAAATATGAAACATGTTACATGGCAAGCAAGGCTGCAATTTTCTCAATTTCAAAGCAATAATTTTAAATTATTAGTTTCTTTTGTATTTTCAAAACAATCATCTACATTATTCAAACTTGATAAGGTTGTCTTCACAAAGAGATAAATCAAATTTTAATATGTGCATGCATTTGGAAAGAAAGATAATGCTTTCAACATTTTTCAGAGTGAGTTAAACTTCTGTTTGATAAAAGTATGGTACAAATATGTATGTTGTACCATATTTTCATTTATTATTTTGGAGCATTATTGTAAGATTTTATACTGATTTATACATAAAAAAATATTTTCAGAATTTTCATCATGAGGAGTTCAAATCGAAAAAATTTAAATATATTTAATTGAAAAAATAATACCATAAATGTAATAAGAAACAAACAATTTATTAAATGTTGAACTGGATTGATATATACTTTGGTAATTATTTTTTTGTGCAATTAATTAAATATATTAGGGCATGTGTGAGGTGCATACATTAACAAGAATATGACATTACCTTTAAAAGTATTTGGATTGCTAACAATAACTGAAGAACTCAATTTGAATTAGTAACATGTATTATGAAACAAATTTAAGTATCTTTACTAATTATTCTAGTGTTAAAGATAAATGTAAAGTTTTACTTTTATTATGATACATTAATCTCATATTTTTAAATATTTTTTATATTTAAACATTAATATTTAAGTGGATAATATGAGATGTTTGGTTTGTTTATCGCTCATCAATAATTTTTTTGCACAAGAGAGTTAATTAGACCATCCATGACCTATGGCTTAAAGTAGATTCTGAACCACTATTAACTTCTAAGCCCAAGGTGGGATTCAAAACCACGAATGGCTGTACTAAATACAAGAAAGCCAACTATTCAATTGTCAGTTTGACAATATGAGGAGAGGATATTTAAATCTTAACTTTAATACTATTGTGCTAGAATTACATGGTTCAAAAAATTATTCTTTGATAAAATATTTATATAATATAGATATATCAACATGGAAAATTCCATTATTTTAAAAAATGAAAAAACGCATTTATTTTAAAAAGCCTTTATACTTTAAAAAATAAGAAAATATTCAAATTTGTTATATTAGACAGATACATACTTCTGTCAACTGAATACATTAAAAAAACATAAAAATAGTACATTATTGAATGGATGGAAAGATTTCAATTCAGTTTCTAATATTAAAGAAACCATGAGACTTATAAGCAATATTATAAAATCTTTCAATATATTGCCTAAAATAATATTTACATTAATTATATAAACATCATACATTAATTAATAATATTTACATCACTGTGAATTACATCACTGTGAATACCTCAAGAGCTTCAATGGCCAGTTCTAAAGGATTTTGATATTGAATTTTTTGTGGATATCTTGCAAAGTCTTCATGCAGATACATCAATGCCTGTGATAAAAAAAAATATATATATTTAACAAAATAAATATCTTTGAAAATTATTTTGTATAATTTACAATAAAATAAAAGACTACACATACAATAATAACAAAATGCTAAGTAACATACAAATAATAAACTATCTATGTTAGTCTCATCATACATACATAATTTTTCCAGTTCATAATATTTTTTTAAAATGAGCATTTTTTAAATACACGATCATTCATACAAATATGGAATAATACAAACACTTCATTAAAAATGAATTTACATAAATTATTAAATCTTTAAAATTAGAAGTTTATCAGAAATTATAAATACTACACAATTACCATAAACTATCAAAAGCAGTTTTATTCAATGAATTCAGGAAACAGTTTCCAAGACTTTATTTACTTTAAAGCAGATATGAGAATAATATTTAATATTTCTAAATTAAGTTAACTACAAATGCTTTTGAAATAAATGTAAAATAAATTTAAATTAAATTTCACATTACAAATAAAATTGGCAACTATTCATTACCATAAATTGATTAAGAAATATTATACATTGAAATAAAACATCTATTATTTAATATGTGCATTTATAAATATCAAGCAAACAATACTAGTTTATTTAAATATATTAACTACTAATAAAATTAGTTATTCAATCACATTACTTTCTGGTAATGATTCAAGTACACAACTGGACCAAGCCCTTCTTTTTCTGCTATTTTTCCAAGCATATAATGATGAAGCCAGGCTTCTTCAGGCTCTCCACCATCTTCACAATGATTAGCTGCTTTAAAACATTTCTTTGCAGTTAAAAGCATTTCAGATTTCTTTTTATGCAAGAGTTCACCAAGTTCATTACATACGGAATCCTGTAGTGGAAAGTAAATTATTACTCTCAATATTATTAGATAATGTTTACAAGACGAAAATGTAGATTTTTGAAATTGTAAGATATATTTTGCAAAAAATCAGAAAGATAGGATATGAGCATTATCGACATCCCCTTTTAAAAGCAAGGGATGTCATTTAAATATCCAATAAATTATGTATTTTGCAATTAGAAACATAAAAAATACTTTCCTGAGTCAAAGTTATTTTAATAGCTCCAGAAATCTTAAAGGACATACTTAATCCCAAATAAATTCACTAACAAGATCATTCTTCCTAGATAGTGCATATTATATCAAATAAAGGATTATGTATTTATATTAGCATCTTCATAGAAGTAACAATGACTGAATAATAACAAAATATAATATAAAACATCCAACAAATAAAAAAAATATACCTATTTCATTTAATGTAAAAAAAATTAATTTTATGACTAATATATTCATAACATAGCTTGATTAATTTATTTATATTCTATCTACAAAATGAATTTTTTTTAGAAGACATTGAAACATTTTGATAAAATTTTAACAGTTATAAAGATGATAAATTAGTTAATACTAAATAAATAATTTTCACAGCAAAAAATATTTCATATTCATAAAATTTTATGATAAATTTTTAAAAGAATAGCAAGACAATAAAATCAAAAACATTTTTATGTAATATGAGTAAACATGATTGAAAATTAACATTTTGAGCACAACAATTGCTGTAGATTGTATAACTACTGATGCAGTAATAATTAAAAATTTGATCCGCTTAAAACTAACGAAAAAAATGGAAGAAATGTGTGGAATGTAAAATATATTCAAAGAAATTCAACTTTGATATAAGAAAATCCCACTGTCATGATCATAACTATTATGCACAAACAAATATGTATCAAATCAAATAATTGCAAAATAATAAAATCTAGTCATTCTGCTGCCAGTAATAACATTAATAAATACATAAATCTTAATAAAAAATTTAAAATAAACTCTTTATCTCTGGAAAAGTAAATTGTCGAGTTTGGTTTGATTGTTGCTCTATGTTCACTCTTTGCTCATGAAGACTAATGAGATTAGGACCTACAGTTCTAAGTAGATTCCAAATCAATAAACAGGCATATTTAAGATTGGGAATAGAATCCTCAAACTGATGAACTGAAGGACAAAGTTCTAGTCATTCATTTGCCAAATCAGTGCAAAGTGTCAAAATATTCATAAAAATAAAAATTTAAATTAGTTCTTAATTTTATAAACATTCTTATAAATTATTTTTAAAAGGAATAAATCATTTTCTTTAAATAAAAAGTAATAAAAAGCAGAACCAATTAGTTATAACAGAATAAAATAGTTGTCAAAAAGAATATTCAGAAATTTCATACCTGCTTTATCTGCCTAGATGCATGTGAATGTAAAATATATGCCAGTGATCCATATTCAATCCAGAGAGATGTAGTTGTTGGATCTAACTCAAGTGCATGTTCAAAGCAACGTAAAGCAGCAGAGGATTTTCTATATATAGTTGACTCATTTCGTAATTCATACTGTTTAAAAACAAAATGATTTTTTACTTGTTTTTACTAAGAATAGATTTTAATAAATTTAGCAAAAAGCATTAGAAAATAGAAATTATCATTTTAATCAATTATATTTTTGTAATGAAGAATGTATATAATCAGAGTAAATCCTAATATGAAAGAAAAAAAAAAAAAAAAAAAAAAAAAAAGAATTCAAGAAGCTTTGAAATTTTTTGACAATATTTTGAATTTTTATTAACTGGTAGTTTTTACTTTTTTAATTCATTAATACAAACAACAAAATCATAAAAAAATTTAAAGGTTTCCAGTAGTTTGACTAACATTAATCAATGATAGTAAGACTGATAAAAAAATTCCAACAATACACATATACTTTTCATGAAGTAAAAGCACTTTGTAAAAATGAAAGCCACACTAATATAGAATAGAGAACAAGGAAACAATATTAAACTTGAAATCCTTTGAAGAAAAATTAAATTTTGAATTATAATTTTGTTACTGCTATTTCTTAAATTTTTAAATTGCTTAACTCGTTTGTACATTATTAAGTTTCATAATACACTATTAGATGGAAACAAATACAGTGAAAATAGTTTGCAACATTTCAAACATTCTACTGCAAGATAATATCTACTATGTAGAATTGTTTTTCGCATCATATTGACATCAAATATGATTGTAATATACCAGATAAAATAAAAGCTTAAAAATTAGATATTAGATTAATTTGCATAACCATCTCATTTCACCAAACTATAAATAAAAGGTAAATATTTCTTAAAAAATATACAAACCGAATTCAATTTCTGATCAAGTTGTGAACTACGAGAGAGTGCCATTCCTGCCCATGAATCTTGTCTATCAGGGTTGATACAGATGTCCATCAAATAAAGGCGAATAGCTTTGCTGGAAACATTTAAAATGTAACTACATTACATTTTCAATAGCATGAAGATAAAAATCTTTAGAAAATGATGTAGAATAATGCTTAAATATTAACAATAAGTAAGTTCTTAATAACATTAGTTTTTTAAATAAAAATATAGATTTTATGATAACATTTAATATATGACTATAAAATAATAAATTCTTATGGCATTTAAGTCATTAATGCAGTAATTTTTGCAAGGAAACTTCATTTAGATCAAAAGATAAACACAGAATATAGAATATTATAGTAAAAATAAAACCTTTCTAATTTAGAGATAGCATGCCATGAAAAATTCTTCATATAAAAATGTTAAGCTCCAATAATATTTAACAAAAAGTGATCTCATACAAAACAAAACAACAGTAATATCAATAAGTAAAAAAATATATAATATAACTTTGAAATTTTTTTAACAATGTTTAAGAATTTTTTATAGTAAACTTTTTAAATACTTTTAAAAATAAAATTTTAGATTTGTAAAATTCTTTTAAAAATAAAAGTAAATCTTAACATTCCTTTTTTAAATATATATATATTTCTTACATATATTTAAAATAGGAATGCTAAGATGATTAATAAAAAATCCATACCTAAATTCTTTGTTTTTGAAGTAATAATCCCCAAGTAAATAATACAAATCTTTTACTAATGAGCTATAAAGAAAATAATGATGCACAAATTAATAAAGAATAATTTAAATAGATAATGTGTTAGAAAATATATGAAAATTGTTTAAATATTCTACAAAAATTTATAAGATTAATTGCAGTAGATTATAAATACATTTTATTGCTTTGCATGTAACCTAAAACTATGATATTTATTAAAAAGAATTAAACAAAAATAAATTTGAATGTTTTATGAAATTCTGAATACATTTTATAAATTATCTATTCACATAGTTTAAAAAGCATAAGTTTTTAATGGTTTTAAAACTACAAAATTTTAAGGCATATAAATTCATATAGGCTTGATAAGTTATAAAATTTTCAGTGAATTCAACATTTGTTTCTATAAAAAGATTTTTTATAATAAAAATCTACAAAAAATTAGAAGTATAAAATTATCACAGGAAAATATTGTCGAACATATTTTTTTTATCAATAACATCGTTCTCAATAACTATTTTCATGAAAAAATAATTCACTCCTTATAAAGTGCTTATATAAAAAAGGAAACAAAAATATCATTAATTGATAATAGTTAAATACTTAAATATTCAATAAAAATTAGTAGATTGAAAAGAAATTAGTCACATTAAACTAATCATTAACAAATTAAAGAAAGTTTTTAAAATTTAGTAAACACACAAATAGAAAAAGTTGTATAATTATACTGGAATTTTGAATTCATAATGATGTAACAAACATTTGAAGCAAAAAATTAAATAAAAACACATTACTAATAAAATAACATTAATAATATTTATATAGTTATATCAAGGAATATATTTTTATTTATAGAATGTGTTTCATATCAGTTTACATTAAAATGTATGCTCCAAGTCATTACATGAAGTAAATTTACATGCCTGAATTTATAAGTAAATTAAAATTATGCATCTAATAATTACCAATACAAAAGAAAGTAATAAAAATATTCTTTGTATAAAACAATGAATTTTAAAAAATATGGATTTAGAAATAAGTTTTCTTTTCACTTATCAAGTTCATTAATTTTCAGCAATGAATAAGCAACTCTTATAATAATTATTAATTCCTGAATTTAAAAATCAAAAAATTTACCTCAGTTTTCTTTTTCCAAATGGTGGATCAGGGCATTTGTCAATCACGCCTTCTATGTAAGATGTATAGCTGTCAACAAGAGGAGTTGGGTCTTCTTCAGGTGGAACTAAAGTTGTTATCCTTTTCAATAAACTTTCAAGCTATAAAACAAAATCAACTTAATAAGAAAAACAAAGTCTTCCTATGCATCAGTTTTCCACAGCATTATAAACCGATATTTGTGGGAAAAGTTTAACACTAGGTTGTTGCTAATGCTTTTCATATCAATAGTGTACGTTTTTATTCTATAAGCCTGTTTTAATTTTGTCTAAATAAGATAGCCAAACAACCACATCAGATCACTTCAAGTTGACTAATATTTAAGTGCAAGTATAAAAAACTAAATTGGAATACAAAATTAATTTCAAAGCTATATTAACATCCTATTGTTTACTAGATTATCACTGAGTAAATAAAATAAAGTCAATATAATAATTTTTTATAAATATATCCTCAATAAAAATATTCTGTTTATTTATGTCGTCAGAGAATGAGCTAACATTTTCAGAATCATCTTTACTATTTAATCATAAACTTTAAAAATACAAAAATATTTACTACAATAGTCTATTTAAAAAGTAAACAAACTGTAAATAAATATTCTAATAATTTATATTTTTTTGCACTCGCTATTTTTTTACTTTGAATGCTTATTAAAATTTTAACGACTACAATTATAGTAAATAACTATTAAAATGACTTACAAAATTATATTATTAATATTTTAATTAAAAAAAATTCAGTCATCTTCGAAGTATTCTAATATTATTATAGAAAGAAATTATAATAATAAGAATTTATATATTTTCTTAAATATGTTATAGCATATTGAGCTAAAATAAATATTTTCCATAAAACTTCATAGCTTAAAAATATTTAAATGTGTTTAAAAATAAAAATCATTTCAAAATATTTTAAAGATTTCATTTTATTTGATAAAGGTTAAAAACCATGAAGTAAAATGCAAAAGATTCAAATATATTTTTATTGTGCACATTTATGAAAATTTCTCGAATGTACATTTTGAAAATAAAACATTCTACAGGCTGTTTAGAATTGAAAATAGAAGAAAAACTTAAAAAGATCACCAATTTAAATTAATACATTGAATGTAGCAATAATAATTTATCATAATATAAATATGAAAATCTGTATTTCATTGCAATGTAAGAAATTGCATTTTTGTGTCATCTGTGTTAGATAGGCTTATGAATTCTAACAAATAAAAAGAAAAGCAAATTAAATTATTTAAAAATTAATTAACTTTGTGGCTGCATTACTGTATGGGTGCTGTAACATACATTAAAAATCTCTTTAATTTTCTACGCATTGTGTAATGTGTAATTTTATAATTTAAATTAATTAATTTTATTATGCAAATTATCTGTAGTAATTGATAAAGATGGTTTGGCCGTATTAGGAGAAGCCCAGATGATAATCGCGAAAAAACACTTCAGCAAACTGAGGGATCCAGGGCTAAACGAAGCCTGTATACTAGAAGGTAGGATGATACTGAAAGAGGCCTAAATACTTTAAAAAATCAAGAATTGGAGAGGAGTTTCTAATGATTGAAGATGCCAAAGGGAACATGCGGTTGAGGCAGTCAGAGCCTAAAAAGGGTGTGGCTGTCTCAACTACACGCTGCATCTAGCATCTTGTGAAGAAAAAAAATTAGTTAATCTTTACTTTCTATTTTATTTATAACTTTAAATTTTTAACCTTAAGCTTTTAATTTTCACAACAGTATTACTTTAATCATACCAAATTTAAGGGACTTGTAAAGCAAACTGTGAAAACTAATATTAATTGAAGAAAAAATATCTAATTTTAGGGTCTGAAATAAAATGTCTCTCCCCCCCCCTCTCTCTCTCTCTATATATATATATATATAAACTTATATATTTATATACAAGAATTTCTATTTAGTTTAGAGCTATTCATCATGAATATGCTTTCATACTTATAAAATCAATGAAAGTTTGAAATTCAAATATGTAGCACCTATTTTCAGCTAATAGTTAAAGAAAAATAAAAATAACCTCTTCAATAATAAGAAAGAAGAATACAAAAAAAGTGCAAATTTGATGGAAGAAACAATAAGTATGAAAAGTAAGAAAATTCATTTTTCGCACATTAAATAGATTTTTAATTGTGAAATAAAAATTATTTTAATATTAAATATATATATCAAACATGCAGATTTATAGGGAAAAAATATTCACTCCAACATAAAATGTGTAAAAAGAAATGAGCTAATTTAAAAGAACAAAACATTGATTTGAAATTTGATATATTAAACATTTGACACAATTTTTTAAAACTTCTTTTTGTCTAATTTTTAAAATAATTTTCTTTCAAAATAATAAAATCAAATCATGTATATCCCCATTAGAAATTTTTATTATAATGTTTATGCGTGAAAATATTACTCAGTCTTTCACTATAATTTAAACTCTTCATGACAGTTGTAGGTCTATAAACATTTTTGTAAATTCCTGAACTAATTCTGATAAAACAGAGAAAGAGAAATTTTAACTCATTAAAATCATTTAAAGCATAATTTCATAAAAAAATGGCATAACTTCTGAAAATTAAAAATTCTGATTACATTTTTCTTAAATTCAGATAAATCTCCTTTTGCCATGAAAGACATTTCAATATTACTAATTTTTAAAAATAAATTAGAAAAATCGAAACTATTCAAAGAAATGTATATCAAACAAATCAAAGAAATGTAGGACACACAATTTATTTCAAATCCCCGGACAATCAGCTATGATGCCTTTAGGGTGCACCAGTGGATGAGTCATTATAATGACATTGATGAGTCTTCTTAATTTATAAGCAGGTACCAAGCAGAAGATACCATCATACAAAACACTAAGAGAAAGTTAATAAATAAATAAAAGAATTGAAGTTACACTTTTTTGAAAACACTTGTGTTTAATATTTTTTTCCTTTTTTAGCAGCTTGAAAAATTACTATTAGAAAACACATTTTGTAATAGTAATTTTTCATTTTTCAAAAGTCAAACTCTTGGGAGAAATAATTTCGCACTCAATGATCACATTTTAAATATGAAAGTTGATTTAATAAGGACCTACAGTTTAAATGGATTCTGTGACACTACATTCATGCATGGGATAGAAATTGAGGATTTTTTTGATTGTCACTCAATGGTCATCTTTGGTACTTCACAGTTTAAAGTGAAGACCTAAAGTTTAAAGTGGATTCTGAATAACTACAAACATCCAAGTCTGAGGTGGGATTCAAACACAAGCTGTTGAACTGAAGACAATAGAACTAACGATTTGGTTAGGAATTGAGCATGTAAACATTCTTAAGGTGACTTGAACTAAGGAACAAAATTTCAAAAAAGCAAATAATTGAAAAATAAAACATTTACATTTGAAAATAACATAAATGAAGACTTCTTATGAAAAAGTTTTAAGCAATAAAATTTTTAATTATTTTCAAAGACTGCAATTATTAATTTCATAAATTTAGACTAAACTGTAAACATTCTTCAAGCATACTACCTTATAAATGAAAAATAATTAATGTACCTCAGCTGACACTGTACTAGTTCTATAACTATCAAATTCTGGAAGAATACTTGGTTTGAAGTACTGGAATATCATGCATGCTTTTTCCCAAGTCAGAGGCAACTATAAAACACAGTTGAAATTTAATAACGGGAATAGGAAAGACAATTTGTGTGATATAATCAACAATAAGAATAGTATCAAAGCTTTTAAATACAGTAAAATTGTTTGTCTTTAATAATATAAATATTCAAGATAAAAAATTTTACCTGTTTAGCATTATGTTCTTGCAAATGTTTGGCTCTTGTTCTTTTATGAGGATGTCCATACAAACAATATATGCATTGTTCTAAACCAGTTTCTAGTTCTTCTCGATAAAGGTAGGAATTGCCATAAGAATTCTGTAACTCTGCCATCATTACTTCAATACAATGTAAAAGAAGCAATCCATCTGCAGTAGTGCACCATGAACGTCTTAAAAAGTTAAATTATTAAAACATAAATTTTATTACAAAAATAGTAAGTAATAATTATGTTTATGATAAAAAGAAAAAGTAAAATAATGATGGAAAATTCTACTATTCAAAGGAAAAGATCGAAGCCACCCATTAACTCAAAAATAAAGAGGAGACTGATTTTATTGCAAAAAAATTAGTATAATTATATATAAATAATGTAATAATTATAATGCAATAAAAAGTTAAGACATTAGATACATCTTTGATAGTAAAAAATTTACCAACATAGGAAAAAATGCCAATACAAGACATTTTTGAGGAAATTTAGTTGAACAATCAAAGCAGTTTATGATATTTATATGAAAACTTTTGCCACTCAAGTTTTTTTAGTTGAATCATAAGTAATTTGATTCAACCCTTTATTTTCTAAAACAATAAAATTTTTAATTGATTGTTTTTATTGTTTAATATCTTTACTTGCTCTTACATCCATTATCAAAGCTGAATATTCTTTTAAAATGAACATTATCAAATATTTATGATAAATTACTTTCAAGAGTTATGTTTATAAGCAAGCATTTAAAACTCATTTAACTTTCTTTGTTTATTTTAATTCATAAATTTTCCATATAAAAATTTAAATTTTGTTCAATACCTATGAAGTTAACCACAACAAGATAATCATAAAATATTACAAGAATAAGTCACTGTACTGTGCCATGTAGAAAAAACATCAAGTGAAATATATTCAGACAAAAATCAACTAATGTACAAAATCTCTAAATAAAGAACTAATATAATTTTTGCTTTTAGAAATTTTTTAATAAGGAAACTCATTCAATAAACAAGGAAAAATATTAAGTTTATTTTGCAGAACTTAATATACTACCATGATATTAAAGACATCATTACCAAATTATTAATACAATATTTAGCAGTATACAGACTTTTTTATGTTAACTATTTACTTTTTCAGCAAATTTTCATTATTAAATAAATATAATGTAGTTCATGCTAATATATAAGTAATAAGTTTGTTAGTTTTGCGTTGCATTTGTCTATATATTAGTTAATTACTGCTTTCTTTAGCAATTATCACAACATATTTTCAATTTTTTTCCTAATGAGCAAGAACAGATTTTGATAACAGTAGTAACTTTTGACAATTAGTATAAAATATTACAAGTTTTTTTGGAATGTTAGATTATCACAGAAAATAGTACTGATTTTTCTAAAAAACTTCCACTTATTTTTTCTATAAAATGTCAGTTTTTCTTTGAAGCATTCATGGCTCACTAATACTTGTACCATTATTTTTTGATTCAGTCAAGAAAACATTCCAACACTAGGGAGTGATGATATCCCCCCTCCCTCTATTCTTATTAAATGAGCCAATCTCCTTTAGCCCTTAGTGAACTATAACAAAAAAAAAAAAAAAAAAATACCATTGACAAAATATGATGTGAATGCAGAGGAAGCTTTTTTCATTGCTTCTTTATAATATACCATTATAATATTCTGAAATTAGAATTGTACACTTTTTTTATTTGTAAAATGAAGTATAATAATTTAAAAAATTAGATGTTTTATTTGTTGTTCTGCAACCTTTTGGCACAGAAAAAGGTTTTTACACAACTTACAGTTAAAATTTTCACCACACAAATTACAAGGAAACAAGCAGAAATAAAAGCACTTTGATCTTCTGCATTTCTAAATAAAATCGAAGAAAATAAATTATTGAAGTTCTTTTAATCATAGGAAATATTTTTTTTTATTCACAGGGAAAAATATACCGAAAAAATAAATAAATGCACATGAAAAACTTACCTTCCCAGGTATTCATGAGCAGTAAAAAGAAGCATGAGTGAAGAAGGCATTTTTGAGCTCAAATCAAAATCTGAAAGAAAGTTGTTGACATTTGATTTACAACTTGAATTAACAGAAGATCCATTTTCAGATGCCTTTGAATTTGATTTCTTTGCCTTTCTCTTTTCCTCACTAAAATGTTTAAAACAAATTGTTTACAGAAATACTCTAATTTTTTCTAAGAACTAGTTAAGTTTCTAAGTACTAGAATTATTAAAAAAAAATTGCTAAAGACATAAAATTTTATCACTTATTACAATTTATACACATAAATATAAAAAATATTATGAATGTTTGGTTAAAAACTCACACATTTATATTACTCAGAATATATGTTTGCAAGTTTTAAATGGTGTAGAAGAAGATCATATAAGCAATACTACAATAAACTTTTTTTCTTTTTAAATAAATTTGTTTTTAAATAATTTAAGCTTTTTAAATATTTATATTTTAAAGAAAATTAATAACAAAATTAGACCAAACAAATTGATCTTAAAAAATTATTCATAAAGTTACCAGACATTTATGATATTCAAATTTGATGTTAATTATCACATAATGAAGTGAATAAAATGTTCAAAAATTATATAAAGTAAGAATTAGTAAAGCAGTCAAAATTTGAGAAAATTGGGAACACTGAGTGCATTTTCTGTATTTAAGTTCAAAATATAGTTGAATGTATGAAAACTATTTTTTAAATCGTAAAATGCTAAGCAAATTTTGAGAGATAAAAACAAAACCATTTAAAATAACTAAATTTCATTCAAATAATATTATAGAAATATTTTTCTAAAGAAATTAATAACTTACTTTAATATCAGACGATACAGAATAATCCAAGGAAGAACTACAAGCAATGATGCATTATCAGCAGAAAAATCATAATTTTCCATTTGTATTACAATGACAAGAATCAAATTCTGAGTCAACCGTACTAATTTAGCTTCATCAAGATCAGCAAGGTAATCTGAATTGATTTTTGCACAACTAAAATAGAAATAAAAAACTGATTTTATGAATAGTTAAAAAATATAACAAATTAATTATGTGATTACTACAAAAAGACTTTATAACAGAAAGGTTCTGAATATGTAGCATAGAAAAGCATTTATTTTCCATAAATTTGAGTAATTTATGGAATTTCAATTATTTGAAAAACAGATGACATGTTGATTTAGAACAAAAATTCTAAAGATGAGAGGATGCAGAGACCAAAATATATGTTAACTAAGCCTTCAATCAACTTCTATAAAAAAGGCAGGCATTTCAAAATATTAACTACAAAACTATTTAGAAATAAAACCTGCTAATTTAAGTAAATTATTAAATAATAAAATAATTTGAAACAATTCAAAATATTTTAGGAGATTATTCTTAAGATCTGTGATAAATAAGCTAAAAATTCAACAATTATATGAAACAGGCTTAAGTTTTTTAGGAATGAAAGGAGAGATTTTTATAATCCTAAGTTATTTTTGGTTTCCTTCTTAACAAGGTTAAATATAAAATAATTCTCACTTAAAGGCAATTTTAATTGGATTAATAAAATTTAATATTTGCAGTTTATTAGGAATCACAATAATTTTCTAAAATAAAGATATTTTTTCTTAAATAATGATGCAAATAACAATACTATAAGATGTATAATTTTAAAATATAATTTTTTTTTATATGACCTTTAAATGGCTAAATTAAACAGTGGAAGTTCAATCAAGATGTGAAGTACATATCAAATAGAATATTGTAGTGTATTTGGTGAAAAATAAACATATTTTTTTTCAGTATGGCATTGTAAAATTCATTTTAATTAGTATTTAAGAAACAGTAAAACAAAATAGTTAAAAATTCACATCTTCTAACTGATTCAGACTTTTAGCTCTTTAACAATTAAATAATAATAATAATAAAACTGGGAAATTTAAGTATTTGAAAAGTACAATAAATAAAAAAATATGAAATGAAAACTATTGTTTAGGACATGTTTTGACCCAATATAATAAAAAATCAGTGTGTTAAGAGTATATATATACACAGTTTGACATTTCACTATAGGAAAAATGCAATATTAATAATCAAAATCCTAATTATTTGAAGAGGGCCTTCTTATATTTATATAAGTAATATCGTATAAAAATATTTATAGCATTATAGCTGTAAACATTTGCATTATTTCAATACTTTTGAATATTTTTATTTTACAAGACTGACAAATTCATAAAAATTAGTTTTGTACTATTCATTTTAAAGTGACTGACAGAAATCAGTTATAAAATAAAAAATATTTCATATAAATTTATGATCTAAATAACTTTAAGTTTACACTTAGATTAAGATGATAGCCATAACACTTTAATTGGCTGGCATTTTAATTTGCAAATATTGGATTTCTTTCCTGATAAATCAATTCTTCTATAACCAAACAAATAAAAAATGATATAATATGATTAACAAAAATGTTTTTGTAGAACTTCTGGTCAATTTGGATACAAAAATATTGAAAAGCTAATATTGGAAAACATATATTATTTTTTTTTTCAATATACTTTTTTCCCCATTCACGTTGACTAGTGAATCTCTAATTTTAATTTTCTTTGATAAAATTTGAGACTTAAGAAGTTTTGTTGCTAGATATATTAAAATGTAAGAAATGAAGATTTTGCTTTCATGAATTTCAAATTTCCTAATTTGAGTAATATTTTTAACATAAATTTTTCGAATTTATGCATTATTGAAAGCAGCTTTTTTTAATCAAATCTTTTCAGTGCCAATATTTGTGATTACAATTAATGATGTCATAATTTTTTAGATTTGATATTATAAAAACTTAAAATATAAACTAATTTATAAAGAAAAAATCAAGCAAAAAGAAATTTTCGTATCTAATAAAATAAATTTTTTTCAAAAAATTTCACAATTTCAGTTGACCAAAAAATATATCTTGGAAATTTTACATAAATTGAAATTATTTGACAATTTTAAGACAATCATTTGCTTGACAACATAAAGCAGTTACATTTTGGGCTTACCAAGACCTAATGGTAGATAGCACTATTCAAAATATAAAGTTCCAGGTTTGATTCTGTTAAACAATGGTTGATGAATGCTGTATTTTTGTAGGCATGTAAATTGGGGTGGATGTTTGAGAATTTTCTGGATTTCCTAATTGGCAACAAATGAATGCAGTCTACTATTTTTGAAAACATAATGACCACTTTTGTAAGATACAATACCCCCTACTTATGAAAACAGGTGAAAAAGCAGTGATATTAAAATGCCTTAATTTGAATGAATGTGTAATTTTCAGTGCTAATTTCCATTTAAAATGCCTGAATTAAATGGAAATTTATGTAGTGCATATTGAAAAGCCTTATATCCATTAGAATGTTTACTACACTCATCAGAACACAGCTTCATTAGCAAACTACGAGGAAAAATAGTTGGAAATCGACTTAAATACAATTCTTTTAATAAATAAAGAAATAGAAACTTTATGAATGTAGTAGTAATACAAAACTTCAGATTTTTTTTTTTACAGTTCAATATTTACATATTTAAATTTTTTAAGAAAGAGCACATTTTTAGAAAAACAAAAAATAGATTTATGAAATCACTCACTTGTCTAAACCTTTCAATAAATGAGCCATTGTTTCTGACCAATCTGATCTAGCACCATTCATAAATTGTTGCAAGGCTTCATTAAATGAAACTTCACACCAATATACACATTCCTAATTTAAATTAAAATGAATTATAATTACTATTTACAATTTATTAAAACCATTTAAATAATAAAAATGGTAATATAACAATAATTTTGTTGCTATTCATATAGTAATTAATTATAACAATTAAAACATATTTTATTAAAATGTTACAGTTAAAACTCATTTAGAATTGCCTGATTAGCATTTGATAGAAGATTTTCTGCACTATATTCTTTTTATTAAAATTTTTTAAAGGGCATTAAAAATAATTTCATAATCTATTTTATCAATGAAAAATTAATTAATAATAAAAGGCATTTATTACTAATTTTTTATTGATAAAACAGATTAATTATTAATTAAGATTTATTATTTTTTAAGAAAACCATCTATAGTTTCCTAAAAATCTTTAATTGAATATTAATTAAAATACATGAAGATTATTTATTATCATAAAGAATTTTGATAAAAAGTTGTATAGCATACTTACTCAAGAATTAACTTACTTTATATCTTTCCAAATTCCACAAAGAGTTTTGTAATAATATAAGCTGTGCATGTCTTTCAGGAACACCATCAAGTGATTGCTGTAAAAATATAATTAACAAAAAAATCTTAAATTGATAGTACAGTTAAGGCAAATTTTTATTATTAAGACTTATCAAACAGACAGAATTTGCAATGGAATTTATGAGCTAAAAATAATTAATTAAAATAGAGAAAATTTATTGTCATGAGAAGTAAGCAGATCATAATATATAATACAATTATAATATTTATTATATTGAACCAAGTATTATATCAATTCACATATATAAGAATACTTAAAAATTCATTTGAAATTAATTATAATAAAACTAAAAACTTATAATTTTCAATAACAATATATATTTTAATATAGGAGGCAAAAATAACACCCTGATTCATACCATGAAAAAATTTTAAATACATTTAACAATCAATTGATTATAAATTACATAATTTAATTTTGTAGCACAAAAATTATATTCCAACTTTATTTCTTTTTTATTTAAATTTTTAATATGATAACAATATAAATCTAATTGTCATGATAGAAAACAAAAAACTTAGCAAATAAATTTCCTTTTTAAAATTTTTTTGTATAGTTAAATGTAATTTTTTAATAAACATAACATAGATAATTTTTCTTTCATTGCTAATTGATTGGAAACAGAAAATATCTATTGAATTTTATCCCAGGACCTTTTCACTATGTCGGAAACATAATTTCCTCCAGGGCAATGTTGATAAGGAAAACTTGACCAAACACATGAAAAATATAACGAATAAATGCTTTTGAAGCATTCTGTGATCCTGCAACCATGTGTAAAAATATCAGGTAACTATTACAAATATTTTGTAAAATTTTCACCCGCAACTCGCTATATATGATCACCAAGAGAATATCACAGTAACAAACTTAACAAATATTTAATTAAGAATAAAGATCTAAAGACAAGACAGCATGTGTTACACTGGTGAGATCACTACAACAGTGGAGATTTAAATGTTAATTACAATTGCTGTAGAGAGTCTAGTTAAGCTGTGCATTATGCAACCATGTTTGTCTATTTAGCTGGGTCAGGAGTTATAATGTGCGATGATGCAGGTGCTGAGTTGGTGATGAAGGTGTACGGCCACAGCACAATTTTTGTTATAATTTTTATTTCCAAAGAAACTCTTATATTCTTCAACCAACTGCATTATTTTAAATTAAAAAAAGACTTATAATAAGAACACAAGGGTTAATTAATATACATTTAAATAACCTTTTATTTGTATGTTAGCAGTATAACATTAATGCATTTCTAGAAAGAATATTCAAATTTTGAAAATCCAAGTCATAAGACTCAACTGTCACAATTATTTACACAAAATATCAAACAAACACAAAATATCAAACAAACATGTCTTCAAAATCATGTAAAAAATTTTCAATGAAAATAGTAAATTATTTTTCTCTGTATAAAACATATGAATGAACAAATTGAAATAAAATATGATAGAAAAAATACATTCCAGATCATTTAAATAAGATTAAAAATGGATCCTTTTACATTTATAAAATAATTTTTTATAATTATAAGCATTTTATTAAAAAGATAATTTCCTAAACTGTATTTGTCATTTTCATAATCACTAATAAGAACTTAATAAAATGATTGGAAATCAAAGTGAATAATAGCTTTTAGATAAATACATGCCTTTTTATATTGTTTGTATTAGAGCAATAATATTAAAGTATTTTTTTCTTCAATTGCAATTTTTAATAGTTTATTTTTAGTTAAGCTAAAATTAAGAAATTATATTATGTTCAATTATATTTCTAATAAATTTGAATCTCAAAATGCTACTTTAATAATTCTTTAATTAATTAATCTAATTTAAAAACCTTTATCTACATTTAACATTTCTATCATAAAAATTAACCCACCTGTTTATATGAGAAATTTTAAAAATCATCCAGTTAAAAAATGTAAATCATGTTTATGTGTAACAGTAAGAACAACTAAAAAGCATTAAAAATGTTAAACTGTACCTTTCTCTTAGTCCGAGGCTGATTAAAACTAAGAATAAGAAGATCAACAACAGCTGCGTAGTCTTTGTGTTCGTATAACCTTTGTACCTCTTCTAATGATTGGCATCTTTGGAGTGATTCTAACTGTTGTTGGACTTTATCTGTCAAAAGAATAATAAATAATACATTTCAGGAGCATAGATCAGCAAACAGAAACAATAAATAAACTGTAACTTAAAAGCTCTTGCTAGATTTTAAAAAGGAAACAGTTATAATATTGAATCATTTTTATAAATATACATAACTAGTCTACATTAATAAAAATAAATTGGTTGAAAATAATGAGCAGATAAGGGCAAATTTGATTTCACAGGAAGTACTTACTAGCCCTGCTCTCTTATTATTTTCTACATTTATTTTTGTAAAAGTAATAAGCAGGACTCAGTAAAATAATCAGCATCATGATTAATTTATAAAATAATCAATGTCACGATTATTTCATTTTAAGTGGTGCTTGCTGAAATTGAATTGGCCTTGCAATTTCTCCAGTGAGTCAATAAAACTGAGTATTAAGCATACATAGGAATTGAACACTTGTGCTTTCGCAATAGGCAGACAATCAAACTGGAACTAAATGTTTTCAACTGGCATCATGGGAGACTCATATGCATAGTAAATATAAATTTACTCTCTTAAACAATAAAAATCTTGCACTTTACTCATAAGAATACAGTTAAATATAATATTTTCAAAATCTAGCTGATGTTGGTGTACAAATGAAAGTTAATGGCAATAATGTATATTCAAATGCACCTTAATATTCAACTTATTCAACATACATGAACCCTTCTGTCACATGCAAATTTGTATTTATAATATGCAATGTTATTATGTAACTATAATTTTTTCAAAAACTTATTTTACAACAAAAAGTTTTATCAATTTCTAATAGATGTATGGAATGATAGAGCCTTTTAAATTTCCATCAACCTGTATGGGGTCTATCTGGATATCACTGGGAATGCCTAATCAACATGGGTATAATATCAAAATATCTGTATATGTAAGATAAAATTAAAATAAAGAAATGAATGTCAAAAAATCAAAATAATTTTATTTTGTGTGAGATGCTGATGCTTGTTGGAGTGTTTTTATTTTATGGGTGTCAACCATTTGAAACCACATGACAGAATTGTTAAAAAAATTTGAAAGAATTCAGAAAAAATTACTGTTTTGACTGAGTTTTAAAAAATGATAGAAAAAAGATGTTTCTTATATTTAATATCAACTTTTTGTGTTTGTTATGATTGAATATGGAATAATTTGCTACACTTGAAATAAAGCATTTATATTAAAAATTCTGAAAATTATTCATTGCAATTCAATTACTTTTTTATTTTGAAAATAATTTATGAAATATAAGTTTTTTTAAAAATATAAGAAATTTATTTGTTTGATGTTTTAGACAAAAATAAAATTTTAGAAATGAAAATCTGGGGAAGGAAAACATTCTTAAAATTAGATGAACTAGTTGGTAGAATGTGTACTGAATTAAAAAATGGAAAATATTCTAAGTAAGCACACACTTCCAAAAACTACGATTGGCAAAATTTGATTTATGCATTTATAAATTAAGCACTCAAAAAGCAATGAAAAATATCACTGTTATACAACTTTAAAGTAAAAAAATGTTGTTATAGATATCTCGATTTGTGTTGTAGAATTTTACTTCCATTTAAATTATGAGGCTTCAAATATTAATAATGAATTTTTTAACATAAAGCAATCAAAAAGTCTATTTTGCTTACAAAAATCAAAACATCTATTTTGCTTACAAAAATCAAAACTTTTATTTTGCTTAAAAGAATCAAAGTTCACTGTGAATTTTTTTTCTCACATAGTTTAGTTAGATATAATAAGATGTTGTTAAAATAATACACAACTCATCAAACCAGGATAAATTTAGCATGAAAAAATTTCTTGTAAAAATACACGCAATATTTGATAAGAATGAAGAAAAATTATTCCTTGTGATAAAAAAACTGCTTCGTATGATAAAAAATAAATAAAAAGTAATATACATACAAAATTAATTAGAATTTAAACTGCTTTTTATCCATTTACATTGCTTTTCCAGTCAAAATTTGTAATTTTTCTTATAGCCCCTAAAGTTTGTCATTGGTAACAGTTTTTAGAAAAGAATTGTGCTAGAATTACCTAATATATGATGACTATTTACTCTGAATTATTGTAGGTCACTAAAAATAAGATTTTTTTTTTTAGATTACCAATTGTAATTTGGCACTAATTCCTATTCTGGAATAAATTAATATGTGAGCAATCCATTCACAATTCAAATTTTTATTTTTCTACAAAGAAGTATACTAATGATTTATTACAATATAGTAATCCATGAAGCATGAATAGATAGTTATAATTGAATGAAATAAGTCATTTTCAATAACAAAAAATAATAATATTCAATATCAAGACACAAAAATATGAATATAGAAGTTTTACTGTTAATATTTCAGGTTTTATTTTTTTATAATGAATTAGAGAATTGTAAACATGATTTGTAAGCTCAAGGTTTATATAGAAAGTTCTTTTATAATTTTAATCATAGATTCTGTAGAAGTCACTGTATCACTCACTTTGCAATTAATATGATTTTCATCTTGAAATTAAATTTTCTTATGTAATATCTTGTGTGATTTTCAGAAATTACACTTTTTAATTGTTAACTGAAGAATAAAATGCTAAAGTGTCACACACTTTCCCTGTTTATATAGTACATAATATTAATAGAACTAACTTAAACATCATACAATTGATATGAGATACATTAGAAGGAATACAATTAAATAACATAATCCTTATTTAGTTTCCAGTACAATTGAAGCAATTTCTATGAAAGAAAATGTTATTTCTTTTGATGACCTTAGAATAGCACTTATATGTAAAAATATAATTCAAAAACAAAAATAGTAACAATTGAATGCATCTTCATTATACAATTAAGTTTTAAGATGTCAATACTTTCCCATTATATTTTGAACGACTAATTTATGAAATGATACATAAATTATACATAATATTTAAGCAGTTTTATACATCATAACATAAATTAAATGCTTGTGAAAATTTAAACACAGAACTGATTACAGTTCTCAAACAATTTTAATTTATTTTGGTTTAACCATAGTAATCTAATTTACAAACACTGACACTTTGTATAAATGTAATAAATAAAAGAACTTTAAAATTACCAGCTGTAATGATGTTAGAAATACTGCTATTTCGAACAGTAACTTTCAATGATACATCAACTTGATCACTAAATAAATCACTAAGCTAAAATAAAAATTCAAAACTCAAATGTTTATAATAAAAAATAAATAAAAATCATTTAATACAACAATGAGGAACTTTTTAAATAATTAATGAAGTACATAAGAGTGATGTTTAGGTACATAATATATATTAATAGAAATATGACACATATATGTCACGTAATAGCTCTAATTCTTATTCATTAGTCCCCGCAAAGCAGATTTGAATAAATAAAAAGTGCATTTTAAAATTAAGCATTTATAGCATTCATATTATTTATTTTATCGTTCACATAAAAAATATTAAATGTATCATAAATTATTTTCAATTTTTGCCAAATTAAAAAAAAATATATATTACTATAGTTTAAGATAAAAAATATTTTTTTACATATAAGTATGTTTGAATTACAAAATGCAATAATGAAAATATTCTTACAAGTATTTCAAAATGAAAACAAATGGAAACTTAACATTTTGTGAAATAATATGTTTGCTCTTATGATAACTTATGAACTATAATAAAAATTTTGATAGATATATTTTAACTAGAATTCATTATTGTTTATTATGTTTCTTTTTAGTGATGAATACCAGCTGATTTCCTCATTAATATTGCACTTAAAAGAAATTAATAAAAGAAGGAGTTATAATCTTAGTCAAGGTGAAGAATGTGAAAAAATTGGATTAGAAAAATTAAGGATAAGATGAGTTTCTAAAGTAAAGTTGTGATAAAATGTTCTAAATTGACAAACAAATAGTACCATAATATCTACAAGATGTCCAAATAAGAGAAAAGTAAATAAAATTAACCAAAAAAAAAAGAAAGGAAGTTTACTAACAAAACTAGGTTGAAGATAGAAATATTTATGTTATAAGTGACTGGCAAGGAAACGACATTAGTAGCAGTGATTCAGAAGAAGAGCAAAAAGAACTTTCGATGGCGTTTGTAAAAAGGAGTTTGTCTACCATAACTGAAATAATAGATCAATTCATTGAAAATGATCCGAATTTTGAGAGGAGCTCAAAAGTAAGGCATGGTGTTAGAGATGCTCTATCCGTTTATGAAGAACTTTTAAGAGAACAATGCAAAAGACAAAGGCAAACAACATTAGATGCTTTTGTCACAAAAAGGCAGAACACTGAAAATGCGGAAGGCTAACTAAATATGACTGACTTAGAATTTTATTAGTTTTTTTTAAGAATATTCGTTTCGTTATTTATATTTTGTTTTTATTTTTGCAAGAAATAATAATGTGGTATTAATTTGGGCTTTGAGAAATAATTGTTTTGTTTTATTTTTATTAAAAAAACATAATTTTTAAATTTAATACCTAACCAATTTCCTAGCCATCTTCCCCTAACCCCAATATTTACATGTAAGGATAGCCTCGTTTAGCGCTGTTTCAAATTACGCTCTACTTTGATGGAACGCATCCCCCGCGTTAAGCGGGGTCTTACTGTACATCTATAATTGAATCACTGGTGAATGTTACTGAACCAGAAAATATGAAGATCCAGAGGCACCAAGCATAGTATTACAACAAAATAATTTGTCAATTTGTCCAAACTTGTCTTTTAGAGGATATCAAAAGAATTATTGTATATTTCCTCCATCTATAAGTATTCCAATTTAATCAACAGTTAAACTAAATGGGCTTTCATCCATAAGAATTCTGGCTTGAAGTGTTTGACTCTAGTTGTGATGAGCAGGTATTGATGGCACATACTGTATTTATTATTGTGCAAATAGACCTATACTGTAAACCCTCCAGCTTACAGTAAAATGCAGCATCAGTTGTCTATTGTATATATTCCATTATTTTTGTTGTTTGTTTCTTCTCATTTATGGGCAATACACCAGTCATCCAATGTTGTTTTAATGAATGGAAAATCCCAGCTCAACTTTAGAAAAGGTGTTATTTGAAATACTTATGGAGCTCATGAAATAAAGTAAGTAATCTTAAACTCTGAAACCAATTACACTTCAACATCTTTCAATTTATTCAATTTCAGATGAAATTATATTGGTAGGTGTCAACAAGATTGTCCATTAGACTTGTAACACTAAGATAGTAACAATGTCTTTTAAAATAATGTAGTGTGCATGTAAGCTTTCACAGCAATATTTCACCAGCCTTTTTTACTATTTTATAACTTTTTGATACTTATCCATTAAATTGTTCAGCATACTTATACATTCCCTACAGTACCAAACTAGAATTTATATCCTGACTGGTTTTTCAAAGCACCACCATTCTACTAACACATTATATTTTCTCATTTCAAATTCTGCAAATTGCCGTACATATATTTATGACCATATTTTCTTGTCTATACTCCAAAGTAGTGTATTAACTATAAGCCTTTTTTGAGTAAAAGAAAAAGTGTTACACAATCCATAGTAACACATAATCCGCAGTATTTTTTTCAATGAATAATTCAAAATATATACTGCTGATAATTTGGCATCATTTAAAATAAATATTCAGTATGATTAAAGTATAATAAATTATTTAAAAAGAATCCTGAAAAATACTTGGTAAGATCATATTTGATTCTACTTCATCCCATTGTGTGCAATAAATTGAGATAATACCAAATCGCCAAGAGCAATAATTTCAAAAAAATTCTAGTAAGATATTTTAGTTTTTAATAACTTTTAAAACCAGGTTATACACATTTTAAAAACATGTTAACCTGGAGGTTATAGATCCTTCATTAATATTTAAATAAAAAAAAATGGATTATTTTTAAGGAGTGCATTGGATAAATTTTTTTTGGTACTGTACATGCTTTATTTTTCATTAGCATATTTATTGGCACTTTTTATAGTTGAAGTCTATAATTTAGTTTAAAATCTGTTGTGCAACATAATTATTTGGCTTTCACATAAAAATTTTAAGAACTAGAGATATATACAGCTCAAATCAAAGCCAAATGATGCAAGATAAGTGTGCTATCCTACAGAGGAAATAAATTCATTCTTGAACATAATTAGATAAAACTGGTTATAGTTGGAATACATTAAACAAGTTGTAAAAGCTATCAGCACCACCTGTTATTTATTTTACAAAACATAATCAGCATTTTTTAAAACTTCATTGTAAACTTTCTTAATAAAGAATGTTTTTCATCAGATTATTTGTAATATGCACAATGAAATTTGAAACTTCTTTAATACATAATCCACAGATTATATAAAGCAAAATTTAGTATATTAAATGGATAATAAATTCAATAAAAATATACAGCCTGTAAATAATTTTGAATAAGCCAGCTTGAATGTAATTATGATAATAAAACAATTTTATACTTCTTATATTTAGTAAGCAGTTGATATACAAAAATCTTTAATTATAAGTAAATTAAATAATATTTTTACAATTTTTTCTAATCTTAACTATAGTATACTACCTATTAAATTTATATTTACAGTAAATATCAAGTCAGATGTGTTCAAATAAGATAAAAATCATTATTATACTTAATAAACAAATATTATTTAAATTTATATTAAAAATTTGGTGGATTTAATTAAAACTTATACCAACAACCCTCTTTATCAAATGATATTTTCAATTAAATTTTTGTTCACATTAAATTATTTTTATCAATTAACAAAATTTATAGTAACAATACAATTTTTTTATCTTTCGAATTCTTGAATCTCAAGAAGTAATTTTTAGGAAGAATATTACCAAACAATATAAATCAAAATTTACATTTTAATATCAAATCAATATGAATATAAAATTTATATTATTTAGCATTAAGCACTTCTAATTATATTTTATTTTGTTCTTATGCATTTTCTCATAGTTTGAGATCAGAATATTATTTAAATTTTATTAATTTTATTGTGAAATTGTATACCATAAATATACAAATTGTATTTAAAATTAACACAACAATTGTAAGTACAATCTGTAAATACATTAAGTGCATAATATAACTAACAGTAAAAATTCTAAATTACAATTGTCATTTGTCAATTAATCAGTCAAAATTAACAAACATTAAATTCAAGAATAAAATAAGAAGGTTCCATAAGTTGACTAAAATTATGAATCTAAAGCGATCTAAATTTTTGTGAAAATAACAGCTGAAGTATTAAAAAATAAATTTGAACTTATACATTAAAACTTTTGTAGAAATATACTTTTAAGTAGCTTAATAAATATTTTTTTGACAAAAACTTTTTTTTAACCTAAACATAAATACATCATTTTTTTAATGTGCTTAACTTGTACAGAAATAATTCAATAAATATTTATGATCATATAATAGAAAAATATTTTTATTTCACCATAAGTAAAAATAAATATTTTATATTTTAAAATATGATTTTAAGATTATTTTTTCAAATGCTAATACCTTTCCCATGCATGATACAGCCAGCTCAATTTCACCTTCCATACTATGGAATTTTGCTTTCAGCCAAAGAGCTTTAAAGGAAAAAAAAGTTTAATAAATATGAAAATAATAAATAAAATAACAATAAGAAAAATTAATAAATTACCTCGAATACTAAAATTTAACCAGTTATCAAGGAAAGCATCTTTTCTTATTGTTACTTGTATTAAAAATTCCATATCAGAATGAAAATCATTTCCAACATTTTCTGAACCATTTTGATACATCGAGTTTTGACCAATTCTTAAATAGAAGAAAAATTATTTTAATTGAAAATAACTAAACAATAAATATAAACTTTCTATAAAATCTTTCATATATTTCTAAAAAAGACTATCTTTCTTAACAGATTATTTCAATGTTTACTTTTGAATATTAATTATTTTGTAGTTTGATTGATTGGTTGGGTTTTAGGCTGCAAGGTCCTAAAATGAACAAGCTCCGCCATTTTTCGCAAGAGACCATTGTTAATTTTATAATGAAAAAACATAGTTTTAGAAGAGAAGCCTTTCCACTTAATTCAAACTTATGAACAGAAAAAAAAGATTTCTGAACTGCTTCTTCATTAGCCAGATCACAGTACTGTGTCATGTAACATCTATTTAGTCCTTATAAAAAAGATAAACATGACTCAAATCAAAAAATATCAACTTAATAGACATTGAACTGTAGTATTAAATTTTTTTAGTTACAAATGGGAAGCGACATATAAACCATCTAAATCAGTGTTTCCCAACGTGGGGCCCACGCCCCACAGGGGGGCAATTTGATTGTTCAGGGGGGCAATCCGAAAATGTACTCGAGACGAGTTTAACCCTTTCGCTTTAGGCCATTTAAATGCAATGCCAAATTTAACGAAAAAAAGCAAATTCTTAAATAATTACGGTAAATAATTATTGGGTATAATTTCGCTTGACGAGACCAAAACATCAACTGGGTGTTTGGCGTCGTCAAGTTAACTTCCTGTGGCAGACGGCAGGCTCCACGGGGAATCCCGGACGTTTTAAAATCTCGGTAAACAACGCTGTTGTTGGCACTTGAATGGTCCGTCGCAATGTATGTAGTGTTCACAGAATTCCGTTGGTGTTAATTTGAAATAAGTGTCCGTCAAAACTGTTGCAAAAACTCGGTTATTTAATAAGTATATAAATTGTATAGATAAAATTGGTAAATATTTGATTTTATTTTTATTTATTTTAGAAACATAAATTTCCAGAAAATTTTGTCAAGTGCAAAAATATATTATTTTGCGGTGGCAGTGTAGTAAATGTGTTATATACATTTAAATAAATATGTATTTTTTAGTATACGTTTACTCTGTCACATTAAATTAATTTTAACACATACTTTAATTTTAGCTTTTAATCGATATTTATTTCTTATAGCCCCCATAGTAAAATGAGTGGTGCAAGCAAGAAAAAAACTCGTCAATATTCGGAGGAATATTTAACATTTGGGTTCATACCCGCTGTCCACGATGAGCGGATTCCTTTTTGTCTTTTATGCCAGCAATGCTTGACCAACGAATCAATGAAACGAGGTCGTCTTGAGGCGCATTTAAAGGCGAAACATAGTGCTCATATTAATTCAGATTTGAATTACTTTAATACTTTAAAGAAAAATTTTGAAAAGAGAACAACAGTAAAGTCTCTATTTACTGCTCATACTTCAACTAATAATCGTGTTCTTGAGGCTAGTTATCAAATTTCTTTATTCATCGCTAAAACTGGAAAAAATCATACTATAAGAGAGAATTTAATAAAACCGTCAATATCAGCATTTCTTAAAACGGTTCTTGAAAAAGATGACAAAGATGTAAAAGCTATGCCACTCAGTAACAATACTGTGAGCAGAAGAATAGACGAAATGAGTGATGATGTTGAAAAACAACTTGTTGAAAAATTGAAAACTAGAAATTTCTCAGTGCAAATGGATGAATCAACTTTGAGAGACAGTGAGGCAGTATTGATATCTTACGTAAGATATATTGATAAAGGACATTTTGCTGAAGAAATGTTGTTCTGTAAAAGATTAGAAAGCACCACTACTTCCAAAGATATATATAATATGCTAAAAAACTACTTAGATGTCAATGATATACCAATGAAAAATATAACATCTTGTGCTGCAGATGGTGCTCCTAATATGATGGGCAAGAAAATTGGCTGTTTAAAATTGATGAAAGATGCGAATCCAGAAATGATTCTTGTGCATTGTGTTATTCATAGGGAAAATTTGGTAGCTAAAAACATATCACCTGTTCTAAATGAAGTACTACATTCAGTTATAAAGTGTATTAATACTATTAAAGCTAATGCCAAATGTGAACGTCTCTTCAAGCTATTTTGTGAAAAACAAAATGAGGATCATGCTAGACTTTTACTTCATACTGAAGTAAGATGGCTCTCTAAAGGGAACTGCTTGAAAAGATTTATGGAACTGTTTGATACTCTTAGTGATTTTTTAAGTGACAAACCTGAAATGAAGTATCTATTAACAATCAATGCATTTGTGAGTTATTTAGCCGATATCTTTGAAAAACTAAATAAATTAAATAAGCAACTTCAAGGAACAAATAAAACTCTTGTCGATGCAAAAGCGAAGATATTTGGTTTCAATACTCATGTTGAGTTATGTCAGAAAAATATTAACAACAAAAACTTTCAACAGATTCATTGGCTCCAAAAATGTGAAGTAACTGATACCGCATTACTTGTTATTGTCAATCATCTGAATATTCTATCAGCTGATTTAAAAGAAAGATTTTTTGATTTGAAACAAATTGATTTTCCAACATGGATGATGCAGCCAATGTTAGTGGATTTGTATGATATATCAAATATGGAGTATCGAGAAGAACTTGCAGAATTACAAAATGATGAGTCAGTTAAAACTTTATTTAATATAAAAGGAGCGATGGGATGGCTTTGTGAGGAAACAGAGATCAAATACCCAAATTCAACGAAATGTGCAAGAAAACTATTGCTACCGTTTCCATCTTCATATTTAGCTGAATGTGGATTTAGTGCTGTAAATGATTTACTGGTAAAAAAAAGAAATCGGCTGTATATAACACAACGTGGAGACTTGAGACTGATGCTAACCAAATTGGAACCTAATATAAAATCTTTGTGCAGCAAGCATCAATCGCAAGGATCTGACTAAATTAATATAATAAATTAATATAGAAAAATCTTTATTAAAATTATTTGAAATTTAAATGTCAGCTTTTGATTATATGTTTTGAAAATCTACTTACTGTGTTTCGTTAACAATTTCCTAGTGATTTGTTCCTAAAACCTATCATTTAAGTTTCTTAAGTGAACAATTCAATTTCTTAATAATAAAAATTATGTATGTTACATGGGGGGGGGGGCATAGGAATTTTGGAATGGCTAAGGTGAGGCATGGCACAAAAAAGGTTGGGAAACACTGATCTAAATGATAAATACTAAACTGAAATGATTTAATATAACAAATATAGGAAAATTATTGAAAACAAAATTTTAATACATATTTCAAAGAACACATAAATGAATAATTTAAACAAGTCATGAAATTCACATCAATAAAAAATTTTTAAAAAATGAAAAAGCAAATAAGGTTATGGATCTAAAAGATCACAGCATCAAAAAAATTCAACAATATTGAAAGAATTAGTAGCATTTAATATGCAAACTAAATTGAATTTAAAGTTACAAATTTATCTAGTAAAAAAATAATTTGTTGGATATTTTATTTAGTAAATAAATTTGAAACTGATAATTTTATGAAAAAAATTGATAACTTTGCTATGTTTAACTTAAAAAGTATTTCTCCCCTTAAGATTTTATTTTTGTTTTCTAAAAACTAATACAAAATTAGTTAGATATGCAAAATATTATATTTCCCCCCATATGCTTTTACCAGAAAAAAATATTGAAAATTGACATTTCTATTATGAAAAACACATCTTAAAGATTTAGAGCTAAGCAAGAATTAGAGTTTAATAGTCGCTTACAATTTATTAATATATTGATGACTATATAATTCATGAGAAATATGTTTACTGTACACAATAAGCACTCATATCTGCAGTCCAGAATTACTTTGTCACAATATGCTTTTATCTATTTATTTACTGTGATAGCTCAAAATGTCTATCAAGTCTTAATACTAGGAAATACTTGTAAAAACACATTTAAATAAATCCATACATTTTCTGTTTTAAGATTATAGTATTACCTGGTAAACTGAAAAAGATATTTATAAAATAAAATAAAAAAATGTAATATTTTTTCACCGATATGATTTTAAAAAAAATTATTTATTTCATCAAATGAACCACAAGCTTTTCATTGAAATTCCACACAATTAAGGCAATTTAATTTCATAAAAATGTGAAAATTTATGAAGAATATTTAAAACTGACCCTTTTGAAGAAAATGGAACAGGATTTCCAGTGTCAAGATACCATTTATCCACTTTAAATTCACAATAAGTTAAAACAGCCTAAAAAGATAGACCAAATACCATAAATTAATTTCAAGAATATGTAATTTCATTAAAAAATATGATACATATTTAGAAATATACATCAATAATTGTTTCATAAGCTATTTCTTTAAAATATAATGAAATATAAATGATAATTAAGCTTAGATAAATATTAAAAGTAAATTATCAATACATAACAAAAATTCCAATTTTTTTCCTGAATTATTAAAAATTCTAATTTTATTGCATACAAAAGCAATTACATTCTATTTTTATTTTACTTATAAACTTATTTATAAGATTTACTATTAAATATTGAGATTTATTATACTGTATTACTATTTATTATGTCCAAAATCATTTTATAAAGATAAGATTTTAATAGAATAATTACAATAAATTTCACATTTATTTGAATTAAAATGATTTTTTAATTAAGGAAATTTAAATGTTGATTTTAAATATTTTCTAAATATAAGCAAATTTATCACAAATATAAGTATACTACAGGCAAGAGCATTTAAAGTACTAAATTTAAAGTACAGATATTACTACTAATTTTAAAGTACATTTACATAGTACTAAATTTAAAGTACATTTAAAGTACAGATTTATAAAGTAAATTTAATAAAAATTATATAATGTACTGTACAAGTAATTAGTTATTAACAATACTAATTACTTGTACAGTACTGTTCAATATGTTGGAATTCAGTATAATAAATAATTAATAACTTGTTTAGTTATTAGCCTATTATTAACAATCATTTTATAACACTTTAATCTAGATCTTATTCTAAAGAATTACCTGCACATCTTTTAAATGGCATTAAATAATTATGTATATAGTATAGGAAATATTTTAAATATTAGAAGAATGCAAAATTTAGAATGTAAAATAAATAGAACTTACCAATCCAACATCTTGAATATCAGAAGGCTCAGTAGAATGACTAAAAGTGTAAATTTTATTTAAAGATTAGAGAAATTATAAAAATCACTTAGATCAGATTTTAGTAAAAAATTACTAATTAACATATACCTAAAGATATCTGGAACAGTGATATGCTTTCTAAGTCTAACAAAGGCAGAACAGTATACCTCAATGAGATTTTTTGGCCTGAAAAAATTAACACACCAATCATAATTAAGTCATCATAACATTGTTAAACATATATTGATAACACATGTAATATCAATATTTTGATATCAAATTAGATTCAAAACAACGATATTTTAATTTTATTATTGTTTATCATATTTTAAATAGCTTTATTATATTTGAAGTAGATAACTTTTATTAATTATAGTGAAAATAACAAGGAGAAATACTTAAAAAATTTAATCAGAAATTACATTAACAGAAATTACAGGAACATATAAAAATTTAATCAGAAATTTTTACATGATGTATGACTTAAGACATCACAATTTAAAGTTGTTTCATATAAAATTTGATAAAAATACATACTTTGAGACATTTTAGCATTTGGTATTAATAATCTATTTAATTTATCATAAAACAAAAAGTGATGCATACAGTAAAAATGCATAATGAAAAATAAAAAGAAATGACTTCTTAAATGTATTTTGTATTACAATCCACAGAATTTATTAGAAAAGCCAATAAATAACTTAAGACTGTTGAATATTATTATAAATTTACACATTTATATTAAAAAATATGTAATATAGTTAAAAGATTTTGAATAAGAACTTAACAAAAGAAATGTTATTTGATATTAAGCACAAACGTTTACATTTAACTGAGAATGTAAACAAAATATGAATATTAAGATTTCACCAGAAATTTATCAATTTTAAAAAAGTATAAAAAATTTAAATTACCACTAAGAAAACATAGTCCAGAAAACTAATTTGCTTAAGTTCTTCAAACAATAAAGCACTAATTAATTTAATAAAATAAATAACTTTATTTCTTATAAATCATTCTACATCTTTGAAGTAAATAATATAATTGTATCCAAAAAATTACAATAGAGTACCAAACAAACCAAAATGAGATAAGTAATATTTATATTATAAAACTAAAATAAAGCATTTTTTTAAGCATTATCAAGCTATGGTTTTAATAGATTTGGATAAATGGAAATGAGTCCAAAAGTTATTTATAATGTACTTTAGCATTATAAATATTTAACAGAGTTTAAATTACTTTGGGAAGTTATAAGATGTAATAAAACAGTTAAATTAAAAGGTTGATCATACTAAAGTTTTTAAAAGATAATAATTCTATTAGAAAACTAAAATTGTGTGAAAAACAAATTTTCTGCAATAAAAAATTACAAGATCCTAACTAATCATTACATAATTCTTTAATTAGGACACCTCATATAAATAATTCCTAGTTAGAAATATTATAATGCAAAATAAATACATACATACAAAACTTATAAAAATGGCAATACATTTAGCCCAAAAGCAGCTAAAACAAAATCAGCATAAAATAAATATTCGAAAATTGTTTAATATTTGGAACAAATATAAATACCATAAAGCAATTAGATAAGATTATTTAAATATAACAAAAAGATAGTATACAAAGTAAAATTTACAAAATAAATTTTATGTCTGAGTCATTTAAATAATCCTATAGATCAAAAGCAAAAAACTCACAATAAACCAATTTAAATGAAGTACCAATGTGAATCATCTTCAATTGGGGGTGTTGATCACATTAGTGCTTAGAGCTTTTCTGAAATGGCTGAAGACGGAAAAGACTGCAGAATGGCTGAAGAATGAAAATAATTAAAGAATGTATTTATTTTATCTCTGTATTTATTTAGATTTTACAGGTTTAGAATTTTAAATGGCAACTTGGCAACTTTGAATTTGTTTTTCACTTTATTTATTTACAATTTAACAGATTTGAAATTTGGTATTCACGGCAACTATATTTTCGTATTTTCCTTAATTCTTTTTTCTTGTGTTATTTCTTTAATTTAAAACTTTTTTGGTATGGCTTTAATTCTTTTTCTCATGTTATTTCTTAAAAACTTATGTATGGCTTTGGGGTGCAATGGCATGATTTAGACATTAGTCTTAAGCCATACTTCCTTAACACCCCCTGATGAAGTTGGCCATTGTGATACTTCATTTATATTCATTTAAATTGATTTATTGTAATGTTTTAGTTTTTTGCTTTTGATCTATAGAATTATTTAAGTGATTCAAAATTACAATTCATTTTGTATGCTAATTATATGTTCTATCTCTTTGCTATAATTAAAAATATATAACTTCTTTATGGTATTTAGGTATTTATTGTTGTTCCAAATTTTAAACAATTTTTTAATGAATGAATATATATATATATATATATATATATATATATATATATATATA
>JAPDSC010146790.1:0-15982 GCA_026290005.1 Latrodectus geometricus | reverse complement strand
ATTCAAAAACATATCTATGGAAATTAATTACAAGCATTTGAAATATGTAAAACAGGTATAATTCAAATAATAATTAAAGGTTTAACTTACATAAGCTTTGAAGGCAAAAATTTCTGCAGTAATTCTTGATAATTGACATTATCATGAGGTTTCTTAAGAGCTGGATTTCTTACCTAAATAAAATCATTACAAAATATATGCATTAAGTAAAATAATATTCATTACTTTTATACATATATTACAAAATTGATCAAATAAAATGAAATTAAGAATCAAATTAATGAACTTTGCATTTATTAATATGAGCTATAACTGATGCAAAGCATATAATCATTCTTTATTTCACATTTTTCTTAACTGAAATTAAAAATATTTTTATAACAAATTTTAAGTTTATTAAAAAAATTTTGTTATAATTTAAAAAAAAAAGTTATGATATATTTATATAAAATTTCTACTTCATAGTGTTTGTCTTATTAAATTCAGCAAATTATAAATAAATGTTAGCTGATCATGAACTATCTAGCAGTTAACTATCTGAAGAATTAGAACAAATAAAAACATGCATCTTAAAATTAGTTACTAAAACTTTTTTTCAGTTTCAATATTTGTGAACTTAAGGACAATTTATGACATTTTCCAAGAATTTATCAACTGAGACAAACATCAATAGTTTTGCAATCAATTGTATGTCTCTATACAAATTTAGATTGAACTACCCCAAGATATATAACTTAGTATACATTCTCTAATTTAGCAAACAAAACAAAAAAAATTGAAATTTAACAAAATAGCTTTCTAGAAAATACCAACTTAAGTTTTTTTTTAAAACCAATTGCAAATAAATAAAATGATTTCATTGTAAAATATCTAGGCTGTACTTTGTATAACAAATATTAATGAAAATTTTGTTTTAGTTGAATCATTAAGGCCCACAAATTTTGAAAGGATAGAAAGAAAATGGATAATTTATATATAATATATTAATAAAACTAAACTCTATGGTTGGATAGGCCACAGGGGGACAAATACCTACAACACCTATAGCTTGACCAAGAGTCTGAGTGTGAAGCATATGTCCCTGTTAGGTAGTTAACCTAATGCAAAATCCCCAGTGCTTAGTTCCCAAGCATACTTGGTACTCAGTTTTATTGACTCTCTGAAAGGATAAAAGGCTGAGTCAACCTTATCCAGTTTGAGGATAGAAATTCGACCTATGTATTGGGAGTGCGAAACTAGACTACTATGCCATTTAGCTTCCACAATAAATTAATAGTAAATATTTTTTCGTCCTTTTCCTCAATCTTCTGCATTCTAGCCAAAGCTATATTTTGAATGCAATGTTCTGTATTTAAGTACAGAAGTTTTAATTTAATTATTAAATTAAAAATGTCTTTATTTTTAAATCATCAAAAGTATATAAATTCCTGAGCAGTAAATAATTTTATCGAAGAAAAAATATTTTTAAAAGTATAATTTTCTCGTTTCAGTATAAGCAGTCTTCTTTTCTTGTTCCAATATTAAAAAAAAAACTTATAATTAAATAACATTAAAAATAATTTGAAGAAATTTGATAATTTTACTAAAAATTTATTTCTTAGCTCACAGAAACAAAATGGTAATTACAATATTTGTTTCTTAAACATAAAGATACAAATAATTGAATGTTTACATCTTTAAATAAAAATGAAATGTTTTTTTTATATCATACAATTTTTTTGTTAAAAGTAAAAAACCCTACACTTTTGGTTGGCATTAATTAAATCGTAGCTGCCAATCTGATAAATTACTGAAAAATTTATGCTTAATATAATAATTAATAAGTATATATTGAATATATCAAGGTAACATAAAACTTACTTTCTATTTTGTCATAAATTATAATTAAATTTTTGATAATTAAAAGTTGTTTTCCAGCAACTTGGATATGTACATACATACTAAAAACTATTAAAAATATGACAGCAACACTCTTATTTTTAATAACTTTTATCAACCAATAAAAAAAGTATAAGATTCATATTTTCCCTGAATTGAAAAACAAATTCAGTTAAATTTAATATACTCACAAAATAAAATGTCATATTTTAAAGTTTTATGCAATAATTCATGCAACAAAATCACAAAAGCTTTAAAAATATATTTTTTTCCTACTATGATATGATGAATTTTGTGGTCAAAATCTTAAAAATCAATACAAACAATTTTGAATGATACTGGGAGTTGAATAGTTGATAAATTACTCATCAAGTTAACATTTTAGAGATCTGACTTCTATTTTAGAAATATATGTTTGAGAGGCAGGGAATCCACAATAAACTCTATTAATAGCTGAATTAGCTTTCTCACAAAAAATTGATCGCTGAATAACATGATAAATTAAACCAATCAAGATCAAATCAAATATAAACATGTTTTTTTTTTTTTTTTTTTTTTACTAATTATTCAAAACAGATTGTCATAGTTTACAAATAAACACAGATTTCTTAAAAAAAGAATTTTGTATAATAACAGTTTAATAAAACTACCTTTTATTTTTAAAATGATTGTTAATAACATCATTAACAATAAAATTAAATTCAAATCTAAATAAGTTGATAGCTTTAAATATTTACAGATTTAAAATTACTCTATGGTTTTTAAAACAATTGTACTTATTTTAATCAAATATTTATTTTTTATACCCATAATAAAATGATTAAAAATAATACTCAACATACATAAATAATAAAGTTGATGAAATGATTGCAAAATCTAAAACTTCATAAATAACCAAAGGTACACAATTTGTATTCCTCTTATTCATCATTTTAAATTAGCTATACTTAATAATCACAAAAATGCAATTTAAATAAATAAATATAATTAGTGAAAATTCGGACAGTTGGACAAAATGAAAATATTGAATCAATGAGAAAAATTTTAAAAACTGACAAATAGGAATGTTTCTTAACCAGAGGTAGCACAAATATACATCACTTAAAATCTAAAAAAAAGAGTTCATTATAAGTAAAAATATTCTATGCTAGAAAATAAAATTTATACTCTTGTTGATCTCCGCTTTGATGAAAAATCACTTAATTCGGTCAACAGCCGTTTTCGTTTGGAAGTTCTCCGATTATTAGATGTAGAATCATTACAGACAGAAAGGTCAGTAGGAGTATCAACTTGTGGTAATAGTAAAGTATAAGAATTATTTTGCAGCATTTCAGAATTGCCAGTGCGGTTAGTATCATCAATTTGCATTTCAGAAGAAACAGGATCTAAAAATGCAATACGTTATTAAAATTTTAAAAAATGAGAAATTGCATGAATTTGTCAGGGATTGTTAAATAAAACTATAATTCAAAATATTTTTATCCTTTGTGTAATTCTTAAATTGTAACTAATTATAGGCATATTACAACAGCTATGTATATTGATTCTTATTACAATAAAAAAATTATATTATTTTATCAAATAAAATAGAGTTCTCAAGAAAAAATAGAAAAATGTTCTCATAGATTTTTTTCTTCAAAAAAATTTAAAGGCAAAATTAATATTAAATCATTAGTTTGAAAAGGTAAGTTTATAGTTTGATAAAGTAGGTGAAAATTTAAGTTTATATTGATCAAAATTAATTTTTCTGTCTATTTAATAAAAATGCTTATTTGTTTAACAAGCACATGTTTACAAATGCTTACTTATCTTATTAGTAACAGGTTTTGCTAATAAATAAGTATATAATTAATATGAAAATTAATAAAAAATTATGATATGTAGCATTTATTACTACTTTACTAAATGTACATCCCAAATATTAAGGCTTAAAAAATTTTATTGAGTAAAATAAATCAAATTTTTCAGAATGCCCAACAGGTTAATAGTTTAACATAAGGAAATAGCCAAATGATTATCACAAACGAATGACATTTGAATGTTTTTAATTAAAAAAAATAGTAAAAAAGAAAAAAATATTAAAAAATATTTCATTAAATTTTTGTTAAAAAATTTATGAAGCAAATTATTAAAGAAATTAGTAAAACTAGTTTTTAAGAAATGTTTTAAGTAATATATTTTCAAAATGTGAATGAAATTTTAAAACAGGAATGTTAATATATTTCTCAAAAAATTTTAAAAATGTTATTCACTAACTTAAGTTAAATACTAAAAAACATAGTGTAATGTAATAATTTATAGCTTTACTTAAAATGTTTATTCATTAAAATTATGAAACTGTGATAATTTATACTTATTTATTAATTACTTTAAGTAACTTAAATCATAATATAAGCAAATAATATCACTCGTCAAATTATTTGCTAATTTTGAAGAAAAACATCATGAGAACATAAAGAATTTAATTGTTTTTGTTCTTTGAATTTCTATTATAATGAAACTATGATTCATTAAAAAAAATTTAAACATTATTCCTAGTCTACTGCAATCACTAGCGACAGTAATATAAATGCTATTTTAGTTCATGAACAGACTTCAAACTTAAAATGTGATACGTGCAGTAATTATAATGTCCCAAGTATTTTGCAGATTATTCTGTAGATAACTTTAATATTCTTTATTTTGCAAAAAAAAAAAAAAAAAAAAATTTATGATTTTTTTTAATGTATTACAAATACAATTTAATGCATTATTTTATATTATGATTTTTTTCACAATTTTGCCTGCCTTTCTGCTTTTTACTTTAAGCAAATTCTTTCACTCAAAATATTTAAAGTCATTTTCTAATAAAAATAACAAAATTAATTTTTAATGCAACTCTTGTTAGAGTCTAGAAATAAAATGCTTTTAATTAAAGTCAACAATGATAACAGAACATAACTAATTGTTATGCTTTCAAATTTTTTCTACCAAAATTCCTTCCAAAAAATGACATTTTCATTCAAAACTGAATAAAACTAAATAACTTTTATCTAAAAGCAATCTTGGACACAACACCTGCTGATTATATTATTAATACAGAAATGACAATTTATAAAACACTTAAAGCCCTAATTTGGAAAATTATTAATGTTAGCTGTGCATAACTTAAAAATTTATAAAATCTATCTCAAAAATTAATAGGCATGAATGAGAATTTTTATATTAGTTTTAAGTAAAAATGAACCAAGGAAATCAATCAAAAAATAAACATAAGAGAAAGCAACAAAAAATAGTTATTGAAGCAAAATAAAAAATATAAAAATAAGAGTAAATTATTACAAAAAAGCTTATTAAGACACTGAATAGTACTACTTGATTAATTTAAGCAAATAAAGTAAGAAAAAAGTAAAATTCAAACAACCTTCTAAAAATGTTTCATACTTTAATGTTTAAGTAGAAAAAAATGAAAATTATGTTTCAATTCATTAAAAATTCAAATTTCATTTTTAAAAATTATTTTGAGTTTTGCACATTCTGTTATGTTTGTTTCGTATAAATAGCCTATTTGTCAGGAATTATTTTGAACTTATTATCAACTTTGAAACTAAATAGGTGAACTTGTATTAAAATACTACATTATTTTAATGTTAAGAAACAATCATAAAAATTTTGAAAAAATTATATAAGTTTTACACAAAAATGATGACTCATTAACATTTCATTATATATTAAAAATAAATTTAAAATTAAATCAAAAGAAAATATATTTTGTTATTTGATTTTAACAATTAGGTATGAAATGATTCTCTAACCAACAAAAGAATTTTGTAGATTTGCTGCAGATTCAGCATTGAGTTGCAGAAATCCATCTGATTTTTGGGTGGACTGCAAGCCATTACAACGGGAAGTTGAATTACTACTGCAGGCTTCTGACAAAGAGGACATTGGAGAAGGACAGGCTAATTTCTCATTTACATCATCAACATTTTTGTTAGTATTGTCTGCATATTGTGATAAATCAATCTTGCAGCTAAAAGACTGATGAAAAGTAAAATTTTGATTTTTAAAAATAATACAAGCTATTTTATTAAAATTTATAAGTTACAGAAATTTAAAAAATATTTCTTACTACAGATGGAGTAGCTTGTGAAACAACATCATACATATTTACTAAACTATCACCCACACTTTTCCACCTATATAAATTTAAAAACGATTAATAAAAAGTTACTTGGCGAAAATATTTTTTTACATAAGGCATAATAACTTACGTCATTTCCTTTATTGGCTGAACAAGTGTTAATAATGGAAGAGGAGTAGACTTATTAAAAGCTCGCTTGTTTTCCCTCATATCCAATGATTCTTGAATTAACTAAAACATTAGGGGGAAAAAACATTATGCAACAAAAAAATAGTTATAATTACAATAAAGAACACTTACAAAACAGATAATAATGAAATAAATATATCAAAAAGTTCACTTAGATTTTTTTCATAAATTTATAAGAGAAAAATTAATTCTAAAATTTGAACTTGGAAAACACTTACTTTTTGAGCTTCCTCTTTATCATAATCAGTATAATATATTAAAGGATTGCTAAAAAAATGCAGAATTTTTAATTATTTGGAAAGAAAAATTAAAATGTATAGTATTTAAAGAAAATTAAATCATGAAAATGATTTCATTAATATTTCAGTTTTCTCACAACATAACTAAAGTATGTTTGACAAAATATACATACAAAGATAATTCATTTACAGGCAATGATATAATCATTTTTATAGTAAAATTAATGCATTTTTAAATACTTTGCACTAATTACTTCAAAAATTCAAAATTTAGTAAGAATGCCAAAGAGTGAAATGAAATGACTGAGATTTCAATTTCTTTATTCAAAATCACATAATTATTAAAAATAATTAAGAATTTTGAAAAAAATAACATAATTATTTTGTAACCTTTAATATCTTTTCAAAATGAGGAAGAAAAGAAAATTTAATAATAGGTATGTTTTCCAATAATATAAATTCTCTCTCTCTCTCTCTCTTTTTTTTTTTTTTAAAAAAATAAGAAAAGAGAAAATATAATATACTTCATTGTACCCTAAAATAGATGCAAATTGAAATAATTGTTAATTTGGCTGTTAAAAATATAAAGTAAGTTTAATTCCAAAACCACCAACCAATAAATAAAATAAACATCCTGTATTAAAAAATAACATAAAACATCTAAAATATAATAATAAGTATGAAAGTGAGATAACCTAAAAAATCAGCATGCACAAATTAAACTACATATGAAATTTTATTTTATTGAAATTTTAGCATTTTAAGGAAATATGAAAAAAATTATGATACTAATTAAATTTTTAAAAACTCTTCACTAGGTTATAAAAATATATTAAATAGTGGCAATTAAACTTAATTCTGAACAGAATAGAATATCATAAGAACAATGCATTTTTAATGTCCTCTCTTACCAATTATCAAAATAACTTTCACAAAATGATTTTAAGCTTGGATCTTCTTTATATATTGCATCCATAAAAGCAAGTCCTTTTAAATAATAACATTCTTTTTCTAAGGCTTTGGCAATATAATATAAGCAACCTATTGAATAATTAAAAAATTTTAAATTTAAAAACAAAACATTTTATTAATATAAAAAATATACAATTTATAAAAAAAAATTAATTTCATGTATTAAAAGTTTATGTAAACAAAATACATATTAAATTTCCATATTTCAACTATAAAATTAATAATAAAAACAAACATGAAATTTTTTAAAAAGTTGCATTTAAAAAAACAAAATACAATGAACTTAAACCTCCCAAAAAAACATTAAATAATATACTCTAAAAAATCAAAGCTTCAAAAGAATAATTTAAATTTTTAATTATTTTTGTTGGAATTAATGAAAACACCACAAGCAGAAAATAACTATACATTATTAGAATTTATCAAATAATGTAAAAACTCTAGAACCAAAGATCATATTATGATAAAATATATATAACTTAGGATAAATATGTTGTACAATGATGAAAAGATAATGTACTATGAAAAATAATGCATGCTTTTTCTTTAGAAGTACAGGTTTGTCAAATAAATAAAACTAAAGGGACAGAAAATAGTCATAACTAACTGGTACACAACTAAATGTCTTCTAGAAGTTCTTTAAGAAATTATAAGATTTGTGCTTATTTATATGACAATGCTTCTTCTTATTAAACAATATTTACAATTGTGCTTCCTAATCAAAAAACACATCAAAATGAAAGAATGTACATCCTATTCATTTGATCTACCTGTGAGTAACTTGGTTATTTCTTAATCTTAAAAAACCTAAATGAACATTATTTTTTAGAAGACACAATTGAAATGTTACAAATATATTTTTCATCCATTTCAAAAGAGGAATAACTTGAGGCATTTCCCCACCATTTAATTTTTGTTGAGGTCTTAGTAGAATATATCAGAATAAGCTTGTGAGCTTTGCAAATTGAAAATTACATTTCTTAAAAAAATTAAGATTTCATACATTTTTACATTCTAAAAGAAGCCTGAATCCCAAGATATAATTGATTTTATAATTTAAGAAAAATTCTATTATTAGAAGTGATAATCAATCTCAATAGAATTGCAAAAAAAAAAAAAAAAAAATCTCTTTATAATTTTAAATTTATAAGAATCTATTTCCAAACAGGTATATAGGTTTCTTTAAAAAAAATGCATGTTTTATCCCCCTTCATGCATTATTAGGTCCATTCAACTTACCACACATTTAAGGGCCAGACCTTTCCCAAAACAAGGAATCAATGTTTATATTAACAGTATAAGCTAGAAGTTGTATTAATCTGGACAGGATATATGCATTTCCATAGAATCATGAATTACTCTATTAAGTGCAATTTTAAAGAATATATACTGAGATATCTTTAAAAATGTTAAAATCTTTTGACAGCAATCTCAAGTTTTATCCTTCATTCAGTATCTTTCTGAGAAAGTTTGATCAGTTTAGTAAGTTTGAATGAAATTCCAAAATCATTCACAACCTCAAATAGATAATTTCTATAAATACATTCAAATGTGGATTTAAAATCAGTAAGGACATGTGATTTAATATCAAATTCCATTGCCTTTTCTATTATCTGCTACAGACAAAATAGTTAGTCCTAAGTTAACTTTGCAGCATAAAATCCCCATTAGTTAAATTGGTGAATAAACACATGGCAATATTGTCTGAAATAAGATTCTTGCAAAGATCTCCCATATAATGCAGAGTAGACAAATGCTATGATTATTAGAACTCTCATTTCTTGTAGATCAGGTATAATATCTTACTATTCTAATTAGACAACATAATCTGAAGATCGATCAGAATAGATTGTTATTAAAGAAAAAGCTGTGTGTGCTGTGACTGGAAAAATACATAAACTACTTTAAAATAAAATTATCTAATCCTTAATGTATCTTTAAAAGAATGTGTAATCTTATACTTACTTGCATAATCATTGAGTGTATAAGTAACTGTAATAATATTATCCATACATGGCCAATGGTTTGAGTTGCATTTTAAACCCTGAAATAAAAATTTGAAATAACTAGGAAAGAATAAGAGATTTTTAAAAAATTGTTTTTTTACTGCCAGACATAACAATTTTATTATAATAAAGTCAAAATTTAGTTCACCTCTTCAAAACAAAGTCTGGCTAAAGGATAATTGAAAATCTTCAGTGAAGCATTTCCCATTTGATACCACATAATGACATCAGAAGAATCAATTTCAAGAGCCTATTCATTAAGAAAAAATATTATTTTGCTAGAAAATTATTTTTTAAAAGTGACAAAATATTTACACATTGAAATAATATTTCTTATTAGATATACAATTTTATTGTATCTTGCAATAAATAATTCAGTTCATTTTTCTTATAAATTATAAAATGTAATTCAACAGCAAAAAATCATAAAACTGCCTAATTAAAATATTAGTGATGTATACATAATATTCTTTAATTCTTAAATACACATATATAAAATGTATTGTTTTTAATTTAAGAAAAAAATAAGATCTTTAAAAACATAAAATATTAGTTGTTTGACAGTAATTAATCAAAATCCTCATACATTCCAAAAGCGCTATAGATAATTTGGATATTGCAAAGTAAAAAAACTTGTTTTTACTGAAAACTTTATATAAATATTTATATGAAATTATATACATAAATATTTGTTCATGTGCTGAGATACAGACTCATACTGAAATGGCAGCATGATAGTGCCACTTAGCATATTTGGACTGGAAATCTGGAAGTGTGATAGCACAGCATAATTGTCAAACAGTTAGTATTTTAATGTATGGTATTAAACAAATATATATGAGGAAATTTATTATCTAAAACAAAAATAAATGGTATTATAAATTTAAAAACATTTATTATACCTCTAAGTAGAATTCTACAGCAGAGGCAAAATCTTCCTTTTTGTTTGAAATGGCAGCAAGATTTTTGTATAAAAGATATTTTAAAGTTAAAGGTGGTCTTAATGGTGTATCTTTCTTTTCATCACTTGGTTGAATCTAAGAAAAATATACATGAAAGAATAATGACTTTCCTGAAACATCATTAATTTTAGTTAAACAAATGATACACTTCACAAAGAATATTAAAAAATTAAAACCATTAAATGTATTTTTCATATATAGTGAAAATAATACATACATTAAGAATACATACACAATTACATACAAAATTTTATTTCCATTTAGAAAATTATAATTCTTAGGTTACAAAAACTTATTCACTAAATTTTTTAAGACTTTTATTAAAAAAAAAAAAAATCAATAAGTTATTTTTCACTTTTAGTTTTATCAATTCTAATAATAAACATTTACTTTTAATTAACTATTCCAAAATGATGCATTATTTTCAGACCAAGCAAACTTCCTCCTCAAATCAAAACAAATAAAGTATATATATATTTTCCCATCCCACATTTATATATGCAATTATATATCAATACTTAAGAAAAAAAAATCTAAGTAATAATTTCTAACACAGATCAAATACTAGGAAATATCCTTAAAAGAATAACATGAATAAGGATTTTTAAATAATTTCTAATAACTCAAACTTTATATAATTTTAGTAGTTTTTTAAACAAAACTTTAAAAAATTGATATTTTTTACTAAAACATAATTTTCATAAATCAAAAATAATATTTCATCGATATTTTTTTTTCTAAAAGTGCATATTTTTAATTATAGTAAGTTAAAATTATTTATTTTAACCCTCTAATGAATGCTAAGTTCGTTATTAATTATATTAAGTAAGGTTATTATTAATAAGTTAGATTATTAATTGTTCCACAGTTTCCAAAATACAAATTCATAAAATACAATAGAATTTCTTCACCAATAGTTCTAATAAGCTTATCTGTTTTTAAAGTTTAATTGCAAAGTGTGTATATATATATATATATATATATATAATTTCCTTAGGCATAACATTTGAGACACAAATTATTATATTTTGATAATAAACTATATATCAAAGTTAAATTACATGCACATTTCAAATTACTCAAAACACTGAAAAATCTTTCTTTCCAATACATTAAAATAGCATTATGTAACTTTATTAAATTAGATTTGGTACTTTAATAAAATACAAAATTATATAATTTTCACATTTTACAGCCAGACTTAATCAACAAAGTCTTAATAGAAATTCAAACTTTCTCACCAAAAAATCTAAATTATATACAAACCTGATTTAGAAATTCCATTTCTAATATTTCTTTAAACATTTTTCCGGCTTCTTCCAAATTTCCTTCACTTTGTTTCCGAAGTGCTTGATGATATAATGAATATGCTTCTTCTTCCTATAAATATCTCAAAATTTAACTCATATGGTCAAAAATGTAAAACCCATTATTTAAGATTTTTAGAAAAAGTTATTATTTTACTAAGTTATTAACATTTACAAATATAAATATTATATACCTGTGCCTCTCTTGTTGCCAATTCTGGGTCGCCATCATCATCTGATAAAGATGACTCATTTAGAGCACAAAATTTCATCTACATGAATAATAGAAAATAAAAATACATTGAAATAACATGTCTTGGTTGATTTTAAATAAATAAATTTTATGTAAATTTAAAATTCTAATGTATGCAATTTAAAAAAATTAAGTTTGAAATTAATCAATTATATAGTTTATGGACTATTTTTAGAGTAAAATAATAACTAAACAGTAAAAATACTTAATCATTTTTGAGCAAACTTTAAAACTCAAACTTTGTTAAAAAGAAAAAAAAGAAGAAAAAAAAAATATTTTCACAAGTTAAATAAAATTAGATTGAAACAATTTTAGAGTTAAATAACTTAAGCTTTTCTATTTTTATAATAAAAAACTGGTAGTGACTCTGTTATTAAACATTACAATTGAACAACTAAGTTTATTGTTATACAGAATATGCTCAATATTATTGTATATAATAATACAAATAATAACAAAAAATATTTTACATTAAAACAAAAATTTAGACTATACAGTATTCAAATGATAAAAAACATACTTAAAGAAATATTTTTTAAGAATATTAATGTTTTTTATTTTGGCATTTTTCCATTTAGGTGAAAAAATATTTAGTTATAATTCATTCTTCAAGAAATTCATCTAATATTTAAAAAAACACAATACACGGGAAATAATTAATAATTCAGTTTTGATTCAATAACATTAATTTATGGATAGACTATCTTTTGAATAATTTAAATGAATTTTAATGTACTAGTTTTCCTTTATTTCATTAAAATTATAGTTATATAATTTGAAATTAAGATTCCCGTTAATAAATGTCATATGTTAAAAAATTAGAAAGTGAAACAAGCTAATTTTCAGGTTATCTTAAAATCTTTTGAAAATATACTCCTATATTATGACTGATAAATCAACTTGAAGTCCGAGACAACCTTTTAAGAAAATGCTCTATACAATTTAATCAGAAAAGGTTGAAATTTTTCACTTTTAAAAGAAAGAAAAAAAAATTAATTTTTTATTCTATTTATTTTAATAAGCTTTGATTTTAAAATAGTCATTTTATTTCAATATAAACAAATAAAAATTTTTGTTTGAATATTTAAAATTGATATTAATACCTTTTAAACATTTAATTTAATCAAAGTAAGGTATTCTACATAGTGTGTTAATTTGAAAAGATCCCAAATACAATATCATACAGAAATTCATTGTTTAATTGACAGCTATTCAGTGCCCTTAATGAAATATCTATTATAAAATGGAGGGGGGGGGGATACACATTTATTCATGCATTAAAATATTTAGTACTATGAATATCCAAAGCTTTATATTTGAAAATTGCAGATTTTAAAATTGTGATACAACTTAAACTAGAAAATTTTTACACTTTTTAAAAAATAATTAAAGTTTGAATGATATTTGCTGTTGGAACTATAATAATTTATACATTTCACATTATTAATACAATATATATTTCCAAATATCTCATAAGTTATTCAAATTCAATTATTTTTACAAAACATTTAGAAATTACGCTTTATTTTTTGCTAAATTATTTTTTTATTATTTGTATTTTAAATATATTTTTGCCTTAGACCTCATTTTCTCAAAATGGTTTTCTTTAACTTAGTTAAAAAAAATAGACCTAACATAAAAGGAAACAAAAAACCATTTTGAACATTTATACTATAAAATCATCAAATAAAGACTTCATGATAGTTTCATACCAAACTTATAGACAATCAGAAAATAAAATTACTAGATGATATTTTCATAGCTGAAAAATCTACAGTTATGAAAATGCAAATGCTAAATTAATGCATTTATTTTCATCCTTCATATTTAATTTTAAAATGACATGCAGTTCTCATTTGAAACAGGAATTTGATAATTAGATGTACTTTAAATCACTGATCTTATAACTTTTATGGCTTGTCAAATTCTGGATATTATTAATGGACTTAGTATTACTTTTCACACATATCTTTCTTAAGTATTTTAATAATTAGACCTAAGGATCAGTTAAAGTTCATTTATACCTAACATATTTTTATTCATAATCAGAATGTAAACTATGAATTTTTTATGAGGTAAGAATTCTGTGATTATAAGAAACAAAAAGTAGTTTCTGTGAATTTTAAAATTGTTTATTACATCAGATAGAAGAACTATATATTAGTTTTTTTAATTAAAAAGAGACAAGATATTATGAGACTAATCTAAAAAAGAATTATAACATAGTTAAAATATAATAATTTGCTTGAAATAGAAAGTTACTTTTTATAGTAAAATTCCATATAAAAAATTAATAAAGAAACATTAAGAAGCTTGTGCAATGGAATAGATAAATTAGTAGTAAATGCAAATGAAATTAGTAGTAAAAGCAAATGAAAATAATAAAATGAAGCTAAGTTATGCTTCACTTTAGTCCTTTCATTTTGTAAGGTATTTACTATTATGTTATCTATTCCAATGAATGCCTTACTAAATACATAAGGAGAACTTTTTTAAATGATACACCACTATCATCTAAATAACAAAGTATCAAAAATAACTCATCACTATATATTTAATAACCTAAATAAGAATATAAAAATCAATTAAGTAACATTTAATTCTTAACATGAGTATGCTTTGATTATATTATGTACGTTTCAAATTTATGCTAAAACATCAATCATTTAATTATATAAAAAGATTCAAAATATTTTATATAATAATTAATTGGCTCTAATATTACATAAAATATAATTGGTTTTAAAATTTCATTACCATTTTAATGCTTATTATTTGATAACAATCAATAAAGCAAATGAATAAAATTTATACAGAATTAAAATGTTTTAAAAACGTGTTAATTTGTGACGAAAATAATTTTCTATACAAAGATTTGTCAAGTATAAATAAATTTTAAAATACACATTCATGACAGACGAGTTTTTGTTTATAGCAAAAAATGCTATAAGTTAATGCCAGATTCAAATTTTGAAGCGTGTAGTTCTTAGTTAAGATAATATGCTTAAGCCAACCAGAATTCTTTTTTATTTTTATTAAAATATTGAGAAAAGATCAGATTAAAGATATTGTAATAACAGATAACTTCGCAATGTGAATGATTATTATAAATTTGTGCTTATCGTATGATAAGAATAAGAAAATTATATGAAACTTATCAATTATATACATTGGTATTATGAATAATATATAACTGGTACTTTGAATGAATTAGTATTATAAGTTCAATTCTTAGTGTAAATTATATTATTGTCATGTAAACTGAAGATTAATACAAACTTAGAAGTGTGTGCAAGCCTGGTAGCTACAGACTAATAACTAATAAGAGTTCTTCCCTATCGGAAAAAGGCTCTATTTTCGAAATCCTGTGGCGCAAAATTTTGTCACTATGCAAAGACAGCGCAACTGAGCAGAGAACTGTAAGTACTAAACCAGAATGTCACTTAAAAGTAAAGTTCATTTCACTTAATAAAATGTTTCTTTTATTCTTATTTTTATAATTTTATGTTAATTTGAAAATAACTTTCATACAAGATGCAAATGCATAGTCATTTTAAACATTAAATAGTTGGTAAATTCTCAAGAATTATATTTATGTGGAATATTTGAATAAATGATATTTAAATTTTTATGAAACGCAAAGAAATATTGTTACTAAATGAAAATTAAAGTTTTATTAAAAATATCTCAGTTTTCATTCAAAGTGTGATCTTATTTCCTTATTTTAGAAATTTCAATACATATAACACCTTTTACAATTTAAAATATAATTCAATTTTATTATTTAACCAAAACTTAAATCTAATAAGGAAAAATTAATTCTAAACAAAAAATAAAGAGCAATGTTATCCAATTAAAATTTAGATTAATTATTGTTGGTCTGTGCTGGTAGCTTATAAAACAGGGATGGCCAAACTTTTGGGATCCGTGGTCTACTCCACATTTAAAAATTTGAAGGCGGTCTACCAATGGCAGAAATAACGTATATGTTTATATATTTATTTTCGGTAACAAATATATGGTATATTATCTAATTTTTCTATAAAAAAAAAA
>JAPDSC010146772.1:0-19139 GCA_026290005.1 Latrodectus geometricus | reverse complement strand
AATTTTCATTATAAAAAGAAATTGTAATTTCAATATAAAAAATTCAATTTTCTTTATAATTTCCATTTTAAAGAAAGTTGAAAACATATTAATTTTAATTATAAAGAAAAATGCAATTTTATATGAGTCTCAAAAATTATAAGTTCTAAGATTATTGGATTATTAGTTTCTGATATTCTTAAATTAATTAATTGTCTTATATTATTAAATTACAAAAAACTACTTAAATTTAAATTTAACACCACTTCATGTGACATAAATTCAATTATTTTCCTAAATATAATTGCAATAAAATTTCTTATATGATAATCATCTAATCACGTTTATTTCAAATGTAAGGCAATTAGAAATATATTTTATCAAAACATCTTACACATTGAAAAGTTTAATAGTAAACTATTAGTAATAGCTTTACAGAAATATCTCTAAAATATACTAGACTTTATTCGTACAAAATATTTTAATTGTTGTATAGAGCTTTAAAGCTATCTTTTAGTTTTACATCATTTTAAATTATAGATTAAGCTTCGATTCATTTCATCGCAAAATATATTCGTTTTTGGAAAAACTCCCTGTAAAAACCATTAGTCACGCAAATTATCTTAAGTCTAATTGAACTAACCGAATAAAACCTTACTGCACGCACGTATTTTAATTAATGGGATATTTAATTTAATGAAGTAAAATCATTTAATTGGAAACGACAAGACATACCAAAATGGTAAAATGTAGACTCCAAAATCACTTGTCGAATTAGTGATTTAATTTAGATAATGGTATTACTAATGATATGCACTTAATATTTTCTACTGAAATTGCCCAGTAGTTGAGAAATTAATTTTCGCTTAAAACTAATTGTAAAATTATTTACCAGGAAATTTAAAAGCCCTGTTTTCAATGGATTTTTTTTTTTTAAAACTTGGTGAGTACACTGATCTATTTATTTGAACATTAAATGCATAATCAATTATCAAAATTATATCGTTATAATTTTATTTTCTATTTTAATGTTATTTTATTTTATTACCTTTTATTGTATTATAAATTGTTGTCAATAAGGAAAACATAAGTTATTTAAATCAGTATAAATGGTTAAGAACTTAGTATTATTTCAAAATGTTTGTTCATGTTTTTTGATACATCGAAATTATTATTTGGTATTATATTTGCTATTAGGCTCTATAGAATCTTCAAAAAAAATAATTGTTATTCTTGGGAATATGTTCCATAGAATCTTCAATATTTGCAATAAATATACTACTTGATTTTATAATTTCATTGTTTAATAATTTAATTTGTGACAAAGAAGAACTTTTTAAACTCTATGCACATTTATCATTTGATGTATTTACCTTTTGAATAAATGAGAAATAATTCTGAGCATATGGATAAAATATTTAGTTTAATTTATATTATCTGATTATCATATATATTAAAATACCGTATTTAAATGTATTTTTGTAGCATTTCTATCAGATTAGGCAATGATAATTATTCATGTTTATTTTGATTTCCATCTAAAATTTATTTTATGTTCTCTCTATCTAAACACTAATTCAATAATTGTCGAATCTTTAGCATTTATTTAAATTATCAACATTTAATAATTTAATTTAAATTATACTTCTAAGGAAATACATGATGCTTTTGGAATTTGGACAATATTATCCTCTAAATCAGAATGAATCCTACACAATTTATCCAAAATTACTGTTTGAATGAACAAACAAATTTATAAAGAAATAATTTTAAATAAAATGTCAGTAAAAGTATTACTTGGCATATACTCTCGCGGCTACAATTTCTCAAGGCTGCTATGAAACTATCATGAATACAATATTCCTCAACACAAATTCTATAAAATATGAAGTTTTGATGCAATGAAGCTTCTTTGAAAGTCATATAAATTTAGCTTTAACGAGATTAAACTGTGAAATTTTGCTTAAAGTCTCTTATTAAATACTAATTGCAAATTAAAATATCTTGTTAAGCTGAAGTCTTTATTGTGAAATTGAAAAGTTCATTATCTAGTTAAGCTTATTAACAACTAAATGTAAACAAAAGTGCCAAACTTAATTAAAACTATCACTTAAATTTGAATTAGTAGCACGTTAACTGTAATACTTTTACATTTTCATTGAATGTAAATAAGTTTTGCTATTATAACATCAATTAAAAATATGTCATTAATTATTTTCTTATACTTATCAAATTTAAATTTCTTTCTCTCTTAAATTTTACCAAAATTTTATGAAATAAATTGTTTTAAACAATTTATTTCATAAAATTTTTTAGCATAAATTAAACAGTTTTATAATGATTGTCGAGTGATTAAGTTCTAAATTATTTTTAAGTTTACAAAATAATCTCAAAATAATGCAGGAAGAAATAGTATTAACAAAGAGAGAGAATTATTATATTATAAATTTTAAAGTTTTTAAAAACAATATTTGACAACTGCTTTGGTCTCGTGGGACCAACTCAAATGAAATGTCAAACAAGAGTAGAAAATATTTTCGATTCAAATTTTGCCAGTATTGTAACAATGAGAATTTTTGGGATTTTAGATTTTTATTCTTGCAATTTTGTATTATTTACCCCATTTATTAAAATGCTGGCATGTTATCTTCCTTGCTGTGTGCAAATATTGCTTCCTATCAATGAATATTCTTTTGAATTTCAAATAAGCTAGGGATGTTCAAAAAAATAGCATTGAAATAACTTATATTTATCATGCTATCCACTACATTATTAAATTGTAATGCATTTTCTTCTAATAAAGATAATTCATGAAACTTGAATTTTAATGAAATGAATCTTAAGTTTTTTTGGCACTTTTTATCAAGATTCTAAATTTATACTGACTTTCAGAAAAATATCTTGCTTTCTAAAAGGCAATGTGTATTTTATTCTAGTTTAGATAGTAATTTAAAAGAAATGGTTTTGCAAGATTAATAAAAACATCATGTTTATTGTTGAAATGTAAAAGTTTTATCATTTAACCTTTCAGTTACATGGTAGTTGCTAGGCCGTTTTCAAAGAAATCGTTTTTTAAAGAAAAAATAATTAATTAGTATTAAAATCATTATTGTTTCCTCTTTAGTTAATTATATTCATTCTTTAGTTGATTACTTTTAAAGAATCTTGATGACAACTAAATAAAAACCTATTCTTTTTTAATTATTTAACTTCAATGTTTTTTTTAAATATAGCAAATCAAGTACATTTTTCTTTTTTGTAATAATCAGAACATTAAAAAAACGTATATAAGCTAAGCTACATTTTTTTTTCATTTAAATTTATCGAAAGTAATGGTATTTTATTCCTAAAACAAAGTAGATGAAGTACCAATAAATTGCCAAATGGTGCCAAATGATGACATTGATGCCAAATGATTGACTTTTAAAATCTGAAATGTATTGTGAGACATTTGAAGTATCTTTAATGTATCAAATTCCAATAGAATATTTTTAGAACATAGTTCACATTCTTTTATTGTAAGGTGGTATAATATTCTAAACTCTCAAGCATATACCACGAATGAAGGAAACAAAAACGTGTCATCCATCTGCTGTTCATCAACTGTTTATTTTTGTCTAAGACAATTTATGGAAATTACGAGTTTGATGGTAGGAATAGAAAATAGAAAGAATAAGAGGGAATTTTTGTAAAGATTGTAAGAAATAAGTTGTTGGCAAAAATTCTTGTATGAATCTCTAGATTACAACTTTTACCAATATTATGAAATTGATATACGCTTAAGTGGGGATGAATACTTAGGACTACGCTCTAGATGGATTAAATTCTAGATTAAGTGCAAATAGGTCTAGATTAAGTGTTAGGTAGAAAAAAGCGTAACTCTTGTATCTAGAAATCTCAATGATTGATGTGTGACCTAACCAGAAATTATCGTTCTGAAAAGGCCTTTAAGATACAATGTCACTTTGCCCGTGTATTGTAGAGAAGGGAATGCTAACTTAGATATCTAACTCTAAACTCTGAAGCATGAACCAAAATGAATAGAAATTAGCTTTTAATTTCGGTTGTTAAAAATAGATATCTGGTAACGTACCACACTAATATGACGTATTGGCTTAACTAGAAGTCTAGTGTATGCCATTTTAATTTACAAATTCAAATAATATATGTAGAATTCATAATCATAACTAGATGTTGCTAATTACTAAAGAGCATCGCGCATGCTCCCAGAGAGAAGCGACACTAGTAAATGTTACTTTGTGATAAAGTTAGAGAGACTAACATTTGCTTTGCGAAAGGAAACAGACGTTCTACCTATCATTGTCTTCATGTTATGCTGTTTACCAGTGCGAGAAGGCACTACAACAAAATATATATGTCTTTTTAAACATAACTGTTTATTTAATACCTATACAGTAAATGTGTCAATTTTAAAACTCTTTATTGATTAATGATCCACTGACACACTTTACATATATACAAATGTTATTTCAACGACTTTAGATATTTTGATAAAATATACATATATACAGATATATTTTAATTAATCGTAAAAATTTGTAATTTTACTTTTTTGAGAAATCGTTTTGGTATTCTTTTGTTCTCTAATCAATTACAGAAATACGCGTTGCCAAAAAAAATAATATCTGATTATATGTGTGAAGCGTTAATTGCAAAACATCATCATTAAGTCATAAGCCTTTTTAAATAAAATTCTGTCATCACTGACATTTTCATTCAACTTCAAAAATATATTTTTACGCCAATTTGAACTTTTTTTTCACTAACTAGCATAAAAAAAAGCCATTACATCTAGAAAATCTTCTTCCTCCAGACATCCACCCCCATCAATATAAAAGCATTGTATCAACTTAACACGAACGTATAAAAAAGAAAGGAAAAAAGGACGAATCTATCGTCTTTTCATTAATATCTGCTTGTCGGGTAATTTAAAAACGATTAATTATTTAGCTCTTACGACAAACGACAGGAGGGCAAAAGGCTTAGCTAAAAAATAATTTTTTTGGTTAGTTTTTGCAATCCTCTTCCATTACGCCATACGGACGAATCCCTTTCTGAAGATAACACATGTGTCATCCTGGCTTGAAGGATAGCCAAATAAAGTGACGGATTCGCAAAGTCGGGATTCGCCATTTTTTTGTGTCTAATGTACGGCCGTGGAAAAATTGAACTTTTTTGGGCTTACTTCCTCTTTAAAGAGTAAGGTATTAAGGTTGAAGATATGTCACGTCACAAAAAATTTTTTATCCACCAGTTTTATTTTTAAAATGAATTGCAAATGCTGGAGTGACAGTTTTTGTATGGTATAGATTAAAAAGAGGAAAGTAGTTACTGTTTGCGGTTTTTTTTCCAACTTTGTTCAACCACTTTTTGTTAGAATATAATTAAATCAGTATATTGATAAAGCTGTTTAAATTTTAAATAGCGGTGACATAATAGGAAGTTGATTTATCTACGCATGCGTAATAGGAGAACTTGCTCTTAAGATAATCAAGAATAATATGTAAAGGACATATTCAAATATTTTTTATAATTTCATTGAAATTAAGTCACTAGACATGTTTGAAGAGAAACCTAGATTTTAGTATCTAAAAGTTTAAAAGTGTTAGTTTAATTTTTTAGAAATTCAATTACTATTTTTTGTTAGTTAATTACTGAAAAATGAATAGAATAAGGATATTTACTTAATACTATTGTTTCCGTTCAATCATTAATAAATTAATTTTTATTATATAGCTTTTACATAAATATTTAATTTTATTCAATATTTCATGAATACCTCTGATATTTCGGGACTTCTTAGCGTATAAACTAATGAATAAATGTTATTGAAAAGTCTTTCAATATTCTTTACGTATTTATTTTCTCTTGAAAATACTTTTCATGGGAATAAAGGATCGTGTTTATGTGGGGAAAAAGAAGAAATCCGGAAAAACTCAAATTAATCCGATAGATTTGTTTGTAAAAAATAAAAAATATCTTCCGTTATTACATAGTCACTAAAATACAACCCAGAAGTTTTTGAGCTAAAAAGCACAGTTCTATCATTATGACATAATTTGCCACCTTCTATGGCATTTAATTCCATACTAGATATTACAAATTTTTGAATTTATCTGATGAATAAATATTTTTAAGTTGCAATTTAAATTAATTTGTAATTGGTAGCTTAACGGATCACATGAAATCCAAGCTGTTTTTAAATGTTGATCATTATTTTATAAGTTATTCATTAGTTTTAAATATAGAATTCAATAGGCATCCTTTCATTTTCAGTCAAACATTCAGTGGAAAATAAAGATAATATAAATTTACTGCAGAACATCTCACAAATTTGGAAAGATAAATAATTTTTAAATTGGTTGTAATATAGTGCCTTAAAAATTGTGAACTATTATATAGATACTAAATATTCATAAAGAATTTAATAAAACTGAATCCAGAAACAAAAAACATTGTAAATTATGAACTTAAAAGAAGTTAAGCATAAAAAAAATTAATAATTAACTGAGTCACTTCAAAACAAGAATACTTTCAGTATGGAACATTATCACTATAAGAAGAAAGTTAATCCTCCACACAAGTAACGATCCACAGTTGTTATGCCTTTTAAAGAAAACAAAATATTATACTGTTTTAAGAAACATGTACATAAAGGACTTTTTGTATAAACGTCGGCAATTATTGAAAACAGATGTCAATTTCTTAGTCCAAAGTGATGCCTCGCTTATAACAGTTATGCTTCCTCTGAATATATCTTTTTCAAAATTGCTTTTTAGATAATAATCTTCCACAATAATTTGACTCTAAATAATATCTTTCGTTGTTAATGTTAAAATTAGACTCATCCATAAGAAGAATAACATTCCACTGACTAGCTTTCTAATACATATGTTAAAGTCTACCTTAACCATTCCCTCCTGTTAGGTGAAGAGCACATGTCTACCAATCAAATGCATAAAACTGTGAAAGTATCATTAATCATCTTCTGATACTTTATTGCCGCTTATCTAAAGACATAAAAAAGGAGTTGTATCGTGTGATTACAATTTTCATTTTTTATGTACTTAATCAGACATTTCTAATCACTTAACTATAATTTATCGGTGCTTTTGCTAGTAATTCCAGCCGACTAAAGACCATCATGTTCACAAATGGCGAATGGGGCACGTAAAATATGTCATGATCACAAATGTCCTCCCTGTTCACATGCCAAATTAATACCTCTAGAGGTGTTAGGAGCCAGGCCTTGGGTCTTCTTTGGCTTTCTATCTCTAAATTGGAAGACCCATATGGTGCTGTCATCTATGAGCCAAAATCGTACTTCCACCCTCGTCGGGAGGAAGGGGGCTGTGTTCAAAAACGGAAGAAGCTTTTTCTGATTTCATTCGCCCAACCCCAGACTAACCCAGGTTTGGTTTCGCTAAATGTCATAAGTAACAATAAAGCCAAAATTTTATAACATAAGAATGATTTATATTTGACTTTTTAATTACTATTATTCAATAATTCATTTTGCGGCTTTTAAAGATGTTGTCACAGAGTTTATAGTTAATTCCTTCGTACATGCGTCAGGCGAGAAGAAATTTCTGGAAACAGTTATTCAGTAAATTATGATTTTTTTTTAAATCTAGGTCATAAATTTAGATAAAAAAAAATCTAGAAATAAATTTAGATTTTAAAGAAATTGGGGTTTTCTAAAGAAAACCTTAGTTTCTTTAGAAATAAAAATACTTCGGAAAAATATCGTCTTCTGAGTTTCATTTCTTATTCCAACTAAATTTTAAGAAAAAAAGCACGATGGAAATTTTAAATTAAATTATTTACATGTTCGCTGTGAACAATAACTTCGCTTTGTAAAATACTTTCATGTAAAAAATCAAAATTTAAATGAAATTTTTTAATATAATTATCAATTTAAAAGTAATTGTTGAAAGACCGGAATAAATTTTTTTTCTAACTTATATTCAATGCTTACATTTTGAGTTGGGTTAGTACTAAAATTATTTAAATGAAATGGTAAATTCATAACATTTAAAGATAAATGTTTTGTATTTACTGTTTGATTAATTGAAGCTTTTGGGAATCTCAAATTGTTTGAAAAGTATTTCTTATACTTCTAAATTTCCTTAAGAAACAGTTTTAACTATTGAATTTAAAATTGTTTAAAACTCTGACTAGAGTCGTTGAAGTATATTTTTAATTAATTTCAAAAATTTAAAAAGAATCAAAAACTTTTATTCAAGTCAAGATGAGGAGCTACCTTTAAAAATATTTTAAAATAATAATTAAAAGTAATAAACAATTTATGTGATTGACAATAAAAAATGCATGTTTTTAATAAATTAACATTCTCATCTAAAACTACAAATTAAATTATGTTTGACTTGATGAAAAGAAGATGCTAAATAAAAAAAAATGTAGTATGAAATAGAAAGCATTAAAATTGTAATATGAATTTACAGAAACGTTAAATTATTCCTGCATAAATTAAAAATAGAATAGATCCGCTATTTTAGAATCTCATAATGCCCCTCATAATTTTATTTAAATTTTTGTTTAAAAAGCTCAAAAATCATTTTCTAAATAAAGGTAATCAATTCAATTTAAAACTCAATATTGTTCCCTGTCAAATCTATAATCTATCAAAGTTTAAACAAAAATTATTAAGCACATATTTTATTGAAGTGCCTCAAAAAAGATATTATTTGCTCATTTTTTAATCTAAAATAAACAAAGGAAAAAATCGTGTATTACAGCGCTTAACCATTTCTTCGCAAATTTAAATATTCCCCTAGCACGAAATCTGGAGTCGTTTCTTTTCCCTTTATTTTTCCTCTTATTAACTATGAATCCTTAAACTGAGACTGTGCATTTAGGGATTCGAGCACCATTTTTATTATTGTTCGAATTTTTCATCGAAATTAATCAAGCTCTTCCCACCCTTTTGTTGGAAGAATGAAACAAAAATTTTCTAAACGTTTCCCATGAAAATAAACAAGTAAAAAACTTCTGAAAAAGGATGAAATAAATTCAACTTGTCAACTGCCATATGTTACTGTTTTCCTTCGGAAAATCGCGTGATAAATCATATTTCTTGCATTAAATTCCTCCAGCGTTAACATGTATGTGTTTACTTGTCTTTCTCCAGAGGGCGCTGCTCATATGAATTAATGGCGGTCGGTGTAAATGATATAATGAATGCTTTTTCATGTTCCTATCGCAAAAGACATTTTGATGGCTGTGTTATTGAATCTGAAAGATTTTGTGGAATGCTGTTTCCATGTTTTTTTGTGCCAGAATAAATGTTCGATCAGTGTTTGTTTATTTAATTTCTCGTTCGCGATGCGACGGGTTATGTTAAACGACGGTTATTTTTACTTCTTGTATTTCCTTTTGTTGCATATCATTACTGTCCCCAATTTAGATTAATGTCGTGATATCTAGGAGAAGGACGATAGTTTCCTCGAGTGGGAACGGGTGCCATAATGTTAATGCAGTCGATTTATTTCTTTAGAATCTTCGAACTCTATTCTCAGATGGCGATGAAAAATGTGAACAGTGATTATTTTTTACGCTTATTGCATGTTATTTTCATGAAAAAAATTGTTTGAAATGATGCGTAATTTTGTTGTTTTATTTGAACATTATATTTATTCAACTTTATTAAAATATACGAGTATTGCAAATGGTATTTTTTCACATTAGTGCATATTTCAATGATAAGCACTCTTATGCTTTGTACAGCTGACAAAAATAGGATGAAAAATATTTATGAAATGGGTGACAAATACCAAACAGCAATTTTTTTCTCTTCAGCAAAATTTTAATCATGTTCATTATTTATTTTTTAAAATATAATATCATACCATGCAGCGTTCAACTCACTTAATTTATTTTACTTTTATGCAATAGTGCAAGCACACATTTAAAACAAACAATATAAATAATTTGAATAGTCATTAATTTAATTTATTAATTTTTAATGTCTTATATTACTTAATTAAACCATGTATTTACTCGACATTTTTAATATTTTTCTATTATTAAATATTAAAAAGTATGCTTCTCAAAGTTAAATGACTGAAAAATTTTGAAATCTGTAATAATTTCTTCATTGTAGTTTGGGAAATTTCCGGATTTTTATCATGGCATTCATATGTGTCCCATTATCTACATTTATTCCTAAGAGTAATATGATGTGATTAAATGTTTTGATTAATAGTCGCATTCCTGAGAATTTATATTAACCAATATGCAACGTCAATGTTAAACTGAAAAACTTATTTATGATGTGTTAATAATAACAAATAACAATAGTTATTTAAATCTTAAATAAAAAGCAGGAAATCATATCAATAACATGTATTAATTCTAGGCTACTAAGAATGATACATATGTAAAAATTTATAATTATCAATGTAAGTAAATTTAATTAAGAAAATTTACGTAAATAAATGTAACAATCTGATTCAGAAAAAATCAGAATTTATTCTTCAATTTTTATTATAAAATAATAATTTTCAATACCTAGTAAAATTCAAAAATTTTCAATTACAGTTACCATTTACGAATTGCAAGCTATATATTTAAGTGATACCGATGCGAGTAAAAAAATATTTCATTCAGAAAATATCGATTGTAAAAGTTTAAATATTTTGCAATCGATAGTATGAAATTATTTTATATAGTATGGAATTTCTTTTTAATTGTTTTATTATTTTTATTTTTATTATCTTTTCTTGAGTTTTTCAGAATAATGCATATAACTCATAATTTTGCTGTTAAAATGTTGATTAACAATACCTCCGTGACTTGGTTCATAAGTGCCCACCGGGTAACGTTCAAATGAGTAGCAGTTTCCGGTGTTGTTGTAGAAGACGGGTCCAGTCACACAGTGCCCCACCATTAAAAATATTGCTACTACTGTCAATAATTTTAAATGTATTGAAAGTGTAGTTTTTTCTATAAGTCACTATGCAATGTAAACTCGAGATAATCATGTAAATTTTTCAATTATTAAACTGATCAATCTCAATCGCTATTCATCTGAATAGCATATTTTTAAGGGCTTTTCAAAATAACAGTAAATTAAACATTTTATTCTCCATTGATATATTCTGCAAGTGTAGAAAAACCTAACTATTCATCAATTGGGATTTAAAGTTATGTGGTATAATTTTTTTACGTAAATTTCTTTAATATCTTTTCAGTTGTCAATTACACAGACAAGAATAACATAAATGTGTTTTTGTATTCAATATTAATAGCTGAGTTACGTTTTTAGATTCTTTAAAAATATTCAGGGATATATTGAAAAGGTTCTGTAAGTTCTTGAATTATATCTGAATTAATGACAAATAAATTTTCATTTAGAAAAAATACTTGTGGAAGAAGTAAAAGGAATGAGTCTTCTGAAAAAATTGATGTAACTTCTTACACATTAAGAAAACAATAATTGATTGCTATTTTGTATCATTAAACCAATGCAAAGATATTATATAGCTTGAAGTCCAAAATTTCAAAATATATGTTCTTAATTCATTTCAATCTGCAAAAATATTTAAAAAAAAAAAAAAAAAAAAAAAAAAAAAAAAAAAAAAAATCACATACACTTTTTATTACATTAACAAATATATATATTTTTAAGGCCTGTTTGGTTAGGGCATCGTTCTCGTTACCAAAAGGTGGTGATTTCGAATCCCGGCTGAGCCGAAGATCTGTCGTGTTCGCCAATGGCGACTGGGTCACGTAAAATAAGTCGCATCTCAATGTCCTCCATGTTCCCATTACAAATTAATACCTCTGGGGGTGATAGGAGCCAGGATTTAGGTCTTCACTGGTTTCAATCTCTAACTTGGAAGATTTAGGTTGTGCTGCCATCTATGTGCCAAAAGTCGTACTTCCACCTTCGTAAGAGCATGCTTTATTCAATAACGGAAGACGCTCTCGCTATGACTTCATTCGCCTAGTCTAGGAAGGGCGGACTTGGGGTTACCAAGTGTCATCAGAAACAACAACAATATATTTTTAAATTTCCGTAAAGCATTTGCAATCATATATCTAGGTGAGTGTGTGAATATCCGTTACAAAAAAGATTAAAATAGAATTATACGATCTTATCTCTTTTAGAAACATTTAAGATATCGAAAATATTAATTAAGATTTTACAACACTTTGTTCCACATTTTTGTAAATACTGCATTATTTTTCTCTGATATATAAATTTAGTGACTGATGACAACTATAATTTTTAATGTTATTATTTTGCAAACCATTTCTTTATTAGATAAATAGTATATTATAAAATATGTCTAGAAGTTTCCGACGAAGACAATAAGATTACTAACATTTTCAAGATACTTTTTTCGAAAACTTTTTATGATCCTATTTCTTCACAGTTTTTCATAAATTAAGAAGTTTTATTTTTATTCTGAATTGCACCTTGCAGCAAAACAAAAATTACTTATAGAAAATCACATTTTTACCTCCTCCATTAAGTCGTTTAGAAAATATTTCTCATACTTATCATAAATAAGCCTATATATTTTATAGTCATCTGAAATTTCAAAATTAATCTTTTTTCCATTATTAAACAGGATATTTTTTTCAGTTTAATCCTTCCATTTTCTCATTTGTTACTCTTTTTCCAATTCATGTTTTATAAACTTATGTTTATTTTTTTATATCTTACTAAAAATACGAGTTACAATCACTTTAATAGTTTTCATGATAACAATAAGCCGTTGTTGAATTCAATATTTATCTTGCAATCTTTTATTTTTTTATTATTTTTTTTAATGCTGGTTAACCTGAAAATATATATCTGTGTAAAAGTAACAATATGAAGTATTTTAGAAGAAAAAGAATTTGTTTTGATAATTTTCGGAGAGTGATACAATTTTTTATCACATATTGTAATCCTTTGAACTTTCAGATTTCCTTATATATATAAGAACTATTTACTGTTTCTAGCACCGTGAGTCCTAATTCTTTAGTGATAAAAAAATCTAATATGCTACATGTTTCATTGAAATGAGAAAAAATACTGTTGAATACAGTATCAAATTAATAAAATATATTTGCTATCTTTATAAATAATAAAATGTATTATCAAGTGCTATATACTCGCAAATAGTTTAAGTGTATACTTACGAGTTTACTAAACGAGTTTTAGTTTAAGTGTTCAGGTTCAACTCAACTTATTTAAGTTTAAATTCAATACTAAATAAAATCATTTAATAATATGAAAATAAATCTAATACGCGATGAAAATATGTATATTTATGTTTCTGTGAGTTTCTTATTTTGATCATAAAATACATAGTTAAGTTTGTTGTCATTAATTCCATATGATTAATGTGAAAGATACAGAGAGTGCTTTTTCAAATATAATTATGACCTTTTAAGAATGGAAATTGAATTAAAATTAATTGATTACATAAAATGCTTGCCAAAAGTACACAGGATACGTTCAAATGTGTTCATATGAAAAATATTGATGGTATGCTTATTATGTGTTTAAAAACTTATGCAAGCGTGTGTATACAAAGCTTATTTCAAGCTATTATATGACAAGTTTTAACAAGTTTTCACGTTTGAAATTTGTTTTGACACTCAATAACTTAAACACATAAATTGGCTTTTCTTAAATGATGCATTTAAACAAAACTGTTCATTCTTTACGAATCCAGTTATTGATTCATTCATCAATAATTAAAAATGACATTTTCTTTTTATTAGATTTAAAGAAATAATGTTAATAAAAGTAGAAATGTATATTGAATCCATCAAAATATTCCACGGTATTATTTGATTACTGAGCATCCCATTTAACCCACATTCGATTATATCTTCTGCAGCAATCTAACGAATGTCAAAAAATGAGAAATGCTGATACTAGACACGCGTACTGCTCCGGCGTTCAAAGCGAATAAAGTGCAATTTTCTTTCTTTTCCCTTCCTACCCCCTCCTACCATCTGGCTCATGATGTACCTTTACAGAGACTTAAGGAACTTACGATGCCCAATTTGGTATTTTTTGGTTTCAAGAAACGCGTCTTTTCTAATCACATAACTCCAAGCATCGTGGGTTCTCCAGTCGTTTTCATTTCTTTTCTCATTGCTTGCTGATGTGGTAGGGAGGATTTTTTTTTCTTCTTCATTTTTCTTTCGTTTTCTTATCTTTTCTTCAGGATGGAAACTTTCTCCGTAAGGTCTCCATGGATACCGCCTTGAGGTTTACAAGGTTTTAATGTTATTCCGATGGATTCTTTCCCTCATGGAAGACTAGTTGAAAGTTTAGTGTTATTGCCGATCCTTATCGGATGTTGTCTATGGTGATGTTATACGAAAACATGCTGTTTAGTTTAACTTGAAAAATGCATACTGTAATACCATTCTGTAAATGATAGTGATAAATATGATAATATTATCAATATCATTTGTAAAACATTTTTACATTTTTGTAATCAACATCCTAAATGTTCCATTAATTTCCTTTTATGGTGTCCATTGATAAAACAATTAGGAAAAGGTATATTTTAATTCACATCCAATTGATGAGATGATTAAACAAACACGTAAAATTTTATTCATATTACTTTAAAATATGGTACTTATTAAATTAAGTATATTAATTAAACTTATTAATACATAAATTATAATAAATTAAATATATTGCAACTATTTGAAACACAGTGTTATGAGCTCTATATCAAATGAGAGCAATTGACGTAGTTATAAACTGATTGAAAAATTCTCTTACATCTTTATTTATGTGTAAATTTGCTTATATCCCCGAGGAAAAAATTTGAGCAAAGTAAAGAAGTCAACCTTATTTTAATGAAATAAAAATTTGTTTGATTGTCATTTTTATCTAATATGTGGAGAAATGCTAATACTGTATAGGAAATCCATGAGATTGAAAGTAAAATTTACTATTAAAATTAAATTTCACGAGAACTAACAATAAATAAGTTCTGGTATAATTTACTTATTGGTACAGATTAGATTTTAATTGTCATAAAAGTTTTTACATTTGAGAACATTTTAATGTAGCTTTTTTTAATATTGTGAGTTGTTATATGTTTTGAACTTCTGCACTTGTTAAATTCACGCTTTCAATATATTCATCATTGTCTCATGCTTTCAATATTGACGACCTGGATAAATCTTAAAACAAATCTGAAGATAATTTCTAGTAACTTTAACAACTGTTGAATGAAGTTGCATTTGAATTTAAGTTTCCATTTTAGAGAAGAATTTTGCAAAAATGGAAACATATTGCCATTTGTTTAAATATATATTTAGTATTAATATGATATTAAATTTACGATCAAACACATCAGTTTTCAACAATAATAAAGAAGATTTTATGTATATTAATGCAACACCTATTCTTTTGACCGATATTTTTACTAGCCATAGCTCGATTATACTTTCCAAACATTTCACAATAGAAAAAATACATTTTCTACAAATTTTAATACACATTTTTTAAATATAATAAATAAGAAAAATGTAATTTGACATGAATTTTCCCATTATTAATAATACCTTTTTAAACGAAAAATAAATTTTATTAAGTGTTTATCTATTTTTTTAAAAACCCCTTTTTTTTTAACTATAATGCTAAAGTAGACAGTCTGTAAAGAATATCTAACTGAAGGAAAATATCTCATATTCAAACTATTTTCCAGCGATAAAAATTTTCTTTGAGTATAAAATAAACAATGACGGACAAATGACACAATCAGTTTTGGTTTCTATAATATCCTCACTACATGTAATCACAGAAGATTTTCCTTGCAGTGAATTAATGGAAATAGGAACTACCTCAGCAACAGATATACGATTCGAAAAGCGAACATCTGCTACAATCCTTCTAATTTCACGGAGTTTCCGTGCACCTGACTTCCAACTGAGGCTAATATTTGTCCTTCACCCCCTTCTCCACTGTACCAATGGTATCATCTTATCGCTAGTCTCCATCCTGGACACGCCCCCGCGCGGATAGGACACTGGTTTCATATTGATCTCATCCATACACTAATAAGGAAGCAAAATATACACTACTCAACTTTCTTTGCTCGTCTTTAACTAGTTTCTTTCCTTTTTTTCTTTGAGCCCTATTTTTTTCTTCTTATAGATTATTACATTCTCTTTCCTTTTAGCCTGTTTTTTCCGAATAAGTTTTATTTTTTTATTGCTGAATTTGTTTTTAAAAGATATAAGTACAAATATTTTTTTTAATGTTGGTTTATTCAATATCATATTACATAATTAATTGCTAATAAAAGTTTAAACGTTTGCTTACCTTTATAGCATCAGGAGAGTAATTAAACATTCCAACCATTCTATCCCGTTTAATGTTAATATGTCATTATTTTGTATTTAAAATATGAGATAATTCTCACTGAAAAGGAAACACAGGGATTTTGAGCATAAATGTATCTAAACATTGAACTAGTTAGATTTTGAATTAGATTGGTTAGACAACATACGCTGTATTATCGATTAAAAGAAGCTTAATGTGATATATGATGTTAAAACAATGCGTATGATATAATTATACTTCATGCCTCATTCAGAAAAAATTCCGACAAAATGTGGTACTATTTAGTTTAATATTATGTTAATATGGATTGGCGCATGTGTTTTGGTAGTTATACACTGGCAAAACGCTTATGTGCTATTATAAATATTTTAATTAATGATAATATTATGCATTCAAATAAAGGATTTATAACCCTGGGTATATTTTTAAACAAATATCACTATATTAAATGATTAAAACATACTGTTTAATAAGCTATATTAAAAATAATTAAACTGAATGAACAGTCGAAATTTCATAAACAGTTTTACTCATGAACTTTACTGAAAAATATTCCAACACAAAACCAACTTATTATTTTGTGACTCATATTGTGTTAAGGATGATGGTACACACGTGAAAAATGCGAAACAAAAACTAGAATGCATGTGTAAGCCTTGGATTTATAAAATACAGTATATTACTCCTATATAGGCCATAGATCTATAAGACATGCAACTTACCATTAAAACATATTTTATTTATAATCTTTATTGAAACAATATCAAAATTTTCCTACAAATTTCATTTGTTGCATTGTACTAGCTTACCAAATTGCATTTGTTAAATATGTCCTCAATTATATGTTGAACCATATAAGAAGAAATATTGCTTTCCAGTTCACTTGAATATGAAGCAATGTGTAAGCTAATCTCATATCTAGCTTCAGTACTTTTTCAATTTTTACCTAAGTGAAACTACAATAAAGGAGACAAATGTGAATTTGAATCTTGGTCTTTAATCAAAAAATGATTGATTTGATGATTTAATTGCATAATCTAACACTAATTTTACTGTAATAGATTCTTAAAGTACAAATACACCTTCACTTTTTACAAATTATTGAATCTCACTACAAAATATGAAATATTCTTCTTTAATTTCGAGGCCATGGAAAACGTTTTCATCTTTATTATTTTTAATAGTCTTTTCTGCGATGTAAAAAGAAAAATGAGCTTTCTTCAAACAGAAGTCTGGTGAATGTTTCTGACGTAAATAAATTTTTAGCCTTTTAGTTTAAGCTATTAAAAATTTAAAATTATTCTGCCTTATTCCATTTATATTATTTGATGAGAAGAAAAGAAAGTTGGAAATCCATCAGCACAAGGAATTCTATGCTTTTTAAAAATAGAATAAAAACATTGCAGATTCAACTCTTATAAAAAAAAATCAATATAAATGAAAGTGTGAAAATAGCCAGTGTGTTTCTAAGTAATTCTGATTTAGATTTTTTAAAGCTTCCTGCAATATTATCCGTGTCTTTTAAAATTTAATAAACTCGCTATGAAAAGAACTGGAAAAGAAGTACATTTTCTACTTATATCAATTTGTAAGATACGGGCTTATAATATGCTCCACTTTCTGTCTTTTGTCAAAAACAAAATATTTCTGTTTATTTGGTGAAATGGAGCAAAGCAATTTGTATTTGAATATAAATTTTATTTTTCAACAATCATAATTTGATAAAGCTTTATCCTGAAATATTTTACACTTTAATAAATTTTATTCTTAGGAATTGTGAATCAGAATTGAAAGTTAATGTAGAAACATGTAACTATATATATATATATCTTTAAAAGATGCGTATGAATTCGATATTTTGTATAGAAATTGCATCTATATTTACACAACTTATTTTAATGTTACTGCTAAATAATCTGGTTTGGTCATTTTTTTCAGTTTTTATTTTATACAGATGTATCATATAAATTTTTATAAAAAATGTGCGCCAAATATTTATTTCTAAAAATTTTATAAATATTTAATAATATATTATGCTTGTTATTTCTACTTCTATTTTTACATTTACCAATTTTAATAAGTTTTATTATCTCGTTTTAATTCCTATACGTATATATATATAATCAATTAGCAATAATTTTATTATGTAAATTTTGCTATTTCCTAAAAATACAGATTTTGTGTGAATTATGGTCCCCTCATACGTAAGGTGAAAGGTATGAATATTCACCGTTTAAAAAATATACATTAAAATTCAAATAAATTAATCTTAAAATGATTATATATCATTTACAGCTTTATATATACTTGATTTCTTAACTGTATTTATTCAAACTATCAAACTAGATTAATTCTCCAAATTAGTTTTTTAAAACATTAAGCAATTTCCGAATCGTTTTCAAGAAAATATGAATTCCTATGTAGAATTTTGCTGATAACGTTATGATATCCCATTTTTTACCGACTAGTGAAAAATGGGATATCATAACGTTAAGAATTTACCCACTAGACATATAAAATTTAATTTTTAAATTTTTAATATGATATATATAATAATTTAAATAGATATCTGTTATTACTTCTTAAAATTACACCTTAAAAAATGTCCAACAACATCAGTATTTGTTAGAAGTACTTGCTATTTAGAGATTTCCATTTTAACTATTAATCTAAAAGATCTTTTAATGTTTACACTATGATCTACTACATATGCATATATTTGTTTTCTTTTTAATGTTTATTCGTTTTTTTTGCATTTAACCATCAATATTTTAAACACCAAAATAAAAACCTCTTTTAT
>JAPDSC010146763.1:4383-36672 GCA_026290005.1 Latrodectus geometricus | reverse complement strand
CGAAATAAAAAATTTTAATAGAAAGTAAATTTAGTTTCCATTGTTCTATGTTTTGCATAAGTCACTATTTTTTATCTTGTAAATTAATTCAAGATAATTAACAATACTAATTTAATAATTGAAGTTAATTAGTCTGTATAATTATTTACAGCAATTAGATAAACAAAATATAATAGTCGCATTAAGTCAACCAAACTTTCGACTATAAAAATTTAAAACATTTGTGAGATACTTTCTATTGTGAAAACCTTAATTAATTAGTGAATATTTCTATTAATTAGTATTATTTCCATTAATCAATGAAATACATATATATCCATAAATAAAGAATAATCCTGGAACTCACATCTAAAGGTGAAAAAATAAAGCAAGCGTGATTTAATCAGGAAGCCCATGTATTAAACAAATGAGATGTATTAATAAAAGAGATGGTGTAAGTATGATATCAGACATACACAAACCGTTATTGTGGCTCTTTCGAGTACTTCCACCACATATTACCCGAGCAACAGCTAAACAGTACGTTGTCGTCATAATGGTTAATACATCGTATATCTGCCAAACGAGGAAATACTATCAATACACCATTGAGGCATGCTGAGAATCACATCAGCACTAGTAGGAAAAAAATTCCACTCAGCAAGCAATGCTCTCCGAAGGTTAGCTACAGATGGAGGTGGTTGACGGGCTGCGATTCATTGTCCAAGTATGTCCTACACGGGCTCTATTGGATTCAAATCCTGTGAGAATGCGATATGGGTGATATCCTCCGATTGAAGACAATCGTTGAAGATGTTCTAACGTTAAGACGGGTGCTGTCATCCATAAACACAAATTCAGCGCTCCTGGTATCCCTAAATAAACAGACATGTTGTTCCAAAATGATGTCTCGATAAATTTGGCCTGTTATGGCTCAGATTTAAACTTGCAGATCCATTTTGAAGCCTAGTATAATGCCTCCCCAAACGAGCACTCCGGCACCACAGTAACGTGGCTACCACCATTTCCGTTTAGTGATATTGACTTGGTGGTACTGGGTATTTAGAACATCCAAACTTCCTTCTCCATATGAATATCCGAAGGGAATCGAACAGCAAGCTAAACCTCGATTCGTAGGAAAACATAACGCAAGACCACTGCGACGGAGTCTACATTGCATGTTCCCTATTCCAGGCTAACTGCTGGTGACAATGAGTTGCCGTGAGCGAAACACATCTACCGTTGGCTGACGCGACAGGTCTGCTGCAGTATTCCAGCTGTTTCTTTTGGCGGTTAATTCCAAATATCTGTCGTTACTTGGGGCCGACCTGTATTGTAACGTAAACTGATATTTCCATCATTTTGGAATCGTTTCTAAAGCTTATAGATGACATTTTGAGCGATCCCATCTGAATACAACCGCATCCCAGGTGGCCGATAATTCTACCACGTAAAAAAGAACAACTTATATCCCCTATGTCAATCATTTGTGGCCGTGACATTGAATGCTGTACGGACTAGTTGCGCATTCGTTTCTTTCTTATATATAATTGAATACAAAGTTTTGGTCTGCGAAGCAGGTCTTTACTCTTTCAAAAGAGATGATCCTGGTGTGGGAGAAGAATGACTGCGTTAACGAAAATATGTAGATTGTGCCACGAATTAGAGAGAGGCTTGTAATGAAAAGCCAATCAGCGTTCGAAAAGAAGTTTCTTTTTTTGCCACGGGTCCTTATCCTGTGTTGATCTTGAAAAATAATTTTATTTATAAAATTTTAAGAACATGGGTTAAAATTGTTCACAGTACTTTTACGTGATTTAACGGAGTTATATTTATATACTATCAATATTTTTGCATTTTGTTCAAACTGTACATATGCTAGAAGACTACAAAAAAATAATAATATAACCTGATAGAAAAATGAAAAAAAATATAATGAAAAACTTACTTTAGAGGTTTTAGTAAAAAAAAACTTTTTCAACTATTTATATACCAAAATATTTTGATAAAAAAATATATATCGATACCTTTTTTATCTTCGTTCTGAAAAAAATGTAGTCATAATATAGTAATGATAACCTATATCATCGATTTGACTATCGTAAGCAGTGTGATCATCAGCAAACTTCCCTATAGCTAACTCATAGTTGGACTCTATAACTTAATGAAAGTTGTTGAGGAAAAGTGATTGAGTCTGTAATTTAGAAGCAAGGATCAAGCAGAAGACACCCTAAAACGTGACTTAATATACTCAGAGATATCATTTCCCTCAGAGAACATTGCGATCACGACCTATTTAACGTGTCATACTTACCTCTAGTGAACATAGCGGATCTTTGATTAAGTCAGGATTCAAACTCACTACCATCCGATAGTTAGAACAGCGCCCTATTCAACTAGGCTATCATTATTTCGTTTGACTATGCATAATGCATATCTTAACAGCAGAAAGCTGCTAAAAAATGTTTGAGCTTCTGAAGCATTCTTTCTTCTAGGATAGTTGAGTTATAGATGGCGAAGTATATGAATATATGTCGCCAGAGAGGAAATCCAGAAAATTTCAAAGAAGTCATCCTATCTGGTTCTTGAATAAAAAACGGAAATCCTTCGTTTGAAGAAAATGGTCCTGCCATGTATATTTAAATTTCATCTAATTGACCTCTTGTAACAGACAGCCTGATAGCCAAAGACTGTAGTAAATCTTTTGAACACCCATCTCATTCCGGGAGAACTTTACATCAATACGAAACAATATTGAAGTTTACAGATATTAAAATCATAATATTCCCAAGTATCCACTGCAACAGACGTGCACGCTGAAAGAAAAGCAATGGTTGCATTTTTTTATTCGATATCTTACTCAGGAGTTTCAATTCCAATAAGCATGATCTTATCACTAGACCTCAATAAATTCCAAAATATAATCTTTATAAATTAATTAAAGATATTCAAAATTTAAAAGGAAACACTTGGGAATATAATTGAGATAAAATTGTTTCATCACTTTGTGGACATGCCTTCGTATGTAGCTGATGAAACTAGAAAAAGAAGAAAACGAATTTAATTTTGTATAAAATAAAAAAAACTGCCTATATAAATTATAGGGAAAATAAAATAAATTGCTAAAGCTTGGGAAAAATAACTGAAGAAAAATTATGGAATACATAATCAGAATATCATTAAGAACCCAAAAATAGCAGGAAAGTTATCCACTGAATACATAATGAAATGGTTATTAAATCTTCTCTTTACGTGTAAGGAATTTAGAAATCATTGGATCAATGTATAAGCTTATGAAATAAAGTTTTACACATTGCTTCACAGAAATGCGTAAAAAAAATTGATATACATGTAGTATATCTCCAATTCCTAAATGTTAGATATCAGACGCGTCGTTAGTTTTCATGATTTGGGATGACTCGTATTTTTGAAGATTCTTAAATTCTGATAACATGAAACTTTTCGAATATTTTAGTTAAGCTAAAGTGAGATAAATTGATTCAATAATAAAAAAAATGCATTAATAGTAAAAGTTTTTTTTATTCTAAAATAAGAAATTATACATTTAATTGTTAATTTTTAATACAAAAGTAAACGTCAGAGTTGATGCTTGGAAAATTCTTTCGAAAAATATTCACTTCGAATGAATTTCACTCGTTATACATTGTTATCAAATTTCACTCAATTAAGGGTCTTTGACAAAAGGCACAAAATTATTGAAAGTTATGCTTGATGAACATTAAGTTATGCTTGGTGAAATTATTAAAAATTATGCTTAAAAACTTAAGTAATGTTTTGATGGAAGAATTTCATAGTGCACCCGAACTTGTTGCCATTCTAAAATAAAAATTTGCGAATTTTTAATTTGATTGGGGTTTGAAGGATTCATATTAAGATAAAAGTCAATAAAATGTTGATTTTCAAGCCTCATTTCATTTTTTTTTGTTTATTATTTTAAATTACTTTATTCTAAATTTATAAAATACCGAAATTAATTCCCAGAGAAGATATGTCTAAGACCTTATCAACGATGGAGAACATTTTTTAAAATTGGTTATATACTTTTTACACTAAAATAATTCAGTAAATTTATATAATTGCGCCGACTTATAATGAGTACTCGTAATGAATAGACAAAACACTTTATTTGTCAATAATTCAGGAATGTGTGAAAAAACGCTAAAACCACTTTTACACACGTAAAAATAGAATAAAGACATTGCAATAATGAATCAGTTGTGAGTTTTCGGTTTAAAATAACAAAAGCACTTTCACAATAAAAATGCTATATCACTCAGTTATTAAATCCTGACCAATATCTCATTTATTTTTCCTTGATAAACTATTCCTGTATGTATAGATTTTTATAACAACATTCTGTGAAAAATTCCAGAAAAATTCTAAAACATGTCAAATAAGCTTCCCGAAAAAACTATGATATGTGCCAAATATCTCTGAGCAGACGATTATTTGCAAAATCTGAAAGCCCTGTCATAGTCGTCATCCCTTATTATTGTCTCTGTAATCAAGACAACCGTAAGCCCAACTTTATCAGCATCGTAATTTTGCTAGAAGGCAAGTTTTACAGAAAAATTGCACCAAAAAGTTTCGTAACAATATGAAAATACTGCGACAGTCGAATTTTCCTAGACAGAATGTTACATAAATCTTATCTCCTCAAACTAAATTAATTCAAGTCAATTAATGTACTTTAAATCAGTTCAAGATATTATAAATTTTAATAAACAAATTTAAAGTCAATAAAACTATTCTTATTGAATTTTTTAAAAGAAAACTTTTAACAAATTTATAAAGAATTCGAAGGATTTAAAAATAAGAAAAATAATTCTAGATTACAAATTTTAAAATCTCGATTCTTTTTCAAGATTTACTACTTTCTGTAATGTTCTATGTATCTATTTTAAATAAAATTTTTCAAATAGTTATTCATAAGATTTCTCACGGAAAAATCATTAGTATACTCTAGATTCATATCATTATCTGTTAATAGAGATTCAGTTAACTCATAGCGTTCTTTGACTCCTTCTATCTTTGTGAATAACAAATAAACAGAAAACTATCTTTAGTAAAATTTCATCCCGAGATTACTTTTGTCAACTTATCAGTTTGATAATATTTATCTGATTTTTCTATCTCTGACTTTGTATGTTGAAACAATGATAACTCCGTTTTTCTTTCACATGAAGGATTGAGTTGGTAGTAGTACTCCCCAAGAAAAAAAGAGGTAAATGTAGTTTGTAGAATAAGCTTTATAATTATTTTAATGTGTTAAACAAGCGCAGTTTATTATAGCAAATAAAAATTTTTAACTCTGTTGAATTTCATTAAGTTAAAATGCTAATTTTTTGTACTGTATGAATTGAATTAATTTAGCATTTTGTTGTAAGAACACGTAATAATTATTACTTTAATCTGCTAATATGAATATGTTAATGTTTTTTGCTTGTTATTGCCTTATTGATATTTTCTGTTAATAATATTTGAATATTACCTTATTAATATATTCGAATTGAGATATAATCACTTATTGATTCTAAAAATAAATTATTGAAATATAGTTGGGAACATTAATACTGTCATAATACGATTTTTCAGCATGAAACAAATAATTATTTATATAAAATAAAGAATGAAACTCTTAAAAGAGTAATAATGCATAAATCAGAGATAAAAAAAATATCATGATCACAGCAGATTATACTAGTACAAAATCGTATTATAATACTCAAGACACACAGTAAGAATAAATGTTCAATTTGATTCTAATCAATCAATCCATAGTTGTAATTCGTCAGGGACTTTTAATAGCTTAATATAAACTATCCACAAGCAAAAATTCACTTAACTTTCATGAGTTTTAGATGAAAGAAAACAGCTGGCTTGTTTAGTCATTTAAATATCTATAGTTAATGACGGTTCTTAGATACCAGTTCTTTTATTGATAAAGGACTTGTTTTGTTAAAAAATAAAATAATTAGCACCGTTAGCTGATATCTTGACTTCATCTGCTTTACGATTCATTGTATATTTAAGGTAATATTTGTTTCATCTTTTACTCCAAACCTTCATCGAACCGTTTCATCTACATTCTTTGAGAAACGCGCCCCCTCCTGTAAATCATATAAATAACAAACACCATCTAGACCCTCAAAATTAAATAAATTTGTTCATGATAAGATTTAGATTACTTTTGGATGTGAAAAGTCTTCTTAATTTTAAAATGCATTCTTGTTTTTTTTGGCTTTGTCAATTATTCTATTGTATAGTAAAGTATCATAAATTCATAACGTCTAGCAAATCATAAGGTAAATTTTGAAATTAGTAATATTGAATCTTTATATTTGTAAATTTCGTTGTAGCTTATTTGTGGTAAAGGCTATTTATACCACAATTATTAAACAACAGAAAAAAAACTTTAAATTACCTTTTCTGATTAAAATTTAATCATGAAGTGGTTTTTTTTCCCCTTTTGTTCTTTTATATTTTAGTGTCAAAGTGCAAATGGTTCGTACCAACGAAATGTTTTGCTGAACCATGGTTTTGACTCTCACAAAATGATTCGCGTATTCACGTAAAATGTTCTTGAACAACTTTTGGATTTCGAAATGAAAGAGTCGATGCTAGGAATTCATCAATCGAAGTAGATATGATGTTTTCCCTTAGACCATAGTTAAGCGACTTATATCAATGAGTGCATGGCTCAGATCCATTCGATACCACCTCAGAACATGGTTATGACGTTCATGTATTAATCGACGTTTTTCAGTAACAATTATCTGAACAGTTTCGTATCGATCAAGCTGAACCACTCGATTCATCACCAATACTGAATAGCATTTGTCCAAATCCAATTTACCATAGTTAAACTGCCTGTGTCAACGTGATAGTACATAAATCATCATAAAAAAGGTTGTTGAAATGTAATTTTGATACATTTGGGTCAATTAATGTTTGTGAAGAAAATGTACACAGTCCATTTACATTAATGTGACCACCTGCCAAAAGTTAATATAATCACCTTTCGCAGAAGGAACTGCTGCTAGTTATTCACTGGGTATTGAGCCTGGTTACTGGATTAGTGCTGAGGCTAGCTGTTCAGAATGATGCGCGTGAGGATCCATGGTAAGAACAACCTGATCGAGATGGTTCCACAGATTCTCGATTGGGTTTAAGTCAGGTGAGTTTTCAGGCTTGATTAGAACGGTGAACTTATCGTAATGCACTTTTGACCACGCACGCTGCTTTACACCTCGCTATTTCTTGCGGGTAGATGCCATGATTCTGAGGAAAAACAATGTGCATATACGAGTAGAAATGATCGGCAAGGACAAGTGTATACTAGTATTGACCCATCGTACCTTCCACAATAGTGAGTGAACCTAGAGAAAGCCAGGAAAACATTCCCCTGACCAAAATGCTCTAGCCTGAACCATTCCGAACATGTTTGTAGGCTGTTTGTTTAAAGAAGTTTCCCGTCGTATACACCAACGTCCATCTGCCCAATAGAACATAAAACGTGATTAATCGGAAAATGCTACCTGAGGACGTCCAATCAGGGTACTCGCGAGAAAATTCTAGCCGTCATTGCTAATGAACAGCAGTCAGCATGTATGGATGAACCGGAGGTGTGCTTCGGAGGCCCTGACTCACCAACGTTCACTGAACAGTTGTTTGGGAGACACTGCTGGTAGTCCCTTCGTTCATCTGGGCCAGTTGCTCAACGGTAGTAAGTTTATTTGTCCAAACGACATTGTTTCTACTGCATGGCTGTATCATTTTGCTATATATTAAAAATACGATGTCTATAATATTTGGTTATACAATATGGTACAGTATTTTACGGAATTTTAACTAGTTAATGAGAATTGCATGTTATTAATTACATCCAAATAATTGAATTTCGAGTATAAAAACGAAAGTTTTTGCAAGGCCTAGTATTTTTCTTTTTATTTACAATGCTAACTCACAAAAATTGCCACCAATGGAACAGGAATTTATATTAATGTTACCTAACATTAAATTGAAGTTCAGAAGTACTTATGAAGTGGCATTATAGGAACTGAAATTTTTTTCAGTCATGATTAATTCATAAATTTGGGAAAAATCCTTCATTCTAATTTTACAATTCATTTATTACAATCTATTTATTAATCTATTATTAATCTATTTCCAATCATTATTTTTTGTTAAAAATTATTCTTTTGTGTTACGAGAATGTCTATCAGACAAATATCTCAGAGGGAACAGATAATAATGCTATATGACAGGAATCTAACTTATAAATAATTATCTCTAAACTAAAATTAGGTTCTGTCATAGCTCATTTCTGTCATTAAATTTCTGTAGGAGCAAATAATGATAGAAAATCTATGACAAGAATATAATTTCAGTTTAAAAATAACATTTCTGTGTGAATTAAAATAAAATAAATCATAATTGTATCAAAGATAAAAGCAGTCTCAGAATCATTCAATTTTAAATTATAATTCTACATATTTCTAAAAAAATATTTCTTATATTACAAAATATTTTTTAAAGAAAAGCGAAAATTTTAAAATTTTATAGTTTATAAAAATAATCTGAGATTTACATAAAAAAAATTTGTATTCGAATTTTTAAATATTGCTAATTTTGTAAATTTTTCAAAATTTTAAAATTAATCTAAAATTTGTTATTTTTAAAGTTACATTTTTATTATTTTGATATTTTACTATTAATATCATTTTTTACTATTAATATCATTTTTTAGTGTAGGCATACTAAAATATATCTTTAGATTTCTCTACTAATTTAACGTATTTATTAACCAACTAATTTTTTCTTTCATTCCATTATTAAAAATTCATAAATATGTTAGCCCTATTCTTATCATGATTTCCCAATTTAAAAACGTATAGCAATAAAGTATTACATTTTTTTCCCTAACTCATGGAATTTAAAACTTGAAGATTCACCAAGAAAACTGCATAACACACAAAATTCTCGGTGCACTTTAGAGCGGATAACGATTTATTGTTTCCTTAATCGATCAATTTTACGTATCAAACGATTTTTACTATCCAATAATTTTTGTTCCTTATTTTTCTAAAATATTGGTAATGCGTATTTTACTAATACAATATAATGTGAAAATATCTAATTTATTTTATTAAAAAAAAAAGAATTTTTTTTTTTTAACCTAAATGCAATTTTGAAAAGAAGAAATATTATAAGAATATTATTTCTGTAATGAAATTTTGACGGCCGACTGGAGAAACGTAAAATGGCAAAAGACATGTTGGCAGAGTTCCAATATCTATTCCGCTCAATATAAATGTATGTGCTGATAAATAACTGGAAATAAGCACTTACTTCCCGCGCTTGGTTTGATTCACACACTTGCTACAGAACATCCCATTTAAAAACCGGCTTATAAACTTAGTTATTCCTCGATTAATACAGTGCATTTCTTCAAGGAATCCGTTTTTAGCCCAAGAACAGTGATATTTTGAATACGAAAATAACCTTCCTCTTAATTTAAAATGAATAAACATATTCTTTAAATAAGAACTCACTTATTAAATATTTGTCCTTGCAGACTTTTCGTTTCTCACTGTTTTACGTGATAATTCCCTCATTTGAGTTCGTGCCTTGGTGAATCCTGTTGGAACAAATTGTGAAAGTAATGGAATTAGTACTTTTGCCCAAAATTTCGTTCTAATGGAATTTTATAAATGCTGCAGCTTTATTGGGAATTTTGCAATCAAAATCACGATTTTGACTGAATTGCAGTTCATCCTAAAGGAACTCAACTCTATATCATAATTTACCATTGCAATCTCCAATAATTGTGACACAGTTTCCTTATGCTCCAATTTCTGCATAAAAAAAGTACTTAGAAATTTCTTTGAGAAAATAGCTTTCATACAAATTTGTTTCTAATTAGTAGTAACCTAGACAATAACGCCAAATCTGTTCCAAAAGCTTAATATGTTTACTGATAAATTAGAAATAATCAGATAACAGGTATTATATTTGAACGAAAATATTCGTTTGCAAATCTTCTATTTTTTTTAATTTTATTTAAAACTTGCAGCCATTTTTTTTTCTCAAAGTGACAATAATTTATTTAGGAAAAAACTAAAAAATCTGCTAAAACTCGCAGCAATGGATTTCATTGTAGCCACTATTCATGAAACATCGTATGTAGTCATTCACCATCCACTATATTCAGCCATTGGAAGTGTCATCCTCTTTTTTGGTGTTTTGAAATTTTATTGCAAACTTACCATGGGGATATGTGATATTGATCAAGATATGACGGGAAAGACTATTTTAATTACTGGATCTAGCGCAGGTAAATTCATATTTTATTTAATCTTTAGTTAAAATGGCTTATTAAAATTCAATTGAAAATGCTTTAAATCATCAACATGAAATTTGGTTTGAGATAAGAATATTAGAATTTCCCAATCTTTGAATCTTGTTTTACATAAACATTTTGGTTTAACAAAAGAGCTTTCTTGCTTATAAAATATTTATTGCTTCTCTACAATTTGACACTTACATACATTTAACTTGATATAGATATATATTTTGAGGGTATAAATTTTATGGTGCATCAGTATGAAGATACGCGTTAATACTGAAATTAATAATTAATATATTTTCATGTAAATGCTCTTTCAATTACTAAATATTTCATAAGAACATTTAAAAATAAATTATTACAAATTCAAAGTATTGAACCATTAATTTCAACCATTTGAAAATAAAACAAATTAACCATAAACATTAGTAAATAAAAAGTATCAAACCATTAAAGAAAATCCGACAAAAACGATTGCACATATGAAGTTGCATTTAATATATCATTGAGTATTAACTACAATTCGCACTTTCGATGCATATTCAAGTACATTCATACGAAAAACAATGTTTAAAACTATCTTTCAAAACATCAAATTTTATTTTCAAAAAGTATATATATGTATAATAAATATTATATTATTACATACATTTTTTTGAATCTCTTTAAAAATTACTTAGCCATAACTAATGTATAATTCATATATAAAATCTACTTATCAATACTTAAAATTTATTATCTATATCAATCTAATGTTCTATTATTTATCTAAATATAAAGTCTAATATCTAAAATCTATTATATAATAAAATTATGAATTAAAACCCTTCATATATATATATATATATATATATATATATATATATATATATATATATATATATATATAATGATTCAGAGATATATTTTTATTCATTATTCAAACTTAAAAAATAAAGATTAGGGAAATTAAAAGTTAGGTCTAAAATTGAAATTCATGGTTTTAGTATTTTTAAACATATTTTAAATTACTAATCATTATTAATGTTGTTTTGGTTGTAATATTCAATTGTAGAAATACTATAAAAATCATGATTATTTTTTTAAAAAATTCTTATATAATATCTTTTATTGAAAATCTATTTAATTACAAATATTCTGTACTGCAAAAATCTCCGAAAACTTTACTATATAATACAGTACTTTTTCAATTCAAAAATATTGTTGTACAATAACTTATTCTATCAACAAATTAATTAATGAAATTGAAATGTTTTCAATACAAAGATCTTGGAAAACATTAATGTTTGCATTTTAATTTTAAAAATAAAAATTTTATGATCATACAAATATTTATTATTATTTGTTTCTTAAGTAATTTGAAAGTTTTTTAAGTATATTTCCTAGTACACTTCTCAAAATAATTAAAGGATATTGTGATGGTGGATTGATCTTGCACTGATGGATTGATCTTGTTTGGTTCATTGATACATTTTTGACAGATGGAGTAAGTACCTTTGAGGCATTGATTCAGTAGGGAAATTAATGATGAGCTAGGGTAATCTGTCCCCCGATTCTAGAAGAGCTCTTTTCAGTTCTTGGAGAGTTTGTGGGGGAGTAGGCATCCAGCAACTCGACTGCCTAGAATATCAAAAACATGCTTTATTTGGTTCATGTCCAGAGAACGCGAAGCCCACTCCTTCGTATGATTCCTTCCTCTAAAAGCACTTGAAAATAAAAAACACAATTTGTACATATGAGAAAAACAAATAAAAAAAAAAACGTTTCCTTAAAAGAAAATCACTTTTAGTAGGGGAAATGGTTTCCTTGGATGGCCAGCAACATTGAAAATCTTTGAGATATCGAGTCAACTAGGAGAGGCTAGGGCATTCTATCTTATTTCTCCAGAAGAGCTCTCTTCTGTTCTTGGAGAATTTGTGGAGGTGGTAGGCGTCCTGCAATTCGTTTGCCTAGAATGCCTCAAATATGTTATAAAGGGTTCATGTCCGGAGAACATGGTGCCATTCCATTCGTATGATTCCTTCCTCTAAGAAGAAATCATTCATCAAATAGCACGATGTGGCCAGAAATTATCGTCCATTAACATGAAGTCATTTCCGATTACTAGAACCAAACCTGTATAAATAATATAAGAACGTATGGCATGTAAAGATTAAAATAGTAACTGTTGATGCCAATCGAAGGCAGAACTACAAAACGGTGTAATTCTGTCCCACATTAAAATAAATTTATTAGTTTTAACTAAGGAATTAATATTTGAAAAAACTGTATCAACATCAACTGTCATTTTCTACAAATTTATTTAAATTTGAATGGGTAAATAATAATTAGTTTATAAGCAATTGAAAATCTGAACAACACCATACCCACACACACACACACATATGGAGAGAGAGGGGGGGAAAGCGTGTGAGAGAACTAATAGTAAGAAATAGGATTTGTCAGAGAAAAGAATGTTGCGCCATTCATTTCTCATCTAGCTCACATTCTTTGTTGCCAAATACCTGAGGCTGCGACAGTGCCTTGCTGTTCACATAACACACACCAGTGGTCACACGTAACAGTGGTCGACGAGCATACAGACTTTCAACAAGAAGGTGGTTTGGGATTGTGTAATACCGAGCGAAGGTGTTGAAGAGGAGCGGCATTCATATTTTAGTGTCTCCAGACATTAAATAACGGTTTTATTAGGCGTTGTTGCATGTCTATGACCATTCTCTGGTCTTCGGCCTGCATTTCCATTCTCCAAAAAGAGTTCCAAATTCTGGAAATCCCACTTTATAAAACTCTAATGGCTTCTGCTATTTCGGATGTTTTGCCCTCTTCTAATGGGCCATTAACTCTCATTGTTATTGATTTCTTGAGACATTATATTTATGGAAAAAATGACTTACTGGATGTCGATTATTCTAGTCTGCTTTATCTTATTTTAAGTTGAAAGAAAAATTTTATTCGCTGTCGCTAAATTATCTTCTTCGAAGTCAACTCCAAAATTTGCAAACTGCGAAGTTTGAAATAGAGAATAATTTGCATTTGTGGCTCTCTTCTTCCAAGAAATTTGTTTGTACCATTATTTCATAGAATACTTACAAAATCATTTATTTATTTCGAACAGTATAATTTAAAAGAACATTTATACTTTTGATTTTGATTTTTTAAACATTGGAGATAATATAGAATTTCTCAATTTCACAAAAACACAATACGTTAATAGCATTTTGTTTTTTATAATATTTTAAATTTGAAGTACAAGAAAAATCATAAAAAAAATTAAGTGAGCAAGGGATGTAAATTACTACAAATTTTTATCTTAATAATTTCCAAAAAAGTCATTCATAATTTTTTAGGAAATACTTTCTCTTTTCCTGGAAACCTTTTCTCTGGAAATACTATGTTTAGATAATGACATCACGAAAGCTTAAGTTCTGATTATTTTAAACTAAGAATGCTGACATAAAAAATCAAGTGTCATTTATTTTATAAAAATATTTTCGAAAAAAAAATTTTTTTTTATAGAAAATAAGAAAACACAAATTCTTATAGCACATTTAATTTTGTTTTTTAGTGATTATGAATAATTTAAATATATATACTTAAAATAAAAATCCCTTAAATGAATATATAAATCTTTTTATATATTAATCTGTGCATACTTTTATATTTTTAATACATCTATATTGAAAAATGTTATAATTTAAAAAATATCCCTGGCATTTATAACATCTCATGTATATAAGTATATAAAATCTGCTTTTTCATAATAAAATGGAATTTTAAGCATTGTTATATAATTTTTTTTTCTCTTAAGAATGTGTATAACCAGTTAAGTACATGTAAAAAGTTTACATCATGTTTTTTTTATGTATTTTCTAAAAGTACAGGGTGATTATAATTTAAATTTAAGGTTCAAAACGTTATAAGAAGAAACCAATGATTATAATGATGTCAAATTTGATCTGAATATTTTTAAAGAAGTGGGAAATTGCATTTAACAACAGAAAAACACATATTTCAAAATTTCATCAAAAGATGGTGTTGTAAGTATAATGTAAAAGATTTCGATTAGAAATGACTAATGAATCACAAAGCAATGGGTAATGTGCAAGTTACATAAAGAACCAACGGTACACTTCAGACTACAAGACCGCAGCTGTTTGTTACGTATTGTTACCGTGGGTAATAAGTCCACCCACCACGGCTTGATCATATCGGATGTGAAAAATGAATTCTTAATTGTCCTGAGGCCAAGAAGGACATAAAAAGTCTCAGTTAAACCGGTTTTGTATTTTACGACATTGGCACAAATCATGTTTAATGTACTGTCTACCGTTTACTGCAACAAATTAAAGTCAAGAAACAGCATGTTCCACAATTGATAGAAGTGTCTCCGAGGTCACGTATGGATGTGTTGTGCAATACCGGCTTTTATTTTGCGTAAGTTACAATTTAATACTGAACACATCTTTCAGATAGCCCATCAATTAAAAATTACACGGATTAATATCAGATTACCGGGACGGCCCATCTGTAGAAAAATTATCTCTGATAATTCAAGCACTTCCGAAATACCGCTTCATTGGATTTACAGTGTGTGGAAGAGCACCATCTTGCACAAGAATGATTCCATTCACATTTCCACACTGTTGACCAGCTAAAATGGCTTGGTTACGCAAAAAGACAGACTGATTCTTACCAGTGACGATATAGGTAACAGAGCCAAAAGTACATATCCTCTCGAAAAAATATAGTACTGTGATAAATGATGCAGTAAACTAACCACATAGTGAGTAACTTTTGTAGAATGATATGTTATTGATTTACGAATGGATTTTGTTTTCCATATATTCCGCAATTCTGAGTAGGGAAATATCTTTTTAGATGGAAATAGGCTTTTACTTTTTTGAATATGTTCCATGGCCCTTCGTTGTCCACTTCTATGTAAGAAACAAATTTTAAGGGAATAACCTCTCTTTCTGGCAGGTCAGCAGAAAGCAAATGCTGTACATTGGTAATTTTGTATGGATAGCAAATAATGAGGTTCTATAGAATTTTTTGCGTCGTGCTTAAAATCATGTCGAATGTTTGGGAAATATTCCATTTATCGTACGGTTGCTCAATTCCTTCTACACTGCAGTGGTTATTTCTCCAAACGATACTAATTCGATTCTTTTCCTCTCTCTAACAAAGTACAAATCAAAAGAACTTGTGATTTTGAATTTCTAAATGTTCTCATGACTCTCGAGAACAATCTTAGGACCAACATTTTTTTCACACCCTTAAATGTGTGGAACTTCTGCAGAGCTAGTGGTACACAATCATCATTTGTATATAAAAAAGGTTTTATAATCAGTACTCTATCCTTCAATAAAACATCAATGGCAAATTTCTCCGATACAAATGAGAAAAAGTCGCGTAATACTAACTGCTATGAGTCTTGGGCATGACAAATATTTTCATTTACATAGTTATCTGCTTACAATGTCGTCTATTGCTAAAACTTGTAACTATTCTTCCATATGACATTCTTTTTCCCCTTTTTCAATAATATTCCAATGAAATGTAAAGTCTTCTGGTCAGTAGCTCATTTATAAAGCTTAAAATTTATTTATAATCACCCTGTAAATTTAAAAATTTTGGACATATTGATTTTCCAGATTCCTGCTATAAACAGCCAAATCATGGGGAAAAAGACAGTCAAAAATATTTAAACGAAAATCAACCATAAACACTTTGACGAATTGCGTGATATGTAAATATCTTATTTCGACTTTTAAGCAATATAAAAAATGGCTTTGACGATTTTTAATTTACTGAAAAGTTAAAATATTTTTTAATCTCTCAACGAAATATTTATATTTATCACTTTGTGATTCAATATGCATGAATTGGCACGAAATGAATTTATATGTAAACGATAATGGACGAGATGGAATCTAAGAGGTTGTAAGTAAAAGAAAAGAGCATTTGAGGCACGGCCCATCATCATCCAGAATCATATCCTGCGGAATTCAAACAGAGGAAATTTTTTTGGAAAAATAAGCATTTTGATGCCACAAAGAAACAATCCTGGATATACGATTGTTTCTTTTGTTGTAGGATTGTTGTTTATTCACAAGCTATATTCGAGCAATTCTAACTTGGCGATAATCTTAGCGTTGTTTTGAGAGTAAGACATGAGGCTTAAAAAGTACCATTTTTGTAATCTAACTTTGACACAGCATAGCAGTAATAGACTGCAAAATGTTGTTGTAATGCTTTTGAATCACGCATAAGAAAGAATTCTTACCATGAGAAATACATGTAAATTAGATGAAGCATTTTTTATCGATTCAATTGCATGCAATCGATAGAAATGAAATTGAAAATAAGCTAAAGCGAAAGTAACATAAATATAAATTCGCTGCATTCCATGAGAAAAGAACATGTGTGTGAAAAGTGTATTTCGGCACTCGAGTCAATGAAGCAATTACCTTCGTGACCACACCCATTGCATCCCCCAAAACAAGCAATATTTTTCCAATGGATACGTATACTGAGAATTATTTTCTTTTAAAGTGTAGGTAGGCAAATAAATAAGGATTTTATCTACTTCTCTTAAAAGAATTGTTTTATTTATTTATCTAATTTTTTTTGTTTGTTAATTAAAAATTTTGAACAGTTGTCAAAGAAATTTTAAGACGCATTTGCTACTTAAATTGATTTCAATGTATATTATCAAATATTGCATAATATAATAAAATTACTTTAACATTTTATTTCCTGTTCTATAACTACAGTTTTGTCTAATAAGAAAAGGAAGATCAATTTTCAATATTTATGCAAACATATACTCGAGTGCATTGACAAAGAAATCAGCAAAGATAAATTTTATTAAAAACTGAATAAAGTATTTCTTGAAACAGATCTGTTACCTGTTAGAAAATAATCAGTTTTATTTCAGCCCAATTCATTTGTAAAAAAAGACTAGAAGTTCATATAAATATATAATTTTGAGTAATACCACATTTTCGTTTATCTTTTTTTTTTTTTTTCCCCTTATAAGTATACATAATACAAAAATACTGTCGATTAACGCATTTCAATGAATGTGAAATGTATTAATACAATTATTAGTGTTTTTCATAAATTATGAGATAATAGAATAAAATTTATTATGTTTCCTCCACAAAAAGAACAAAAGGAGAACAAAATGACTAAAATAACGGATTCTTTTTAAAATATATGGTGTACTAAGCTTCGACATCCAATAGCACGTGTGCCAGATTTGAAATGCAGACCAATTTTCAGTGACTCTAGACCGTTCAGCTTAATAACACAATATTTGGTAGATCGTTCCTTGGATAAATTTCACTTTCAAATCTTATTTTTATTATTTTATAAGAAGTATTACCTTTATTTATATTTTATACTATTTATATTTTCATTCAATAAAATATGTCTAAAACAAACATAATGTATCACAAATTAAATTTTTTATGGTTATTTGTATTTTGTTTTACGTTTAAAATATCTTTAAATAATGCATAAATAATATAAAATAAAAATCAGTATTTTTTACTTTTATTTCCTAATTCAGCACTCATTGCCAGAAAAACTGAATTATTTCAAATATTTTCTACGGAACATCAACCTAAATCCTATTTTTAAATTTGTTTGGTATGTCACAGTTGCGAAATTACCGAAAGTATTAAAATATATTTAAGTAACCACATTTCTTCTAAAGTAACCCTTTAAAAGACCCTCTAAAGCAAACAGATTTTTCTAGAAATTAATTGAAAACTAATGTCGATATTGAGGATTCATTTGTGATTAGCAAATTGCTTTTGCTTATAAGCATTCAACTTTTGAAAAATGAGGTAGGTTAATCCAGACAAATTTAAAGCATTTATTTTTTTAAAATTCCAAGGTATTATTTTGTCGTAAAAAAAAAGTATATAATATAATTATTTAAAAAAATATGTGCGATTTTTTTTTTTTTTTTTTTTTTTTTTTTTTAAATTTTCTATTTATCTACAGAATTGTCTTCTTCGGTCACATATATACAATTAAGTACTACATCTTCATGGAATAAAATTTGCGCATGAATTATAGTTATAATTGCAGGTATGTGTTATAATGCTTTTATGTTGAAGCCAAAAGAAAAAGTAACAGTAAAATTAACATTTATCTTATGATATATTGATATGAGACCAAATTAGAAGAATGTTTTGGATAAAAAAATGGTATAGCGTATTCTGTCTGTTCTAGTCACTAGGATATCTCTACTTACCTGTTGCCGAGCTGGCAGTTGAATATTAAATCTTTGGCTTTCAGTTCAATCGTTTTTTTTTTTTTTTTTTTTTTTTTTTTTTTGGTTTAGATTATTTATCTTCTGGCGTCAATGTTGCTATGATTCGGCGATCACTTTAAACTGATTCTGTTCCAATTAGCCTGCGTTTCTAAAAATAGACTATAGAACAGACAAAGTAATCTTATATTTTTTCCTCCAGAGTTACTAGTTGTTAATACTTGGTGTTTTTTTTTATTTTTTATTTATTTATTTTTTTTTTTTTAATTTTAGAAAATAGTTTTAATTAAATTAGGATTAATCTTACTATTATAATTTTTTACATTGCTTATTTATTTTTTACAGTTCTGAAAATTTGATATATAATTTTTAGAATATTCTCTGAACAAACTATTTCCTGTTAAAATGGTTATTAATTAAATTGATTTTGATTTCATCATGCAAGTTGTGATAATTTTCTGATGTGAATAAATTTTGAATGCAAATAATGGCAACAGAAGATGTTATGAAATTTTATTCAAGAATGAGGTTACTCAAGGTTGGGTTACATGCACCATTCACACGTTAATAAATTATTTATAGATTGCATTAATAGTTCCTATTAATATGTTGTTCAAGGTTGTTTCAAGTCTAAGTGGGATCACCTGCATTTTACTGTCAGACCATTAAATTAAAGTAATAAATCAAAAAATAAATATTAAAGGAATTTTTTTTCTTTTAAAGACAGCTTCAATACAATTTTAACAAAAAAAATGCATTATTTTCTACTGGAAACTAATTGTAACAGCTCCTTTCATGGAAATAATGAAAAGATGTATGTTGTTATAAATTCATTTGGTAAGTGATTGATAAATTATAGAAAGTAATATAAAAAATTAAAAATTAAAGTTTTACCTCATCACGTTTGTTTTTGCACGTTTGTTTATTCATTGCACAATATTTCAGAGGATTTTTTTTATTTTAATTTTTTCCTCATGCATTTCAATCTCAACCAATTTTTTAAAGAGACCTCGTTTCCTGATAAAAATCCATACATAAGCATATTTTCTCATTTATTAAAATTGTGGTACATATTGCACTAAACAATGATACAATTTGCAAGAAATTTTCAAATAATTAGTTAAAAATAATTCATACAATCAATTAAAATTTTCTCAATAAAAATACTGAATGTTGCCTATATACTGATTTTTTTAAATACTGAAATTATTTAAAAAAATTCAATTCGTAAATAAAAGTTAATCCTTTGGCTTATCACAATATTCAAAAGTCCCTAATATTAATAGCTATCTCTTTTCTTGAGATTTCCTCTATAAAATTTTTAATGCCTATTTTTGTATTTTATTTTAAAAAAAAGTAACTTTAAATATAAAATTATTTTCAACTCAATAGAACAAACAAAATAAAATTTTAGCTACTTGTAACATTTTAAAAGCAGCAGGACATTATTATACATTTAAATCTGGAAAATAACATGGCATTCCAAATTGACATCTTCATCCAGGTTATTAAAATGGTCGCAATCTAAGCACGTCAATTTTCAAATAGTAAATTTGAACATGGGATTTGTGTCTGTGTAACTATTTCTTGCCTCGGAGTAAGTTTGTTTCTGTGTCTGTTTACTTTATGTATCAAGTTTTTAATTCTATATATTTTATGTGATAGTTTATATTGTGTGAAAAATTTTATTGTGTTTTTGTTTATGTGAATGTCAAAGTAATTGAATATGCTTCTTTCACATTTATTTCATCGACAGTATTAAAAACCTTAATAATATGAAAATTCAATCGCAAATTGGCTCCATAATATTTATTTATGAAATAAAAACAAAAAATAGTACTCTTAATATCTGAACTGATATATTTCTTATTTTTGTCCAAATTTTTATGTTTCCACCAGGTATAGGTAAAGAGACTGCTCGTGATCTTGCCAGGAGAAATGCCCGTGTCTTGTTGGCATGTAGGAATGTTGTAAAAGCTAATCAAGTGGCGGAGGAAATAAAATCTTCCACCGGCAACCCGAACGTGATTGTGAAGAGTTTAGATCTGAGTTCCTTCGAGTCGGTTCGAAATTGCGCTAAGGATGTCATAGCAACCGAAGACAAATTACACATACTAATCAACAATGCTGGAATCGTATCAGGTACAAATATTTTTTTTAATCATTCCATATATGTTTTTATTCCAATACTGTGCTATGCAATGGAAATGATATGCTGTTTAGAGTAAAGAAAGAAAGAATGGTTTGCTATCAATGTCAGATAGATTGATTTCCTATTAAGTAATTGATAATTTCGCTACCAATGGTTTCATCTCAATAATCAATATTGAAAATTCATAAATAAAATTAGTGTTTTGACATATTTAGATAGATGTGCTTCCGCTGTCATGATAAATATTTTTAGAGTATTTTATACAGTCATATATTTAAGTAATTTTAATAATCTCTATTAGAAAGCGCGGGCTGCGCGTTAATAAGTATATTCATTCATTACAAACTGATTGCATCTGACAACGGAAATTACTAAACTTCAATGTAATTCGATATTTGAATTAGTATTATTAACGAACTTTGAAAATAATTGTGAAGTACTTGACATTAAACATGATTATTTTATACGTCAAACACGAAAAAGTGTTATATTTAGATTATTAAAAGAATATTCCTCGTTTATAATTCACCTGATATCATTTTCATATGCTGCTATGCATTTTTTTAAAAATTAATTCTGGAAAAGAAAAAAATCATCTTTTTATAAAACAAAATTTAATAACCTCGTTTTAAGATATATTTGATTCATTTTTAATGTTTTTCCTAAAAATTAATATTCTAATACATGATTACTTCATTCTTATTTTGACAAACTATTTCTTTTGTTAGATATGCCCCGAAGATTGACGTCAGATGGTTGTGAAGTAACCATGCAAACGAATCATCTTGGACATTTTTTACTCACTTTATTGCTGTTAGGTAAATATTTAACTCTTGAGTCGATACATTGTTCAATATTGAGATTTTAATGTTTGTTTTGTGTTACATGTGAGCAAATACTGTGATTTCTACCTCCCGCTGTATTTATTTTCAGATTTGCTGAAGAAAAATTCTCCAAGTCGAATAATTAACGTGTCCTCGTCAGCTCATACTTATGGTAAATTGGATCTTGACGACATGACCAATAAAAAATTGTTGCGTCCTTTTAATGTCTACTGCTCCACAAAATTAGCCAACGTTTTATTCACTAAAGAGCTATCGGAAAGACTTCGTGGTACAGGTAAGTATTTTGTTAAAGTGGTCAAAAACTTTCATGTTATTGAGGAAGGATTTTATTATAAGTTGTTGCTTTAACGAAAGTTCCTTTGTGTAATTTATTAAATCCAAGATTTTCTAAATTTATTTTTTTGAAAAAAATTTCTCTTAAGGAATTTATAAAAGGGCGTTTACTTATATTTTTAACTCGTTTGCATATGTTAAATGTTTAGTAAGTAATTAAGCTCATAACGTTGACATGTTTTCTTTGGAGCTGTTGCAAAAGAGCTACTGTCTTGTTAATATGGTACCTGAGTATCAGTTATTTCATTTGTCCTTTAAATAAGTGTGATAACAAATTATTATTTTTAAAGTAATCTTATATTAAAAAAACATAATCATTCAATGTGATTTTATTTTAATTGTTTCAAAACTTAGTGAATAACTTTATTTTAAATTACAATGACAAACTGAGTAAGATAATTACAAAACAAAGAGCCTTATCTACAAAATAATAGCATATTATTTCATTTATAAATCATGTTGACAATTAGTTGTATATTTAAGTGTCTTACATCAAGCATTAATTATTTTAATTAATTAAACATCTTCCCTTGATAAAAACTTGTAGTCAATATATTTGATGGAATAATATCATGTTAAAATTTTTCCAAATGATCGGCTATTGTAAATCTCTGTAGAGCGAGTGATTACATAATGGTTGTAGAAAGGCTCCAGTAATTGTAAATAGGCCTACTGTTAAGGATGTTGCCATTTAAAGACTCCAAATATAGCAGATAAGAATTATTGAAAAATGCGTTTATAATCCATCATCACAGTCAAGAGAATATTACATCAAAATTTAACACAAACAACTGCAAATCAATTATTTAAGACTAGAATTTATTCTTGTATTCCTATTCAATGTGATTCCTTCACTCAAATTCTTCTACAATAATAAATATTCTCTGATAAACTAGAAAATTTTAGCATCAACAACAATCTACTTTAACTACTTTTCGGTAATGTTTTGACAAAAGAAAAAAAAATCTAGATTTAATTACAGAACGCTAAACGGGTCGGACTTGATCAGCTAAAAAAATCCAAAGATCTCATGACTGTTTACTCTCAAGGAATATCAAAGCATCATTCCCATGCCTCAGAATATGATTCATGTCATAATACTCCTAGCAGACCCTTGTTCGTTAGAGTTCTTGTTCTGACGTGCTGTTCGCTAGATGGCCGCCGATCACAGTCTTGGGAAACTATATTTGGACTACAGTTATGTCTTCTACGCAAGGTCTGTGGGTTCTATTCCATCTTTAAAAAACCTCTAATATGACAACTTTTGAAAACTAGTAAGATTCACTGTCTTCGAAATCGAGGCCCTTGCTAAATGGTCACCTATAATAATCCCTTTTTAAATGATGTATATGTGCATTTGAAATTTCCTGGTTCTTGGCCCAGAGTTGGGCTCTACCAATTAGGTGGAAGCTGTCGAGTGGAGCCTTCGTAATTTAGAAGCGAAGACCAAGTAGGAAACTCCAATACTTGACCTGCCACTTCCAGAGATATTATTTCACTTAGGGGACATTGTGTTCACGATTTATTTTACATATCTTAGTCGCCTTTAGTGGACACGACGGAACTTTGGTTGACCGAACTCATTACCTTTCGATGAAAAGAATAATGTCATAACTAGTCAGGCCACAACGACCCTTGCAATTTCAGATTAAATTCAACGACCCTTAAAATTTCAGAATACTTCGTAAAATTCCACAAACTGTTGAATATGGCATGTTTGATTCTTGTAATATGGAGCATGCCTCCTTTTATATAATAGACAGGATGTAATGAAACATACAACAGCAAATTTTTCTTTTGTATTTACTGCCATTTCATTATTTAAGTAGCAATTTATTCCATCCTTTGCACTCCAGTTTGATTGTGATTTAATAGCAAATACTATGGTTCTTTCTGACAAAATTGTGCACCCTATATTCATAATTTTAAGTAACCACTTCAGGAATTTTTATGCTTTCTTAAAAGCCTCATTTGGCTGATAAGAGTTTAACAAGTTGTTCGTGCAATCTAGTATCATATGATTATTTTATTTATGAAATAAGAGGTAATTATTATTTCTTCTTTGCTTCTCCCTTTACAGACAAAACTTTCATTTAGATTTTTATATTGCGCAAATTATGTGTATTTTTTATATAGCTAATCTAATCTAAGAAGCCAAGTGATATAATGGGAGAGCGAAGCGCTCGTAAAGCACAGATGCGAAATTTAGTCCTCGGAGTGAGGAAGCCATTCACCATCAGCCTTTTATCCCTTTAATAAGTCGATAAAATGGAGTTCTAAACATCCTTGGAAACTAAACACTGGGGCTTCGAGTTAGATTGACCACCTAAACAGGACATATGCTATGCACACACCAGAAATCTCAATCACAGAAACAGATAGTTTTAGGTTTCCTGTTATGGCTTGGCCCCATGGGGCTGTCGTGCCACTGAGTTAATATTTTTTAGATCTAATTACCATTATATTCCTTGATAAAAATATTAACTGTCTTTCAAAGAAATCAAAACTGCATATTTAAGACATCATGTGTATAAAATTTAGTTGGTTTGTGCAACAGTAAAGTGTAAAGTTTAAACATCTTTTTAATTTTGATCGCTAATTTTATGTTGTATATCATGTACATAACTTATATTTTTATATGTTGTTGGTTTATTACCATAATTTCATCTATTTCATTTTTCTTCAGGAATAACAGTAAATGCTTTGCATCCAGGTTGTGTAAGCACGGATATCTTAAACAATACTAAAGGATATATCACTGCGTTTACGAGTTTCCTTTTCTTAATAGTAGGAAAGGTGAGTTCATATGTCATTTTTTATGAATAAATTAATTATTTTTATTGAAATGATATAAATTATTTTAGTAAACTATTTAATTAGTAAATTATAATATTAATTTAACTATTAAACTGAATCAATTGAATCTGGATCTTATAAATTCGTAAAATTTTGAAATATGAAAGAAAAACACTCTTTATTTCTAATTGAAATATAGACTCTTAAAACATTATAAACTCATTTAATTTCATCTTTATAAGAAATTTTAACTTACTTCCGTAAATAAAGAATAAAATAACCCACACAAAGCAATAAAAGTACAAAACTGGTTCATTCACACTTTTTTTTTGTTAACTGACACATTTATTAAATATTAATGTGCTATCAATCTTTCTGAGAAATTGTTCCCAAATTAAGATATACATTTTAGTTGATGTGCTAAATGGCGAGAAATTCACTCGTTGCTATAGAAACTCCACGTTTTTACTGTGTTTTGAATTTGTTTTGCTCTACTGGTCTGGGGTTAAAGTCAAAGAATCTTTTAAATTTTCAATGTTATTTCTGGCTACAAATCTAAAAAAGGAATTATTATTTTCATTTTTTCAAATTTTGTTCGTATGAAGTTGACTAATTCCGATAAATATTCATCAATTATTTAATAACCAAACATTGTTTCCCAAATAACGTGAACAGATAAAACAATAAAGTGACAATTTATTTTTCTTTAATAGTTAAAAATAAGGTAATATCTGATTTTATAGGCTTAACATATATATGCTTCGAATAACTTGATATTTTATAGTGTGAGCATTATATAAAATACAGTTATTTTACCAATATATAATAATATACTAACGGCCGAGTCCGTCATCTTTCGTGAGTCAGTGGAAAATAGTTTCTTGCAAACAACGTGTATCTAGCTTTTGAAGAAAATTTAACATCTTGAAAAATAACGATATTTATTATTATTTTTTTAACTATATTTAATTTCCTATTTAGCTTAGTTCAATATGCTATTTTTCTATAAAAATGAGGATTCACTTATAGATCGGCTAAAATTAAATCGAATATGGCGTAGAACGTGCTAAATTTTCTTTCTTTACGGTGTTATTATACGAGGGTTACTCTGAAATTTTTGAGATAAGCGCAGACGAGAATTTACAAAATAAAAATAACGGTTTAATTTTAAAATACAAAGTATTTTAACACAGAAGACGATTTTTTACTGACTTACTTCAACTTGTTTAGCGATGAATAAATTTTAAACAGAAGAGAAAATGGAGTTGACGCGAGAACATTTTCGCGCTATGGTTTTCTACGATTTCAAAGCAGGATTAAATCAAGAAGAATGCGTTCAACGGTTGCAGTTAGCATTTGGTGATGAATCTCCAGCTAGTGCCACTGTATACAGATGGCTTAGAGAATTAAGAAAAGGTCGCAATTTTCTTCAGGATGAAGAACACATAGGAAGGCAGCCATCGGCAGTAATCCTGGATAATGTGTCTGCAATATGAAAAGTGTTAATGGATGATAATCGCTGTACCTATCAAATGATACAGAAAGAACTTAACATTGGATCCGCAGCCATACACAAAATCATTCATGAAGAATTGCATATGAAAAAAGTAGTTTGCCGTTGGGTTCCCCATAATCTAACTGAGCACCAAAAAGAGGAGCGTGTCAGAATCAGTAGAGAAACTCTTAAATTGCTAAATGATGGTATCCACCGCATCATTTCTAAAATTGTAACAGGTGCTGAAATGTATATACCGTTTTTTGACGTTCCAACACGTCAAGAGAGCAAAGTATGGGTCTTTGAAGATGATCCCACGCCGACAATGGTGAAAAAACAACGCGCACTGAAAAAAGAGATGCATGCCGTTCTCCTCAGAAGTAAGGGATTGGTCAAAGCCATCAAGTTGGAAGGACAGAATACAGTAACAGCAAACCAATATACCACTAAACGTCTTCCAGAAATTCTACAAGAACTGAATGTTAGGGGACTAATGCTTCACCATTACAATGCATCTTCACAAACAGCCATATTAACAGTTGGGTTTCTTAAACAAAAACAAATTAAAGTGATCAAACATCCGCCGTATTGACCTGATCTAGCTATGTGCGACTTTTGGTTATTCTTTAATTTAAAAAAGAATTTACGTGAACGCCGTTTTCATTCAGAAAAAGAGATTTATGTGGCTATAAATGTATTTTTTTCATCTATTCCTAAAAATGAATGGCTTGAGGCATTTAATCTGTGGAAAATTCGTCTACAAAAGTGCATTGATGCTGGAGGAGACTACTTTGAACACACCTAAAATTTTGTAAGTATAACTTTAAAAACCTAGTTGTATCTCAAAAATTTCAGAGTGACCCTCGTATATTTAAATAGAACTATTTTCGTGCGCGTTCCAAAGTATTTCCGTAAACCAGCGGATTGGAAAAAGTTTAAATACGTTTACTGGAAAGAATAAAAGCAACGCTTTCTCAAATCGGAATTTAAAAAAAACAATAAATGATTGTTTTTAATTAAATTACAATCTGGGATTGTAAAGAAAAATAGAAAGATATTAGCCCTACATAAATTTTTACTCATCATACATAAATATTTACTCTCTCTCTCTCTCTCTCTCTAATACATTTATAAATATTACATAATATACATACTCCTAATACATACATAAATTTTTTTCGACTCCACTTTTGGATCTCTGCGTTAAAGTGCTTGTAGCTCAATAAAAAGTGATGATTCGTTTAAATTAACATAATCGAAGAATAAGCAACTTTACGGTGAATTGAATTCAGCGTTAGACAATCAATTGAGAAATGCCATTTTATTTATCACAAAATGTTATTTTTTAATTGATAAATATTTATTTAATTGGAACCTCCTGTTAGGTATTATATCGACTATAATATCCAGTTATCATTTTCTAAGATGTAAAAAAAAAAAAAAAAAAAAAAAAAAGGACACGATGTGTGTATATATGTGTGATTAACATATGAAGTTGTCATTCAATGTAGATAAGTTTATCTCACATAATTTTCAATTTTTAAATCTTCATATAACTGTAAATTTGTATCACACATATATATTAAGTTTTCAGTTTATGTATGTATATATTCATTATTTACCATTCAGCCAGTCCATTTTCCATCTATATTTTTACTTCAATTAATTTTTCCAGACTCCCGAAGAAGGGGCTCAAACTACAATTCAAGTGGCAGTTGATCCTCGTTTGGAAAAGACAACAGGAAAATACTTCTCTGACTGCAAGGAAGATAAAGTTTCCAAAGAGGCTGAAGACAAGGCTTTAGCTCGACGACTGTTCAAAGTCAGTGAGCAAATTGTGGGTGTGAGTTTCTGAAGAAGCCATTATTGAAAGTTATATTTTTGCAAGTTTAATTAAAACTGAAAAGTACGATTCTTGGTACATGATAGCAATAGTCTATTGAAATTTGTTTTGCAATAAGAGATAAGAAAATATTTATATCACAAACACTAATTTGTAGATCATTCGTTATCACGTGTCTTCTTACAAAGCACAAATGAGACTTAAAATTGCTGCATCACCCTTTTCATTGTTACATCACAATGTAAATATTTCAAATAAGTTTGTCATGATTATGTTACGTCTCAGTAAAATGTGTCAGTTAATGTTATGAATATTGAAACTATTAAAATTGTTAATTTATGAATAATATAATCTGAATCCTCTTTTATAATAATTGTACCTAAATTACTTGAAACATTTTTACTGTTTTAAAATAATTAATTGCTGTCAGTCTTTTTTATTTTAGGTTTTCATGGCTCATTGTTGAATACAAACTATGCAAACAAGAACTATAATATTATTTTTTGTTTATATATTGCAAAGGATATTTTTTGACAACAATACATTATTGCATATATTTCGGTATATATCTTTTATAAACCGAAATTTTTTTATTTATTATATTTTAATTTGTTTCATTTTATTTAAAACTGTATTTATAGAAAGAATTCTAATTTCAGATCCATAAATATATAGATTCAAAAATAAAAAGTTGTACAGCATTAGAAATTTCATTCACTATAACTATGTTGATTTATTTGTGAATTAATTTTTCTTGAAAATAATATTTGATTTTTGAATTTGTTACTTTAAATAATTATTTTTATTAAAACAAATATCTTGTAAAAATAAGTAATAAAAATATGATTTTATTTTTATAACGTATTTTTACAAGCATGAAAATGTAAGAGGAATTTCTCTTCGATACTGCATTCAATATTTAGTTTGTGTTAGTTGTTTCTCTATAATTACAATTAGAATATCTTATCAAAAACAAGCACATGATATTATTTTAACAAATTCTAAACAAAAATATCATTTTAGTATATTTACATAGAAATTGGATGAAATATAAGTACATAATTTCTCTTTCAATTCTAAAAAAAAAAAATATTTAATTTTTCAAGGTATATCAAAATATGACTAATTTAAAAAAATACAATATTTTTTTTTTAAATAAACATTTGAATGAAATATTTTTCTCATAAAGACTTAAAGAAGAGACAACAATGATTTTTATTGTAAATTTCTTTTAATAAACAAGAAAATCTTTATGATGTTAATTTAAAAGTAATTGATTTATTTAATTTCAAAATATCCATTTTAATCTTCTTTTAATTCAGTTTGATTCTGGATATGAACGATTATTGAATAATCGATTTGGGTTTTTAAAGATTAAAGCACAGATGCTGTAAATCCATCATGCCAATTTCTAAATGAATTTTTTTTTATATTTAATTTAATTTTATTTTATTTTATCTATTTATTTATTTATTTTTGGCGGATCTTCTTGTTTATCTGGCAACCAGGTTCTTATTACATCATAGAGATCGATAATAATAAAAATTATATACAAAATTTTATTTTATTAAACCTAATATTAAAATCATCATCGCGAAGAAATTTAGAACATTTTCATTTAATTTTATAATACTGAATTAAAAATACTGAAATAGAACATTTTCAGTATTTTAATTAGAATATTCTTTTTATTTATAGATACTTTTAATATTTCAAATAAAAATTATAAATATATTCATTCGTATAATTATTAGGATTTTTTTGTTTATCAGATTTATAATTTTTAATTACATGCATAAGCTCTTCTTAAGAATTTATTACGTCAAACTTACGTCATCTTCGTTGGATTGCATCACAATTAAGTTATTTCGGTAACATTTCTTCAAAAAGTTCATAAAATTCAGAAATTTACATGGTGGATTATACGGCAACTGCGCCAAGATTAATAATGGAAATAAATACCGTATTTTCTTGTATATAATCCGCAACGGCGTATTATCAGCACGACCTTTTTTTCGAGTAGAAGGGAAAAAAATCGTTGCATAAACCACAGTGGCGTATAATCGGCGGCCTGAAATATGTACTGCTGATAATATTGGTGTCACATAAAATAAAAAAAAATGCTCAGTATGATTAAAAATATAATAAAATGTACAGAAAAAAAACATTTTATATGAAAAAGACCTGTCTGGATCCATTTCATCACAAAGTGCGATTAACTTGAAATGAAAGCACGAAATCGATCAAAAGCGATAATTTCGAGAAGATTCTTGCAAAACTTATCGATAATTAGTTTCTAATAAATTTTAAAACGATGCTACATATATTTAAAAATATAAATATATATATTTGCTTCATCAATATTTAAATGAAAGAAATGGATTATTTACAAGTTGAGTATTTTGTATATTTATACCGCGCGTGCTATGTTTTTCAGTTCACATTAACACGTTTGTCACCATTTTTTTATTTGCTTTCGCTATAGCTTTCAATTTAATATCTGCTGTGTAATATAAGTGTTCACTTTCATATCACGATATACAAATTTGAATGTTTTCAAAATAAAACAGCTCACGTCAAGACAAATTATGAAATGACGTTAGTGAAATACAACTGTAATATTTTTACCAGGAAACGAATTCGTTCTTGAATACAATTGGACAAAGCTGATTATAGCTTAAATAACTCAAGTGTGTAGAGCTACCATCTGTTATTTAGTTCATGAAACATAAACAGTATTTCTTTCAATACTTTTTTGTTAAGTTTTCTGATAGAGAAAATTTTTTCATCAGATTATCCGTGGCGGTGCTTAATATGCACAGTGAAATTCGGAATTTTTTTAACACATAATCCGCAGATTATGTACAGGAAAACATTGCATATCCTTATAAAATGTGCAAAGCTCCTAAAGCATTTGAAAGTTCAATTAATTACGTTAAAATACTCAGATGGCAATTAATTGCCATCTGAGTAGTTTAATTTCTTGTATTGTTGAAAATATTTAATATGAATTGTTCAATATTATTTTTCAAATATTTGTGTTTTTGGTAGTGTCTAATTATTAATGTCAAAATGTAAAAGAGTTATTTCCCTATACAAGTATTTTCAGTAAATGGATGCCCGTAAACAATGATATAAGAGATACGAAAAAAAATTTCAGTTTTAAAATTTTAAATACTGGCGCGTATGTTGTCTGATTCATAGGCTATAAGGTAAGAGTTAGACTCTTCTTTATTGGCATTATACTCCAGGGTAAGCTTGCTGTACAATATCATTCAAATAGCTCTTTCCCTGATCCGCAGTTGGAGGTCTCAAAAATCTTAAGGCTGTTCAAGATATCATAAAGCCCCTTTCCCTTGGCGTATTGAAAATGGGCTTCCAATAGAAAATCTTAACAACTCGGTTATCAGGTGATCTCTCAATGAGCCTAATCCGTGTACTTTGATGAATCTAATTATATTTTCTTGACTGAAAATAGCTTCTAATTCATCATCATTAGCTTTAACTCTCCAAAAATTATAATGTAACGAAACATTTTCCTAAGTATTTTTAGTTCAAAAATGAGTTATTTTTATTTTTTGTGTAAAAATGTAAGTCTCGCAACTATATGTCACTGCAATATGAATAATTGTTTTGTATATTTTTACTTTAATTGCCCTCTGAATCAATTTATTTTTCAACAGATGCTGATAAGAAAAATAAGAACAGTGTCCTTTCAAAATCCTGCAATGAATTTCTTCTGAAATAGTATTTTGAAAAATTTATAATTGTACCATAGTATGTAAAAAAAAAAAAAAAAAAAGCTATGAACGAAGAATTAGATTATGCAGGAAAAAATAATACACCAATTTTTTAAAAACAAAAAAATTCTAGGTTTGGACATCAGCTTTGCAATTAGTTATTTACAATTCGAAGGGCTTACGAGTCTCTTGAGAAAACCTGATGCTTGTTTCTGCCACAAAAATAAATATAAATAAAATGAAAAAATATTATAAAAAGTAAGGGAAAATAGAAGAAGTAAAAAATATGTGTTCGCTAAAAGAAGACTTTTCAAATTTTAGATCGTAAATGGAAATTAAAATTATTATTTCATGTATGTGCAAATCGTGAGTGTTCGTAAATTAGATGTTGTAAAAACGGGTGTTTATTTTATATATATATATATATATATATATATATATATATATATA
>JAPDSC010146761.1:125542-142313 GCA_026290005.1 Latrodectus geometricus | reverse complement strand
AAATTATTTCTCAAATACACTCAAGTTTCACAATGACTAAAATGTTGCATTTATCAATTCAATATTAATTGTATAATAACTTTGCAGAGCAAATGAATTAATTGGAATATTTACTATTGATTACCTTGTGCTGATATTACTTAAAATGAATTCACCGTCATTAAAAAATTTAGCTGCAGTAGTTATGAATATATTTGCCCTTCCTTTAGCTCAAATACTAATCTGTAATGTTTAATCTTTTTACAAATGAAAACTCTTTCAACTCTTCCACTGTGAGACACATTGAAATAATTATTCCTGTGAAATAGTTGCATAGAAAAATACCATGGTTATAAGTTAAATAATATTTAAAAACAACAGATAAAATACTAGAAGCAACGCAGTCATTTAGTCTTCAAACATAAGTTAAAAACTAATACTAATATTATTTATAATTATATGCGTAACTAGTTTCTTGAATCTCAAATTTCCATATTTAGTCTTGAAAATTTGTACACAGAAATTACAATAAACTGATTTCTGCGATCTGCATTTTATATTTTTGAAGATTTTATGTTTTTAAATGTAAAAGAGAAGTCATTTTCGTAAAGATATTTGCTGTCAAGAAATGCGGAGAAATTTATTTCACCAAAGCTGAAATCATTCCCGAATGATTTCAAAATATGGGGTATATATTTCTTTTTAGAATTATACTTTCATCTTTAAAAATCAAAATGTTTTGTTTAAAGTAAACTAACAATTAACTGTTTACTTTTGAAATATAGTTAACATGTTATTTAATATTTAATTCGAAATGACAGTTGAAGTGTATGTTTCTGGTAATATAAAACAAGAAGTTACACTTATAAAGTCTAAAGAATATAAATTAAGTAAAAATAGGAATTTAAAATTGTGCTGTTAAAATGTGATACAAATAATTTTTCAGTGACACCATTTGTAAAAATGAAATACAAACTTTAACATAAAATGCTTTTTCTACACCTGAAGATTTAACATTTAGTTAAAAATAAGCATCAAAGTCAATCGTATAAAAATCTCCGATATATCAACATAAAAAACTATCACCTTTTTTTCGATTATATTTTATGCTGATATATGGGAGATGCAATTTTTTTCTGTAAAATGTTATATGCCACAAAAATATGAAAAAAAATATTATGTTCGTATCATATCAATTTTTTATTTATATTAATGAGATTTAATATATTATATAAGTTATTTGTATTGTTTTTACATATAGAAGTAACTTAATACTATGTTAAATTTCAGCTGAAATTCGTTGATAGGGATCACCGAAAAATTATACTCCAAAATATAATACAAATAAAGATATATAAATGATGTATGTAATACTGGATAAAATATTATAATAAAAAGCAATATAAACATTTTTAAAATTCCTGAAGAACTAAAAGTTAGTTTTTTCTTAATGTGTGAATAATTAATTTGATGTTGAGAGACATTAACAATAAGAAAAAAGCAATTTAAATTTTTATAAAGAAAATCTTATTCACTGCACTTCAGGACTCTTGTTTTGACGTCATCATCTGTCACGGAGAAAAAAATAAGATTTGGAAATAATTTTTTTCCAAGTGTAAGGTTACTTGTAATAGTTCTGATATGCAGATTGACATGTGGAAGAAGACTTAGAAAACAAAAATTAAAATACGATATGAATTTCGTATGATTTATTAATCTTATTTTTTTTCAACCCTAATCTTATTGAAAATATATACATCAGAATACTTAATTCATCTCATTATATTCCTCAAGTTAATGATGCCAAAGAAAACAGAATAGTTAAACTCTACTTGGTATATACATAATATTATATCCTCAGTGCTTAGAGGTTAAATTATTATTTACAGTTTTACAATGATATACAATTCACAAGTAAAATTCTAATTATCTTACATAAGTTTATGGCAATTTTGAAAACCATCCAAAGCAAATTTCACTATACTTAAATCCAGACGTTATCGGAAAAAACTGATTAAAATATTGCATTCATGATATATACTTTATTTTAGTCTCAAGAAACCGAAATGTGTGTTTAATAAGCATATGAGGTGGAAGAGATGCTGTCAAAGTAGAATCACAAAGAAATATATCAACATTATAAGGGTGGAATGGTACAAAGGACTTTTGTTTTAACCAGAAATCTGTTAAGGATATAACTTTAGAATTAACTTAGAATAGGATAATTAAATTAATGGTTTTAATAGCGCTGGACATGACAATACACTTATGAAAACAGAAGTGTTTCGTTAAAAAAAATAATGATTTCTATGATGTTATAATCCAGCGGGATTATGCAGAACATTTTAGTCAGAAGATTTTTATCTCAGAGAAGTGTGTATAATAATTCTCCCCCCCTCCCGCAATAATTGTCAATAATTTGGTTACATAAAGCTAATTTGTACCCAATGATTACCCAACTATGGCTGTACATATGATGAAGATTACAAAATAGATATTTTTATCTCTACTTAGGCTATATAAAAGTAATTGTGTAAATTAAATCTGGTAATAACCAAAAAAATCTGACCAAATATTTTGATACATTGTTGCAGTTTTGATTTTTGTCATGAATAAGGAATAAATCCGACAGGCGTAATGAAAATATTTTTTATTTGCTTTTTCTCATGCCAATAAAAATGATAAAAATTAATTCTGATATGAGATTATTATTATTTCATTGATATGAGATTACTTTATTTCATTTTTACCAAATCTTTATATCTGCTGCCGCAACTTTATGAATGTTTTGACAATAATGTGGAATGAATGAGAGACGATTTCGTTAATTTACAGCTTCTGAGGAAATTTTCAAATAACCATATAGATACCCTAAGAGCTATTTTACATGAAAGACACTTCTCAGAAATGTATAAATTTCCTTGGAAATAAGACACAATCATTTTCTTTCCCGATTTCCTGGCAACAATCAAGAGCTCATTTGGTGTAGATGTAAGAAAAAAATAAAGTACTTTAAAAAATTAAAATGACACTCAAGTGATATTTCAAACCATAAAAATAGATTTGTATCATTATTAATTAGCTATAAATTCTGTATTTCATTCATGTATTTTAAAGGATTCCTTTTTGTCTATTTTTTAAGAATTACTTTAGGAAGAAAACGATTTGAAATTATATAAATTTGAAATAAATGGCCTTATTTAATTACTGCAATAATGTTTATTTTAATGTCTTTTACTTCACATTGAGAAATTGGTAGTAATATTATGTATTTACCCTTTCACACATATCTTTTAATTAATATTTTTAATTACTTATGCTTTATTAAAATAGTATTTCAGACTTTTATGATTAGGTATTACATATGCTCTCAAAATCAAATATGATTCATAAATTTCAATCTTTATTCTAATGTTCCTAGGCATTTGTGCAATGTTGTATTTTAATGCATAGTGATTTAATATGGCGATAATATTTTTACTAAATTTATTTTAATTAAAGTTGTTAAAACATTAAATGATATTTGAATACATGCATATTTTTGTTCTGTGTTATACTCACACTTTACATCTTGTATTATATTGACAGTTATACTACATTAGGAATTGTGGTGTTTGGGAAAAACAGTAAAATAATTTTATATCTTAAAATGTATGTTTATGAACAAAATTAATTAATTATGTTCTACTAAAATAGGGTATTAACTATTTAAATATTTATCAAATATATATGCTTGTTATTATGCGAATAGTTTGGTAAATGGTAGATCAACATATCTTAAAAGCAAGAGAGATATAATTCCTTTTATTTATGAGACTCAGCAAATACTGATGCATCTATTATAAGAATTACTTTTTTAAAAAATGTTTCATAATTAATGAATTTAATATATTTATTTTGAACGTCACAGAAAGTTTTTCTTCATACTACTGTGCATAACAGCAAACGCTTCAGATAAAATATAAATGTATGTTTTTAAATTGGAAAAAAAAAACTGAGTAGTTTCGGTGCAATTTCAATGTTTATTCTTATAGAATTTACATAATTAAAAATATAAAATAAAATAAATATATGCTGTTAAAATGAAAGAAAGCTTGCGTGCGCTTAAGAACTTTATCTAAATGTTAAATTAATTATAACTATTTCCTTATTCATTTTTCCTGTTAAATTTTCTATTTCAACTTGAACTTGTAAGTGAACTAAATATGAAACTCTTAACGTATATTATTAAATATATTAATTAATCAGATCTCTTTTGAGATTTAATACATTATGCAAATATTAATGCATTATACAATTTATATTTTTTTAGAAAGTATTATATTGAATATTTATTCTCCTAATTTGTTTTGAAAATTCTTATTATGCAAATGTGAAAGCTATTGAAATGAAGAACACACACAATCATTATTTTCAACATAATTTTTTATTTTATAAAATTTATTTACCATTAAAAATTCTTATCATACTTGTTCATCATTATATTTTATTTTATGACAATTTTTTCATTTTTTATAAAGATATAGATAATATCTACTATGTCTTTTAAGATATGAAAAAACAAGACTTTCGAGCAAAATTACTATTATTTCACATAAAAAGATGAAGGAATTTTTTAAACTTAAAATATAAAATTATATTTTCCTAAAAAAACAAAAATTATAACGTGAGCTTACTGACAGCAATATTAATATGTTCAATGTGTATATGAAAAATTGTACCATAATATGATTAATATTCTTTCTTCAAAAATGAAGTTTTTTCTACAATTTTACTTTCAATTTTACTACGATTGCAGATAAAATAAATTTATCTGCAATCGGCTTGATTGCATATAAATTACTAATGGAAATGTGTATTATATAAACAAAAATATATAATCCACATTTAAGCGCTTCCAACGGACAGATCCGAGATTCTATCCTTGGTCTGGGTGGTCGACTCAGCTTTTCATCCCTTCAGTGGGGCGATGAAACGAGTACCAAGCTTGGGAAAGGGGTTTTATGTTAGACGGACCACTTAAATTGAACATACACTTCATGCTCCAGAGCCCATGGTCAAGAAAACAGATATGGGCACTATATGCATTGGCCCTCGTATGAGCTGTCGTACCAGAGTTTAGTTGTTTTTCGATAACGCATCTCAATATACACAGTCCTAAAATTATTTATCTAAGCAATTGAAAAAAATCATGAAACACCATTTGATTTGAATAAATTTTTAGATTTCATATGACAATACTTAAAAAACGTAAATAGTAGATATTTTTTAATTTAATTAATATTACTGATAGTTTGAAAATTTATATAGTTTGAAAATATACAGGATACCTACTGAAAACTCTTGTCACCCTCTTAATTTAGGAACGATTGCTGATATTTTTATAAACAGTATGAAAAATTATATACTCGACTGTATAAATTTGAAAATTTATATAGTATAGATATCGTAAATCAGATATGCGTTACCGAATGCGACCAGTTATAGCGCTAACTGGTGGATTTGTATCTCGATAATTTTACGAGATAAGAGAAGAAAGTGAATTGCAAAGTCTTAGAGCGTTATCACTTTAGTGCGAAAAGATGTCTCATTGGTACAGATGTGAAAAATAGAATGGTTAAAATGTGCATTTGTATTTTCATGGGTTCCTACACTGCGACATCATGAAATGTGAACATAAGGAAAAAATAATATCTTTCGGGTTAAACTCGACACCAAAATGTAGCACAGTGTTATTGTTTGCGATTCCTAGTCCAAACGACCCTAGTTTAAACTCCAAGAGTTGCATTCTTGTACTGAACTCAACTCAACTTGTGCACTTAATGTTAGAAATTTTGCAGTATGCAAATACGCTAGAAACGTCACACCTGCTTACTTAAGATCACTATCAAAAAATATATATATATATATTTTGTTAGGTGCCTACAATTGTTGAAGATGACCTTCAATGTATTCTTGGCCATGAAGTGATTTTCCAAAGGAAAGTGTTATGAGATGGTTTTTCTGTACGGTTAATGTGGACCTCAAAGCACCATCATCAGCAAGCACCGGTACCGTTTTTTTTTTTGCAGCCCCGCATTCTTCTTATCAAACTATCTTATTGTAACTTGTTGTAAAATGCTTAAGAGAGACAGGCTGTATGACTAGTCGAGCTCAGTCTGTCTGATCAGCAAGATCAACTCAATGAGGTATCAGCATACTCCCTCGCATAACCAAAATGCAGTACCAGACAGATCAGTGAACACCGTGATCTCTCAAGAATTGGTTTTGGAAAATCCAACAAGAAGCAGGCGTTTATCTTTACCGACAAAGCCTCGGCAGGTTTTACTGGACGGGGATGTCGAGTGACGCTAGTCATGGTGCAAATTCATTACAAATCATTTACCGATCCAGCCAATATTCTTTACAGACGTATTGTAGACTGATGAAGCTTTTACGAAATGGCATGTACAATAGAAAACTGGCGCATTACTGAACACTGGAATATCCTAGATGTTTTACCGATGTTCGACATCTAGTATGATTTATAGTGACAAGTTCATTTACCTTGGTCGGTAGAATATTTAACGATGGTACCTAAGCAGATGTACGATATTTAAACTGCTGCCGAACGTAATGCCCGATTTTAGTGATAACCAGTCAGTGTTTAATCTTTGGAATGTATAGTTACGACATGACGAAGCTCTTTCTCACAAGACCTCTCTAGTGAAGCAATACCTCTTAATGGTTAGAATTTGGGAACCAAATAATTGGTCATAGTAGTTTCAAAGATTGTTCTCCACATTCACCTGATCTGACTCCACTGGACTTTTTTTGGGGGAATACTTAAAATAGCAGGTATACGCGACACCTCCACAAACATTACAGGATCTTAAGAGACGCATTACAGAGACTTGTGCCAACGTGTCACCCTCTATGCTTCAACGCGTGCATGTGAAATTCAAACGAGGATCCAAATGTTCTACCAATTAAATTTTTCAATCAATATATCAATTATGAAATATTTAGTCTATCAAATATTTAGTAAGTTTTAATACTTGTATCAGAAATCTCTAGTTATCTAAAAAATCATTATTGAATGAAACATCAATTCAATCAAATGGCAGTTTAAATTTTTCTTAATTGCATTTTTCACTTTTAAATGTCCAATATTTAGAATGTGTAAATGATAAAACCTTTAATGCTTTTATTGAAATGACTAAGCCAAATGATTCCAAAATAACAATGAAACTTTATAGGAAGACTGCATTATTCAATCATTGTAACGCATGAGTACCTATTATAATTGGTTTTCAGTTCTTGTCGCAGAATCTTTTGTTTGACAATATAATAAATACACTTCATTATATTGGCAAACGGACCAATATAATGAAGTGTATTGAGCTCTACTAGTTTTCTTCTTTGAAAAAATATCATAATTATCATAATTACTAAAATCATAATTATGACAATCCTTATTTGCCTTCTGAGAAAATAGGGTTATCATTCGGAAGTTAATTTCGACTTAGAATATTTATCACAACATACCTGTGTTAATGTACATAAATTATATAGTAATCTAAAGAAGTGGGTCACCTAACCATTCTAAACTCCTGAATAGTTACTAAATAATAAAATTAATTAATTTATTAGATTAAAATACTTCCTCAGAAATATTCGATTTACGCCACTTAAAATTCTTTAAATCTCATACGAAACATATTCAGTACAATTTTCTAATCTTTCAAATATAGTCAATGTAGTTGTTCACTGATAAATACACTCTTAAACTGATTCTGATTTCATTGTTACTTAATTAAAAAAAAAAACTTACATTAATGAATTACATTTTTAAATTTTTTCTGACTAAGTATATTTCTAAATTTTATATAATGTTTTGATATCCAAGGGGGGATACATGTTATCATTCACAATATTTAAACAAAATTTTTATTATTTATTTTTAATATATTCGTTTTAATAATGTATTAATTACAAAAATAAATATTTTTGGGTTTCTTTTAATATTATTAAAAAACGAGAAATTGATCTTCGGGGGAATTGCACAAAGATTTTTAAACGTTTGAGCCTCTTGCAAGTCAGAAAAGAGTGTTTAATTTGCTTAACTGACCATCTTCTTGCTAATGACGACGTCGTCCTTGTGTAGTTTTATCTTATTTTTATAAGTAATTTTTATTGTTCTTCATGTTGTATTTTATTTTATCTGTATTGACATACCTCTTTATAGCTGCTTTTGCGCTGGTAAGATTGCCAATAATATACATTAGTTGGTATCGTATATATATATATATATTTCGTTTTAGCTGACTCCTTAATAGTGTTCAGCATTAACTGCATCAATATGGTTTCTTTAAAGGTATTTCTAATATTATTTTAATCTAAAAGTTCTATAAGGCATTTAAATTTTCTAAAAAAATATAACTTTCAAAGAAGGAAATAGACCCTTTTGAGAGAAGATGCTTGTCATGTTTCTTAAAATATATTTATAGAACACGGACTAATAGGACATAAATGATTTTTGAATTTAAACAATTAATGATATTTAGTAATCATAACATTATTTAACTAGCAGATTTTTATAGCAAATTAATTATTAATTACTATTTTTAAAATGAAATATTATACTCTCATTTTCTGTATATAGAAATTTTTGCATGCTATGCAAAACTTTTTAAATTAACGATGATAAAGCAAAAAATGTATAAAAAGAAGTATTATAAAGTGAAAAACTATTGATACTAGTTTCTTGCAAATGATATAAGAGAGTAAGAGCAATAATTTGCCATTTTATATGCATTTAAGAAAAATATTAGTAACATTAAATCTTTAGTTTCTGTTACTTTTTGTTTTTATTTAAAATTTATATGGTAAGAATAATATAAAAATCTAAAGATACGTACAGAAAAAAAGTTTAATTTATGTATGCATAGTTCTTGTATATTTTATGATATTACGTAACAAAATCTAAAATAAATAAGCATGATAAATTTTTCTGTTTGAAGTTGCTACTGGGTATACTCAAATTTGTGCATGATCGATGCGAGAAAATAATCACCAACATTACAAACATCAATGCTTGAGATTATTATGGGATTCGTTAATTTCCAAAGAGTGGAAATATCAGAAATGATGATAATGGCAACCCTATTACGAAAATTGTCCAAACAAGACTAGAATTCCTTTTTTTAATTGTCTCTCGAAGGATGAAAACTAATAGACACGGTGACTGGGCTGGAAACTACTAAGTGTAGATGACAGTTTCAAACTTCTTCCATTGGAAGAGAAAGGAATTTCACCAAACGAAGATATTCAACCTGATGAATCAATGTGATGATTGCCTAAATATTAAAGGCACTATAATTTGATTGACATATTAAATTCGGATGTAATGATTTCCAACGTAAATTTTCTAATTACATTTTATATTTAATACAAACATTAAAAACGTTAATTTCAAATATAAAAATTTGTTGAATTTCTAAAATAAAAATTAATTATGTACTTTTAAATGAAAATACTTGTCACAAGCATTATTACAAATTTACCTTTCTGATAAGATATATTCCCCGCTGTGAGACGTAACAAAGTTGAATATATCTTACAAAAAATATCTCTCAACCAAAAAATGTCCATCTTTAATTCAAATTCACTGCGTGATGTACTGACGATTCCAAATATTTTAATGATCGTTACTTAAACTTCAGTGCTTCCTCAAAAATATAACATACATAATTTATAATAATTACTGGTTTTTAATGTAGTTTGTTATAAATTGAAAAATATAGCTCTTTATTTTGCTTATTTTAAATAATTTATTATAATTTCAAATAGCTTTGTAAATGCTTTTTGTAGTTAAAATATATTTAAAATTATGTAATGCTTTAAAATAACATTTTGATATACAAGAAGAATAATAACTTAATTATTATTATTCCTTATATTTGGCTTTCTTCCTATTACTATTATGAAACAATAGTAATAGAAAGAAAGCCTAAAGAAAAATTTAAATTAATATTTTTTTTTTTTTTTGGCTTAAAAGCAACTAAAATTATTTACATAATTTTCTGATATTAATTTCCTTTTATAAGCAAATTTTTAAATTTGTAAGTTTTTTAATAACATATTCTTTAAAAGATAATTTTTCTTCTAATAACAAAACACACTTTTAATTCTATTTAAGTATTTTTCTATTCAATGGATTTTTCAGCATTATTAAAAAAATTGTGAGATTAATTTTTAAGGATTGTTTATTTTTAATTGACGTTTTAACTGAGCACTATTTTTCAATATGTAATACAATTTAATTTTTATTTTTATAATTTAGAAACTTTTTGAATTTATAATATAAATAGTTTAATCAAAATCCATAATATTAACTCTGACTTAGTGTTTAAATAAACTTATATTAAATTAAAAATCATGCACACCATATAAAGTTAAGAAGATAAAAAATTTGAATACGTGAATTGAGATGATTTTGTTATTTTAGAAAATAGGTACATGACATATTAAATGGTTGAATGATATGACACATGTCAAAAATATTCAGAAATAAATTCATGTAATATTTATTTTCTAAAACAATTTCCAGTTTTTACTTTCTTTATATTCAAATAATGTGTTCAAGAACAGTTTTTTCAGTCATAAAATACGTGTTCAAAATAATTACTCAAATCATTTTTTACAGTGTGAGCTACTCCATTAAACATACTTTCATTCATATTTTTACCAAATTGGGGGATTATGGATTGTAAATATTCTGAATGCAAATGCTTTAATGAGCATTCATTAAAGCATTTGCATTCAGAATATTTATATCAGTAATAGAGTATTTATAAAGAAAGGCTTATAATTACTCATTTAACTTGTTTTTATTTTGAAATTTCTTTCAGTTCATATTAATAAAATTTTTAAAACAAAATCATGTATAAAAATACATTTTTCAATATATTTTATGGTGAAAAATTGCATTTAATGTATGCATTTTGTAAATAAAGAAAAGTAATTTAACATAGCTGTAGGGTATATTTGTTATGATCAAGTAATATGTAATCTTTTCTTTGGGGACAATGTCTAGCGTATTTATAAGATATTACTCTGTTTAGTTGGAATGAATAATTAAATAAATGCAAATAATGCTTGAATCATTATTGTTTTGCTTAGCTTAACAGAAAACAGTTTCTTTTGAGCAATCATTAATCTGTTTTTCTTTGTATTAAAGTCCTTCCTATAAATTTAAAGATATTCACAAGTATTATTGTATTAAGGAGGATAACAATGACTTAATTTATTTTTGTGGAATATACTTAATTGTGTTAAACGAGACTCCCGAGATTTAACATGTGAATAAAATAAAAATATCTTACAAGTAAAGTTACATTAAAATAATTTGGTGTTGCAAGATACTTGCTTCATTTTCTAAATGTAGAAATTCGATTTTTCTTTTTTTATTTCTTAAAGTTGACAACAAACGAACATTATTATTATTATTTATTTAACAGTGGTAGAAAAAGTGCATAAGTTAATCTTTTAAGAATAAATTTATTTTCTGTGATAGATTATTTAAATATTAAATTGTTTTCTAAATTCAATATAAAAACAATAACTTATGGGGTAACTTGAGTAAAAGTATACATTATAAGCGCTTTTTATTTCTTAATTGCTTAGATCTTTATGTAAAAATATAGTTAAATATATCTACAAACATAATGAATTAAATGAAATAAAAATTTATTTAATTAATGCAACTATGCATACATTATAAAGTTTTCCAAATTGATTAATTTTTCATTATTAATCAATTTGGAATACTTTATAATGTATGCATAATTATGTACTTTATAATTATAATAAATTTTTTAACAAATTTTTGTAGTTAGCAATTAATCAAATCAAATTTATTTATTATTTCAAAAATTTTGATCAAAATTCCCCCAGTAAAAATTTACGAAGGGAAAATTCCTAACTTAAAAATTTTTCAAAACACAATTAAACTTACAATGATTCAATTTAAGTAAATGTAAAGCATTGTAAAAAGGTTATGGTACTTTAATGGTTCTTTCCTTTACAAAAAATCTTATTTTCATTTGCATAAATCTGATTTTCTCAAATTTGCATCTAATACATTCGATGTAATTCATATTTCCAATGGACCCTTATTGGAAAAATTAGGAAACATATGATAAAGGATTTGAACCAAATGAACGTTTTATTTTCAAATAATATGTTTAATTTTTAAAAACAAATTACAATCGTAAAAGATTTAAAACTGACTTTTAACTCTCTAGGTCTTAGAAGCATAAATCTATTACGTGATTTCTTACTCATTTAAACAGCTTTTAGTAACTTTTTTCTTCCTGGATCAATCAATCACAATAATAATTTAAAATAAAGAAATATGACAAATAAGCTATCACATAAATTCATAGATCATATCACACAAATCATATTCATAGGTTAATTAAATAAGAAGATACTTGGCGATAATGCTTAACTTTCGTTTCTTCGAGAACATCAAAAATCAAAAGGAAATAAAGTGTTAATTTGCATTAAAGACAGAAGATAATCTCTTTGTGGTTAAAATAAGGATAACTGTCTCACGTTTTGATTAATGACCAATAATATTTCAGGGAATTACCGCTGACTAAGAAAAATCTTGAAATATTAATCAGGATAAGAAATTTTGGAGAATAATAATTGAAATTACTTCAGATTTCTAGCCTCAGAGTAAGTATTGAGATTATTAAGTGCCCTTATAATGAGAAATATTAGCTTTACAACAGAAATGTTCTTCATTAAATATTTTAGATCTCCAAAATTCTATCCAGTTCCGAGTATTGATGAGGTAATGGTGGACTACATAATAGGATATTTTGGAAAATATAGAAGTGTTTTAAAAAATATACATTTGATCTTGGAATTCAAGGTCTTGAGTTAATTCGCATGTTAAAAAGACATATAAAAATTATTAAAAAAATTAAGTATGAAATTGAAATGGAAAAATATACAAATGCTACATTAATTGAAAGCACTTATTTTTAGATAAATGTTAGTTATTTGTGATGTATTTGCTATATATTGATCATCATTTTTGAATAACCTTGTCTCGTTTAAACCAGAGTTTTGGTAAAGAATTTTAGAAATGAAATTATATATAGATTTTGTTATAGAAATATCATTAAAAATTAAAATTCAAATAAAATACTCATTGGATTATGGCTACATCTTTATAACCTATAAAATTTATTTTTAACTAAGTTCTAAACCATTTTAAATTTCTTTTTATGTTGCAGTTATCAATTAAAAGTAATGCAAAATTATCATTTGTACCATTGAAAAAAATTAAATATGAATTAAATAGAAATAAGATTTCACAAGATTTTTACAAAATGCTATTATTATTCGAAATCTTAATTATTGTAATCTATGATAATAGGATAAAATAATTTAAGAAGAATATTATACAGTAAGAAAATAACCGATAATGTTTCGTATTAAAATATTGGAAAAATAACCAAGAAAAATGTTGTTAATATTACTTTACATTATACAGCCTTCAGGATAAAATGCTATTGATATGGATCCCAAATTCATTGCAAGCATTGTTAAAAATTAATAGAATGTCTTCTATGTTAACATGTGTTAAGAAATTTGTTTCTTGAGTAAGAATGCTTATAACACAATTTAAATTATCAGCATAAAACAATACCTTCATTTTTGAAGGAAGAGTCACAGTATCAACATTTACAAAATTGTAGAATTATGCATGTTATCATAGCAATTGATGCTTGAAATAAATAGGAAATTAATCATACAATATATTACTTTCATACAGAAATAAATTGTACAAATTTTATTTTAATTTGTTAAATATATAATGTTAAACATATTTAATAAAAATTTTTAAATATGTTTTAGCTCACAACAATATTTAACATTTCTTTTAAATATGTTTTTCTTATTGTTTGGTTTATGGCTAAACTTTTGGAACAAAATCCAATAACTTTCTTTCTTTAATTAAGTGTACTTGGGGAAGAAGATTAGGTATTTTAAATTTATTTAGAATTATAAATACATTATATCATGATAATGTAACACTACAACAAAACATAAACAATTAACAAGCACTGTAACACACAGTTGTAATTAAATTAAAGTTTAAAACTAAAATAGAAAATCAATTGAATCATAACTAGTTAAATGTCTGAAACACTCTTAATGGAGTACTTATTCCTTACAATAAATGTCCAAACCACAAACATCAGTCTGCAGTATTGCAATCCCCAATCATTTTCGAATAATGTGTACTAGGTAATATATTATGGACATCATTAAAGACCATTTCTGGGATATCATGATTCCGCGAATATTGTGTACTTGGTATAATGTTATAGGTATCATTAAATGGTACTTCTGAATTATCGTAAAATCTCATTGCCTCATGGATTTATGATGCCAAGAATTTCTAGAAATTCATATTACATGTCACATGTAATTACATGTCTATTACATGTCACAAAATCTAGAAATAAAGAGCATTTTGATTTTAATTGAACTTTTTTCAGCAATTCATGTATATGTGCTGGTTTTTATATCTTATATTTACTAAAATAATTGATTCGACTCTATTAATTTTTTGCTAAAGATCATATAATGGAACTTTTAAGCAAGCAAACTTATTATAATATATAAGTATTTAGTAAAATTAAATGTAATATATTTATTTTTTTAAATACTAAAATGCAACATTTAAAGATATATAAGTCAAGATTCACAGATTTAAAAAATATTGCTCAGTTTTAAATATATCATATGTTTTACTGATTATTATTATAAAAATATTTTAAATAAATATTTTTTTCTAGGTTATAACTTAAGAAGAATGCAGCTTCATTTCAGTGAAGGGAATAATTTTTAAAAATGGTTTTATTATCAAAATTTCTTAGTAGTCCTGTGTTTAAATATAATTCTTTATTTATATTCAAAATTTCACTTTTTCAAAAATTGTTAATGCGCGTTTTTTTCCAAAAAAAAAAAAAAAAACACTTAAACCAAAAAATCAATGTAAATTTATAGAAAACACTTATATTGCAGTAAAAACTATCCATCATTTTGACGAAAAATAGTTTTCCATAGTATTTTATGATTTTTGTAAATATAAATTACTGTAAAATAACATTTTATAGAATTTTACTGCTAAAGCAACAAAACCTTTAATTACCCTTTTGGGATATTGAAATATATCTTTTATTTATTTTGACGTTTACTAAAAATAATCAGTTGGGGGAAAAAAGGGAATTATTTAAATTAAAAAGCTATGGTTTTTCCTACTCAAGTATTATAAATATACTATTCGACTGATATTAATCAAAATAGTTATTTCTTTAATAAAAATATTCCCAAATATATCAGAATATATTTAAAAAATGAATATTCTAAAAATGTAGTAATAAAAGTTTTTTCTTTTCAAATGGTTTCGATTTCGTGGTTTACCTTCAGCCTACAAGGGACGGAAGTGAGGGGAGGGCATCTTTATAAGTGAGGTGTCCAGTAGGTGGGCCATTGTGACTTCGAATGAGGGTGGTTCCTTGTAGTTTAGAACCAGAAGCAAGACCTTAAGACTTGGTCTGTCATACCCAGAGGTATTATTTCATATGGAAGGTATTGCAATCACGTTACATTTTAGGTGCATTCGTAGGCAATAGCTGCAGTTCCCATGGTGTCCAGAAATACAGTATATATTTCTACTTCATTGACAGAGGACGCTAGAGTATAAGGCATATGTCCCGGTTAGGTAGAGAATCAACGTGAAACTCACAGTGCTTTAAATCATTATTTTAAAGTAACTTTAAAATGAAATTCCTAAAGTTTATATTTAAGATCACAGAGTTTTCCCATCAGAATAATGATTCAACCGCATTAAAAAATTGTGAAATTGTAGCTATTATAAAAGCATCAATGGAAAAAGTGCATAACCACTGCGGCCGTATGATAAAAAATGGTAGTCTAGAAATTAGGGTATAGCCAAAAAAATATTTTTATAACTATTGTAAGTTTAGGAAAAATAATGGTATATTAAATCATTTTTAGAATAGGCTATAGATTTATACCCTAAATATTGTGTAATTTTAATTTTTATTTTCCTCAGTGAAAGACAATTTTAGGAATAAATTACTCTCAGAAACTATAAATGATAAATATATATTATTCAAAACAATAAATCCCTTCTTCTCAATATATAAACATATACTTTAAATTGTTTATATAATATATACAATTCAAATAGCTTACGTTGTGAAAAGTTGTCTTCTTTAAACGTAAAAATTTCAAAGAAGAAGGAAGTAGACACATATATTTCAATTTTAGAGCAAATGTATCCTTAATGAACCACTTCAAAGTTTTAATTGCAATTTTGGAATTATTTTAGTATTGTATTCCTTATTTTTAATGTAAATGTTGATAGAATCAAACGATAATTGAAAACAAAGTTAAAAGTAAATAAATAGTTAAGAAATAATTTTATATTGAAACAATACATTTATCTTCTTAAAATTTAGAAATTTAAGATTTGTTAATTTATAGCATATATATATTTACAGATATTCTAAAATATCCCTTCAAGATTTCAATAATTTAAAAGTGATAAGCGAGTAATATTTAAAGCTTCAGTACTTTTGATCGCAGATAAGTTTTTAGCTTTAAATGAACGTACAAGAAACTTATATGTAAAATTGCATTGAACAACAATTTAATAATATATATATATATATATATATATATATATATATATATA
>JAPDSC010146761.1:106958-120034 GCA_026290005.1 Latrodectus geometricus | reverse complement strand
TATACTTAGAGAAGGTGAGAGAGGGAATACAGATAAAATATAAGAGATATTATGCTATAAATATTTGACGTAAAGTGATATGCCTGAGATCTTAAAAGGAAAAATACTGTACTGTTCCAAAGATTTCTGAAATCATCAATTCAAATTTTATTAATTGATATCACACAAGAAAAATACGGTACGCAAAATAAATGAGTTGGAAAAGTACGAATAAACCTAATCAAAATTTTAATTTACAGCGAAAAGACATTTAAAAATGTGTAGAAAAGAAAATATTCTTAAAAGATTTATATTTTAGAGTAAAAGGCAAAATATGCGTTCGCGATTTTTAAAGATTCAATTTAAAATTATGCAACTCTTCCTTATGTAAAAATGTTACTAATATTCATATGAAGCTAACATAAGCATATTTTATTTTCCAGAAAACTGTTTTGAATATTATTTTTCGGAATTTTTTGTTTTCTATAAAACATACCAAAGGCATCAGGCTAAAAATAGATTTATTTACATACGTGAAAAAAGTTTCTGTAATTAGTTTTCTTCCTCTTTAATTTTCTCTAATTCGTGAGATAATTTAATATTATGAATCATTACTGCTTTTATGCATGAAATAGGTTTGGTTCCATATGAAAAACGACGCTGTGTAATAATAAGAGATTAAAGAAAATTGGGTGTGGTCTGGTTTCATAATTATTGAATATTAAAAATTCCTATTTTCTTCACCTTTTCTCTCTTTTATATCTTATTATGTCTGGCGTCTTATATCTTGAGAATAATCTAAAAGATGAGTTTAAAGAAATTTTCATAAATGTAGTTTATTCGATTATTATGCGTTATGCCTGAAATAAGAAATATTTCAACTGTACATTTTATTTTCCCTCGTAACTCCAAACCTCAATAAGCAACAAAAAAAAAAAAAAAAAAAAAAAAAAAAAAAAAAAGGGCAAAATTAGCAACAGAAACATTTTAAAATCTCATTATTTTATTTTAAGTTTGTATTCTTAGTAATTTTTGTTAAGAAAAAAACTATAATAAAAAAACATAAAAAGCATTTCTAAAATTAGATTTGAAGTACATTTGAGATAATACAAAATGACTATAGATAGAGATAGTAACTCACGCGTAATTATATAGGCATACTTAGAGAGATAACCTTCTTTTGTTCAATAATTTGTTCGGTAAAAATAATTAAATTACAATAAAGTTAACTTTTTTAATTTATTAAGATAGATTATTAAATTATCAATTATTTTTGAAAAAAAAATCATTACTGTATTTTATGTGATCAGTGTAAACTTTTTTTTAAAAAAAATTCTACTGTAGAAGACACATACTTAAGAGATTATATTATTCTGACAGCAAAATATGATTTGAAAATTATTTTTTGCTGTCACAATAATATAGTCTGAGCAATGGATAATCATTCACATATATAACAGACATTTTAAATTACCATTAGATAGGATCACTAATCTTACACCACAAGACTAAGACAATGAATCATTAAATGTCAATACTAGATAACCAATCATAGATTACGAGGACTAGATTATGACTCTAATAGTACAAAAAATTATAACAATGATCTTGTGATGTTTTATGAGTAGGTTTGAATTGTCTAATAGGTCAATAAAATGTAACGGTCATGCGAGGCACGTAAAAGCAATATTTATGCAAGCATATTTTTACTGCATTCTATAACATTTATTTACAGGATTCCAAATTTAGCTAACGAGTTGTATCAAAATCTACGATAAACAAAACCGCATAGCTGCTTCTAAACATCAATTAAGGAAAGTAAATCTCTTCTTTTAAAGAATGTTATTTATTTACATCATTTAGTCTTATTAAAGATTGCTATTTTGTTGACCACTCCGATGACGAAATTGGATTTAATGAAAATGTAATTATGAATAATTATTCATATGATTATGATATTTAATAGGAATTGTTAACTAATGCCTTTAATTTGATATACAAAGGAATAACAAACATACATCTTCAAACATTAGTACTGAAAAATATACTTGAAGTTGCATAAATCACATAAAAGTTTGCAAAAATAGACTCACAAATATATAATACTAACTAAACTACAAGTATTCCTTTTAATCCAACGTAAAATGTATACACCTTCAAGTCATTTAATAAAATAAATAAATTTGATAATAATAAACATCATAATTTGATTAGACTAGTCAGTATATTTTTGAGAAGAAGAAATATTTTTGTATTTCCGATTGAAATTATTGAAAAATATTTTATTATGTAAGTCACATTCGTATTTCGTATTATTACAGCGAAACAATATAGGACTGAATAATAAAAACTGCTAAAGATATTTTAAATATTATTTTTAAAGTTCATAAACATTGAATATTCTTTACCCATTATCAATAAAACCTTAATTTTAATAAATATTAATACTTTACAATAATAAAGTATGATTTATTGGCCTTAATTTGAAAAATGATTTTATTCAGAAATTTTTTTAACTGGTGAGAGCCTAATGCATTTTTAAACAATTGATCAAAATAAAAAAATTATTTTTCAATATCATGTTTCTGTTTTTAAATATTCTTTCTATTCAAAAGGAGATTGAATATGCATTTTTGATAAGCACATTTATTTCTCATTAATCTAAGAATATTCTCTAATGTAAATCATGATTTTTATATCCTTATTATTTTTTGGGATTGAGTGGTTTTTACTCATTCCCCTATGGAATATTTCCTTTTTTTAAAGCATAACTAATTAGTTGTCTCATTATCATTTGAAATTTCTTTCAATTTAAGAGAATCTCATTATTTCTTTATTATGTCAAACAATAAAACATTAATTCTGTTTGTAAGTAAAAAACGAAATAATATAGTTCTGAAAATAATAAGAAATATTTCTGGTAAAAACAGGTAATTATACGTAAAATTGTTTCATTATATTGTTCTAAATATAGTTAACAATGTTTTAATTTTTAACTTTTATTTAAAATTTTGGAAAAATTGAAAAAAATTGTTAAAAAGTTGCTCGATTTTTTGCTTAGATTATTGAAATTATTTAATAAAATTTAATCGAAAGTTATTGATTAATTTACCTATTTAATCTCTAAGCAAATTGCTGTAAGAGTTAAAATGTATACACACGCATTTAACTAAAATTTAAATCACTAATTATTATCATAATACAGGATCAAAAAATTTAAATCTAACTTCTCCTTACTCATAACTTAATAAAAATTATAGAAGAGGTATATCAACAATCATTTTATGAATTACATGAACTTATGTATAAAGTAAAATAAAATTGAGGTAAAGGTAAAATTTAGATTAGTGAATTATATCAAGGCAAAAATCGTTACATTTGATGTCGGCTAGACTCCAATTGTATACAACATTAACTTCAAAGTAAATAAAGTTAAATCAGTTAACTTGAGGTTTATTATCTATTTTGACAAGAAAAATGTTTCATAATTTTAAATATTTTAGAAGGATTATTTCAATTGTTTTCTCTATTATAATATATTTGTATAAAATAAGAAAAGTTAATATGATAAGAATAAACGATTATTATTAGGCTTACTTTATCAAACAAACATGTATGGTGTTCTTAACACTTGTGTTTCATAAATAGTTTGTTGTCCAAATGCTTTCTCCTTTTACGTAATGGGGAAAAATTTCTTTCTTTATTCTTACGTGGTCAGTGCAAAGGTTTTATATATATTTAGACACACACTACGAGTCTAAGGAAACAGGCCTTAAGGAATGTTATCTGATAGTAATAACAATACTAGCAGTTTGATATGGTTTGTTTATTCTATAATCATTAATAATGTTAAAAAATAATTTCATTTGAATTTGAAGAAAGTAAATGTATTTATTACTTATCACAATTAATAGTTTGACAAAGGAACGCAAGTGATAATTGAAAAAAAATAAGCATAGCTCAGTGATTTTTCAGGATTCTACCACTGAATGTTCAAATTCTGTTTAATATTCAAAATATTTGTACCAAAAGAAAATCACTATAATTTATTTCAAACAGTGCATCAATGATATTTGAATAAAGTATAATTTTTTAAAAAGTTATTATTTAAAAATTTTTTCTTACTTTCAATTCCTATAAGTAGAAATACTTTTTTTAAAATAATTTAAGTTAAATGATGGTATCACGAAATGAACTGAGAACAATTTTAAAATTTACTATTATAAATGACTTTAAATTTACTATTATAAATATACTTTTATAAATGATTTTGATAATTTTTGATTTAATAGTTTTGAAGATTTTGAAGGAATCCTTTATTAATATGGCGTAGGACTGCCTTTGACATGTAAAACAGCTTAGATTCGCCTGATAATGGAATTGTACAAATTCTGAATAGTATTTAGAGGAATATTGTACCATTCTTCATGGAGATATTGTGAAAGTTTCTCGTGAGAGATGCCGATGGAAGATATCGATTCCGTATTGAAAGCTCTAAAAGAGACCACAATGGTTCAATTAAATTGAGGTCTGGGGACTGTGCTGTAAAAGGTACATATTTCACTTCATTCTCATGTTCACCAAACCATGATTGGACAAATCTGGCGGCATGAATGGGGGATATTATCAACTTGGAAAATTCCATCTCCTGCTGGAAATGAAGTTTGCATTACAGGATGCACCTGGTCAGCTAAAACTTCTCTATACTTCTCCCCAGTGATCCTTCCTTTCAGGGTTACGATTGGAAGTAGACAATAAGGATCATACGCTTGTGTAGGTGTTCTCCAGACATGCACCCGTCCTGTTGTAGGGAAAAGTGTGAAATATGATTCGTTTGACCATACTACAGTTTTCCACTTATCTATCGACCAGGTTTTGTGGTTATTGCACCACTCTAGACGACGTTTGGAATTAGCATCTGTGACAAGAGGCATGGGAATTGCTGTTCTGAAGTAGATGTTCTTTTTATGAAGGCAACTCCTAATTGTAATTATTAGCACTCGAGAATCCAGATTCTGATTGAGCTCTGTGGTTACTTTGGTTGCAGTTGTTTTCTTTTTAGACATTACAATCCGCTATAATACCCGTCGGTCTCTTTCCTTCAGTTTCTCCTTCTATCCCTATTTTGCTATGCTGAGCTTGTTTTTCCGCGTTGTGTATATTCTGCCACGACTTTAGATACTGTACATCTAGAAACGCTTAAAAGCTGGGATATTCGGTCACTGTTGCTCCAGCTAGTCGCGATCCTACAATTTGGACTTTCTGAAAATCGGTGAGGTCTAACATTTCACGCTTCTGACAGAAATTCAAAGCGTAGACAACTCTGCTAAAGTTCTCTCATACTACCTAATAAATGTATTTTTATGTTAAAAAAATCTGGTAGCTAAGATTATATTTTAATGCTTACGAAGCGAATTCTTAAATGTTCTTTTTATTCACATTAAGCAGATTATGCAGACTGCCATTTAAAATTAGTTTATATATGAGATGCATTGAATAAACTTGAATATTTTCCTTGAAGTGATAACTAAGGTATTGAAATACATCTATTAAATTATAGGAAAATTCAAAGAGTTGGCATAACATGAATAAAATGAAGAGTTTAGTTTGTAAAAACAGCTAAAGATAATAATTAAATGTCGTAAGTCAAAGATTTTGTGTCGTTCATATTTTCTGAGCTATTTAACTACTTCTAAATTATTTTGCAGAAGAATAGTCGTTCCAAAACTTTGCTTTAGATCTTTGCATTGCATTTGGGCATCTTGAATATTTGATTTCTTCTCAGTATAAACAGACAAAATATATAATATGAAAAACCCTCTATGGTTATTTCCTTCTTCTAGTGTTACCGGAAAATAAAAAGGCCAAAAATAAATATTGTCATAAATTAAGATAAAAAAATCAAATTTTTGTAATTTTTTTTATGTTTTATATAAATTGAATTATGTACAAAATGATATCTTCATTATCAATTAATAAACTTAGTTGAAGATTTGATTGAAGAATAAAAAATTATCCGCATGAATTTACACCAAAAATATGGACATATACAAAATGTTAATCATAGCAAACATATTTTTTACATTTAAATTTCAAAAAATTATAAATGTCACAAAACTTGAAGTAAGAACCATCACACAAAACTAAATTAAATGAGATAGAAGAACAAACAATTTTTTTGGTTATATGGTTGTGTTAATGAGGAAGTTTGTGGAAAGAAATGAAAAAGCTTTTTTTTAGGTTTTGTTATATCTGGATAAAAAGAAAACTGAAAAGAGAAAGATGTATAATAAAAAATACTAGAACTTCTGTAGATAGAAGCTCAAACACATACATTCAACTCTTGTTTACAGAGTTTTTATTTCTTGGTATAGTCTCTGAGTAATGAACTTATTTGACGTCTTTATCAGAAAAATAAATATTTATTCTTTGATTTTTCAAGTTTTCTTAGATGACTATAGTTTCAAAATAATTACTATTGTGTATCAAAAATGGAACCAAAATTTTTTTCGATTGTTGTATTTAAGTTCATTCAATGCTAATGTAAATTTCATGGTTATATTGGAAAAATCATGAAAATAAAAATTGTAAGTATAGTAAAAAATTGACATTGATTGCTAAATCCTTTAATTTTTACCCATTTGATTGATAAACTAAAAATAAATAAATCATAATAATCAATTTGCTTAATCCGAAATGCAATTTTACAACATATAATATATAAAGCTCCTTTTAGCTACTAATTGAAGCTACAAATTTTACATTATTTCAAAACATTTTAGGAAATAGAAAGAGTAATTCATTTTAATTTTTATCAGCATTTTGTAATACCTATTATTAACTTCCCACTCTCTGGTCTAGAAGATCCATAAAGCGTCATATATTGACAGAAAATCACAAATATGAATATTATTCTCCATAAAATGTCTAAAATTACCAACAGTTGTATATGAGATTTGTATAAACCAGGTTGAAGTTGATTACGAACTTGGCAGCTTCTATGCATTATTATGAAAATTAAATTATTTTTTAGTTTAGCAAGTTTCAAATCGTAAGAAAATAAATCTTTTTATTGTAAGCAATATTTAAATAAGACAATCATCAATTTATCAATTATTTATAAATTATTTGTAATTCATCAATTATTTGTAAATAAAATATTTTGTTTTAAAATAAAATTGTTTGTAAATTTTAAATGTAAATTTAAAAAATTATTTGTAATTATTTGTAAATAAAATATTTTGTTTTCTTACACTTTATGCTATGTTGCTTTTATAACTTCGCTCTATTTTTCAAAATATATAAAATTATTTGAAAAAAGCTGTCGTATATTTGATAAATAAATATGAACAGAAGCACTAATATAATTTAAATATGTGTAATAATTAATCATTTCAACATTCCAGTTCTTGTAAAATGAAAAAAAAAATTGTTGAAATCAATTATTTGCTATCAAAGATGACATATTATTGTCCTAAGTACATACACCTACAAGTCAATTAAGGACATGTTCCATAATTGTTTTATGAGAGATAGGTAATTAGAACATATTACTTCTACATTACATAAGATATCGATGAAAATGCTTATGAGCAATCAATATAATAATAATAAAAAGGAATATTTAAAAATTTTATGAAAATATGGTAACATTATGACAATAAAAACACTGCTTTCAGAGCCTCCCTAATATAATCCTAGCTATTATTTGTATTTTAAATATTTAGTAATAATATTATGTATTAAATACTAATTGTCATTCCGAATGATAAAGTCTCTGTAAAGCTCAATAACCATTTCAGAAACGATTGATTTTCCATTAAAAACCAATAATGACGGATAGACTGACTTATAACAAACGCAACAGATAGACTATAACTATAACAACGGATAGAGTGGCTATAACAACATAAATAATACTTCAGCCAGTGATTCAAATGACATACATAATTTATGGCATATTTTATGTAAATAAATATCTTATATGTGTAGAGAACCTAGTCTTATATGTGTAGAGAACTACATTTACAGCCCCATAAAGTAGATTACTTTGTATATAATACTATTAAATGAGCCAAATATTTGTTTGTGCATGATTTATTTGTGAATCACTTAAATAAAAATGCCAAAATAATGTTTAAGCAATTAATTGTGTTTTTTTATTACTGATATAAGATGAAACAAATTAATACATGCACAGAGTAGAAAAAAATCCCTAAATTTCTAAACATTTTTACCAAACCAAAAAAAGTAATCCAATCAAGTGATTAAATGGAATTTTCAGTCTTAGTACGGAAACAATTATTTTATGCAACTGATTCTATGAGATTTGTACGAGTCTTTAGATGTTCTTGACGACCAATTCTGGTCTTAATATGGCAGTGAAATAAAATATGTTTTAACATCAATTATCAAATAGCTTGTGTATAGCCAAGTTATCAAAATAAAGGGTATTATCTGCATTTGTTTCATCTTCAAGAGAACTGTTTTGTCTGTTACCCCAATTCAAAATTTTGGACACTGAGGTCTATTATGAGAGTCGTGTGTGCATAAAATGACTACTATATCAAATTCTAATGGCTTAATAACTAAATTTCAAACTGAAACGGTATTTGCATTGAAATTAATGGTAATACTGCAAAATAAAAGTTAAATACCTATTAAGATTACCTATTATTACCTATTACCTAAGAGTTTATTATCTCTTTGGAAAATAAAAAAATAAGCATATATATAACTAAACTGATTGCAACTATTAATTTAACCTGATTATTTATGAGTTAGATTGCTTTAATTAATGAATAATAGGTTAAGTTATTCCAGTGTGTATTTGGATCACTATTTCCACCAATCAGAGCTTATAAATACAGTCAATCGCTTCATAATTTTCAAGTACGATCAAAAGACGAGGTCGACAATAGAGATGTGTGGAGAATCGTTCTCTACAGTTTCGCATCATACCAGTTGCAGAATTACGATTCTTAATGAGCGGGGTTGTTCTCGCATGGGTCAGCTCTACCTTCCGAAATCAAAATTTTGCTATTTTTCAACAAGACAATATAGACAAGAGTATGAAAAATACTCTGGTTGCTTGTATAAAATAAAAGCCACAATTTAATAAATTATACTTTGATTATAATTCTGAAATTGTTTTAATTACGTCACTATGGATAAATAAGAAATCAATAAATTTACTCAAATTAATTATCTTAATAGAGGATTAATAATAATTTATATTTACATGAAATTTGCTTAACTTGCACGAGTTACTTCATCACATACGTATAATTTAATACTTAAAATGATTGAAGTAATAGAAATGTTTAGTTGCTAATTTAACATTAATACCAATTTTAAATTTTGTGTGAGCCTAATTTATGCAATCATAACAGTGTTAATTTAATGAAGATGTTTCAGGAAAGGAAATTTTAGAATAAACTATTATAAAAAGTAAAAAATATTTTAAATTCTCTCTACAGTACAATCGAATTTCTACTGTATCTATACAAATATCCATATTTTTGTTGAGCAGTATTTAATGATAGGTCATGGTCAAAAGAAGTTTAAAAGGATTTTATGTAGAAAAAAAATTGAAGTATATATTAACTTCATTGCTTTCATAAAATTACAGCTTAGTTAAATTTAATTAATAAATAAAGCTTTTGTATTAATTTCATTGTGGCCTTTGTTTTTATGCATAAGAAGTATCCACCTTAAAAAAGGATTACAACATAATAAATTTTAGAATTAACGTATTACAATTTTTTAGTTATTGTAATAAAATGAAATAATGAATATTTATGAGCACAAGCAAGAATTAAAAACTATGATATCGATGTTACAAATTAATGCACTTATTCGTTTTGTTAAAATTTTTAAGATGAGTAAAAAATATAAGAAAATCAAATAATCAAATGATTATACTGAATATTTAATGTTTTTTTTAAAAAAAGTTTCTAATTTATGCTCCAAGAACCAATTATTCATCCTTATAGAATTGATTTACTTTTTGTTAATTGCACTATTAAATATAAAATAGAATCAAGAAGAAAGACGTTTATTACTTTATTTTTTAACTTATAAAGGTATACAATATTTTCATTCTTAAAAACATTTACAGAATTAATATTATAAATAATATGCAAAATACACTCTTCGTTTATGAAATACTTCACATAAATTTGCATTATTTCATTTACTGCAAACTTGACGTAACAAAATGGCAAAAATCAATGCTATTTATCCAGTGAATTTACTCTATAGATATCTTTATTGCTTACCAATAATTTATTTGTAACCATTTAATATATTTTTATAAACAGTTTAATTCGTTAAAAAGATTAAAGTTCGCGAAAATAATATTAATGTAATATGAAGTAAAGAATATCGATGTGGACGCTCATTCTAGTTTTAGTTTTTATATTCTATACACATTTGAATCATCGTGTAATTTTAAATAATGAGATTAGCCCAATGTAAAACTTGAATATTTTTAAGCCTATTATTATTAACATATGTTTAATGAAATATAATAAATTTGTAAGATTATATGTGAATAAAATTAATTCAGAGAGACTGTTTCACTGCATTGTAATTAAAGTCTCTGAGAATGTTTATAAGATATCGTACTTATAAATTAAAATAAGAAGATAAAATATATCAATAATCTTAAATAAAAAATGTCTTAAATAAAAAAATGTCAAAATACAATTTTAAAGTGTTACTTAATGTTATATTAAATAAATATAAATATACTTATTTTGATTTAATGTAAAAATTTCATGAAAAATAGAATTATACAGAAAAATTTATAAAATTGACATTTTCTGATGATTAATGGGTTTGATTTATTTCAGTTAACAGCAAAACGGAGAGAGGTTTCCATTTCTCTGTAATTTTAAAATTAGATTAAAGTTTGTCTAAATGATTTTTTAAAATTTGAAATGAACTTTTACTAGTTAGAAATGAAAAGTAAATTAATATATGAATTTAAAATTTCAGGTATATTTTTTATCAAAATATATATGTTTTGTGATTTATGATTTATTGATATTTTTTGTCATACACTTGCAATGTGAATTATAAATTCGTTTATTATAATTAAAAATAAATTGAAGTTCAAAAAATTTCGTACATCAAGTAAAGAGTTCCCATATCATGTAAATATAATTGAATCATGTTTTTTTTAATAATTTTATTTAAGAATATTACAAAAATAAAGTATGTAAATTGTGATAAAAATGGAATCGAAAAATATTTAATAAAATCGTTAAATCTTAATGAACCTTAAGCATAGTATTATCTGTTGCGTTCATTAACATTAAAAGTTTTATGTTTATTTGTTTATTACATGTAGGCTTAGTCACAGCTTATATATTCATTTTCTTATTTTTCAAATTCATTTAAGAAAAAAATAAAGATTCAAAAAGAAAGTAAAAAAGAAAATATAAGGATGGTGTAAAAAAAGACAGTGTGAAAATATATATATTAATTTTTTATTTCTTGAAATATTAAATTGCCTTAAGGAATAAAAAAAAACACAAAAATAAAAGAGACGTTTTAGAAAGCTGAAATGACATCCAGTTATTGACGTGTGATTGATTTAGTAAGTAAGTTTATTTAGCATATTACGTGAATCGAATTTGAAATCTACTAAAAAATTTTGCCAAACAATTTAAAAACTTTTCAGTTTTTTCAAGGAATATACTTTTGAAAAATATAATGTATAAACAAACAGTTATTTACCATTGATATCTTGAATCTAAAGAACACCATAAAATTATGATGAATACTTAAAATATCCCTTAAAAGTTTTCATAAAAATTGTTTATTTAAAATTTCGAAGGTCTATTGTGAATAGAGTATGAATAGTCATTTATTTATAAGATTATCTTTTTAAAAAAATGAATGTTGAAATAAAGAATGCACTTATAATATTGAATTGGACAAAAATACAATAAAAAAGTTGGCAAGCTGTGTGATTACGTATGTAAGAAATGCCATTAAAATATTTCTTATAAGAGAAAAATTATTGGAATGAAGAGCCAAGAAACGTGACGATTGCAAGACATTTAAAGAAATGCAACATAAAAAAATTTACTACAAGGAGAAATAATCAATAAAAATGAAAATAAATGAATGAATATAATAAGGAGAAAAATGTTTTATTGAATTTTGGTCACGAAAATCATGTTATAGTAGTTTTGTATGCTACTTGGTCTTTAATGCAATTCAAAAAGTAAATATGAGATTCTTACTCACTTTTAAAAAATATGAAAAAATGGCTTGATGACAATTTGTCAATCTGACGAATCAAGCAAGTTATTGGATCAAAACTTAATTGAAACATTTACTTGTAAAAATTTGGGAAGTATTTGTTTATATGTTTAATCTTACAAAATATGTACATCTTACAAAATATAATTACTATATTTTATTTTAGCACGATTTAGTGATTTCGCATTATTACGAAAAACAAATAAAAAAAAATTTTTTTTCTACTTAAAGTCAAGAATCCATCAACAATTCCGCTATTATGACTATCTAAGAAAATTTGATCTGAATTATTGAAACGTTTTATGTAAAAAATGCCTTGATTATATTTTGTAAGATGTACATATTTTGTAAGATTAAACATATAAGCAAATACTTCCCAAATTTTTACAAGTATTATTTCTGTTTGAAGAAAAAGTTAGAAAAATTAGAAAAATATTATTGCCAAATGATTAATGAAGAACATGTAAAGTAGTTAATAAATTTATATTATTTTTTAATTATTAAAATTTATGTTTTTAAATTAAAAAAATTAACATTTTTATGAAAAATTATTAAACAAATTTAAGTATGAAATTTTTTTGTAAAAACTCTTGATTTCATCAATCCTCTCAGACTTTACACACAAGTGAAAAGACACACTTTTACAAGGTGAAAGGATACTAGAATAATAATTTCATTGAATAAAACAAAAGAAATAAATAATTCATTGAATAAAACAAAAGAAATAAATAATTCATTGATATTTTGATATATAGGCTAAGAAAGGAATATTTATAAATATGTTATTTTAATATTATTTGTATTAAGAGTTCCTCAGCACA
>JAPDSC010146761.1:41438-66524 GCA_026290005.1 Latrodectus geometricus | reverse complement strand
ATAGGACATATAGTGCTATAAATTTTTGAAGTAAAGTAATACGCGTGAGATCCTAGAAAAAAAATAATGTACTGCTCCAAGGATTTCTAAAATCATAAATTCAAATTTTATTAATTGACATCGTAGAAGAAAAATACAAATATGGTACGCAAAATAAAAATGAGTTGGAAAAGTACGAATAAACCTAATCAAAATTTTAATTTACAGGGAAAAGACATTTAAAAATGTGTAGAAAAGAAAATATTCTTAAAGGATTTATATTTTAGAGTAAAAGGCAAAATATGCGCGCGCGATTTAAAAAAGATTCAATTTAAAATTATGAAACTCTTCCTTATGTAAAAATGTTGCTAATATTCATATAAAGCTAACATAAGCATATTTTATTTTCCAGAAAACTGTTTTGAATATCATTTTTCGGAATTTTTTGTTTTCTATAAATCATACCAAAGGCATCAGGCTAAAAATAGATTTAAAATTTACATACGTGAAAAAAGTTTCTGTAATTAGTTTTCTTCCTCTTTAATTTTTCTCTAATTCGTGAGATAATTTAATATTATGAATCATTACTGCTTTTATGCATGAAATAGGTTTGGTTCCATATGAAAAACGACGCAGTGTAATAATAAGAGATTAAAGAAAATTGGGTGTGGTCTGGTTTCATAATTATTGAATATAAAAATTCCCATTTTCTTCACCTTTTCTCTCTTTTATATCTTATTATGTCTGGCATCTTATATCTTGAGAATAATCTAAAAGATGAGTTTAAGGAAATTTTCATAAATGTAGTTTATTCGATTATTATGCGTTATGCCTGAAATAAGAAATATTTCAGCTGTACATTTTATTTTCCCTCGTAACTCCAAACCTCAATAAGCAACAACAACAAAAAATAAATAAATAAAAAATAAGAAAAGCAAAATTAGCAACAGAAACATTTTAAAATCTCATTATTTTATTTTAAGTTTGTATTCTTAGTAATTTTTGATAAGAAAAAAACTATAATAAGAAAACAAATTAAAAGCATTTCTAAAATTAGATTTGAAGTACATTTGAGATAATACAAAATGACTATAGATAGAGATAGTAACTCACGCGTAATTATATAGGCATACTTAGAGAGATAACCTTCTTTTGTTCAATAATTAGTTCGGTAAAAATAATTAAATTATAATAAAGTTAACTTTTTTTATTTATTAAGATAGATTATTAAATTATCAATTATTTTTGAAAAAAAAAATTTATTACTGTATTTTATGTGATCAGTGTAAACTTTTTTTTAAAAAAAATTCTATTGTAGAAGACACATACTTAAGAGACTATATTATTCTGACAGCAAAACATGATTTTAGAATCATTTTTTGCTGTCACAATAATATAGTCTGAGCAATGGATAATCATTCATATATAACAGACATTTCAAATTACCATTAGATAAGATCACTAATTTTACACCACAAGAGTAAGACAATGAATCATTAAATGTCAGTACTAGATAACCAATCATAGATTACAAGGACTAGATTATGACTCTAATAGTACAGAAAACCATAACAATGATCTTGTGATGTTTTATGAGTAGGTTTGAATTGTCTAATAGGTCAATAAAATGTAACGATCATGCAAGGCACGTAAAAGCAATATTTATGCAAGCATATTTTTACTGCATTCTATAACATTTATTGACAAGTTTCCAAATTTAGCTAACGAGTTGTATCAAAATCTACGATAAACAAAACCGCATAGCTTCTTCTAAACATCAATTCAGGGAAGTAAATCTTTTCTTTTAAAGAATGTTATTTATTTACATCATTTAGTCTTATTAAAGATTGCTATTTTGTTGACCACTCCGATGACGAAATTGGATTTAATGAAAATGTAATTATGAATAATTATTCATATGATCATGATATTTAATAGGAATTGTTAATTAATGACTTTAATTTGATATAAAAAGGAATAACAAACATACATCTTCAAACATTAGTACTGAAAAATATACTTGAAGTTGCATAAATCACATAAAAGTTTGCAAAAATAGACTCACAAATATATAATATTAACTAAACTACAAGTATTCCTTTTAATCCAACGTAAAATGTATACACCTTCAAGTCATTTGTAAAATGTATACACCTTCAATAAAATAAATAAATTTGATAATAATAAACATCATAATTTGATTAGACTAGTCAGTATATTTTTGAGAAGAAGAAATATTTTTGTATTTCCGATTGAAATCATTGAAAAATATTTTATTATGTAAGTCACATTCGTATTTCGTATTATTACAGCGAAAACCAATGGGACTGAATAATAAAAACTGCTAAAGATATTTTAAATATTATTTTTAAAGTTCATAAACATTGAATATCCTTTACTCATTATCAATAAAACCTTAATTTTTTATAAATATTAATACTTTACAATAATAAAGTATGATTTATTGCCCTTAATTTGAAAAATGATTTTATTCAGAAATTTTTTTAACTAGTGAGAGCCTAATGCATTTTTAAACAATTGATCAAAATAAAAAAATTGATTTTTCAATATCATGTTTCTGTTTTTAAGTATTCTTTCTATTCAAAAGGAGATTGAATATGCATTTTTGATAAGCACATTTATTTCTCGTTAATCTAAGAATATTCTCTAATGTAAATCATGATTTATATATCCTTATTATTTTTTGGGATTGAGTGGTTTTTACTCATTCCCCTATGGAATATTTCCTTTTTTTAAAGCATAACTAATTAGTTGTCTCATTATCATTTGAAATTTCTTTCAATTTAAGAGAATCTCATTATTTCTTTATTATGTCAAACAATAAAACATTAATTCTGTTTGTAAGTAAAAAACGAAATAATATAGTTCTGAAAATAATAAGAAATATTTCTGGTAAAAACAGGTAATTATACGTAAAATTGTTCCATTATATTGTTCTAAATATAGTTAACAATATTTTAATTTTTAACTTTTATTTAATATTTTGGAAAAATTGAAAAAAATTGTTAAAAATTTGCTGGATTTTTTGCTTAGATTATTGAAATTATTTGAGAAATTTAATCGAAAGTTATTGATTAATTTACCTATTTAATCTCTAAGCAAATTGCTGTAAGAGTTAACATGTATACACACGCATTTAACTAAAATTTAAATGACTAATAATTATCATAATACAGGTTCAAAAAATTTAAATCTAACTTCTCCTTACTCATAACTTAATAAAAATTATAGAAGAGGTATATCAACAATCATTTTATGAATTACATGAACTTATGTATAAAGTAAAATAAAATTGAGGTAAAGGTAAAATTTAGATTAGTGAATTATATCAAGGCAAAAATCGTTACATTTGATGTCGGCTAGACTCCAATTGTATACAACATTAACTTCAAAGTAAATAAAGTTAAATCAGTTAATTTGAGGTTTATTATCTATTTTGACAAGAAAAATGTTTCATAATTTTAAATATTTTAGAAGGATTATTTCAATTGTTTTCTCTATTATAATATATTTGTATAAAATAAGAATAGTTAATATGATAAGAAGAAACGATTATGATTAGGCTTACTTTATCAAACAAACATGTATGGTGTTCTTAATACTTGTGTTTCATAAATAGTTTGTTGTCCAAATGCTTTCTCCTTTTACGTAATGGGGAAAAATTTCTCTCTTTATTCTTACGTGGTCAGTGCAAAGGTTTTATATATATTTAGACACACACTACGAGTCTAAGGAAACAGGCCTTAAGGAATGTTATCTGATAGTAATAACAATACTAGCAGTTTGATATCGTTTGTTTATTCTATAATCATTAATAATGTTAAAAAATAATTTCATTTGAATTTGAAGAAAGTAAATGTATTTGTTACTTATCACAATTAATAGTTTGACAAAGGAACGCAAGTGATAATTGAAAAAAAAAAATAAGCATAGCTCAGTGATTTTTCAGGATTCTACCACTGAATGTTCAAATTCTGTTTAATATTCAAAATATTTGTACCAAAAGAAAATCACTATAATTTATTTCAAACAGAGCATCAATGATATTTGAATAAAGTATAATTTTTTAAAAAGTTATTATTTAATTTTTTTTTACTTACTTTCAATTCCTATAAGTAGAAATACTTTTTTTAAAATAATTTAAGTTAATTGATGGTATCACGAAATGAACTGAGAACAATTTTAAAATTTACTATTATATAAACTTTTATAAAATATTTTGATAATTTTTTATTTAATAGTTTTGAAAATTTTGAAAGAATCCTTTATTAATATGGCGTAGGACTGCCTTTGACATGTAATACAGCTTAGATTCGCCTGATAATTGAATTGTATAAATTCTGAATAGTATTTAGAGGAATATTGTACCATTCTTCATGGAGATATTATGAAAGTTTCTCGTGAGAGATGCCGGTGGAGGATATCGATTCCGGAATGAAAGCTCTAAAAGAGACCACAATGGTTCAATTAAATTGAGGTCTGGGGACTGTGCTGTCCAAGGTACATATTTCACTTCATTCTCATGTTTATCAAACCATGATTGGACAAATCTGGCTGCATGAATGGGGGATATTATCATCTTGGAAAATTCCATCTCATGCTGGAAATGAAGTTTGCATTACAGGATGCACCTGGTCAGCTAAACCTTCTCTATACTTCTCCCCAATGATCCTTCCTTTCAGGGTTACGATTGGAAGTAGACAATAAGGACCATACGCTTGTGTAGGTGTTCTCCAGACATGTACCCGTCCTGTTGTAGGGAAAAGTGTGAAACATGATTCGCTTGACCATACAACAGTCTTCCACTTATCTATCGACCAGGTTTTGTGGTTATTGCACCACTCTAGACGACGTTTGGAATTAGCATCTGTGACAAGAGGCATGGGGATTGCTGTTCTGCCGTAGATGTTCTTTTAAAGAAGGCAACTCCTAATTGTTATTATTAGCACTCGAGAATCCAGATGCTGATTGAGCTCTGTGGTTACTTTGGTTGCAGTTGTTTTCTTTTTAGACATTACAATCCGCTATAATACCAGTCGGTCTCTTTCCTTCAGCTTCTCCTTCCATCCCTATTTTGCTATGCTGAGCTTGTTTTTCCGCGTTGTGTATATTCTGCCACGACTTTAGACACTGTACATCTAGAAATGCTTAAAAGCTGGGATATTCGGTCACTGTTGCTCTAGCTAGTCGGGATCCTACAATTCGGCCTTTCTGAAAATCGGTGAGGTCTAACATTTCACGCTTCTGACAGAAATTCAAAGCGTAGATAATAAATGTATTTTTATGTTAAAAAAATCTGGTAGCTAAGATTATATTTTAATGCTTACGAAGCGAATTCTTAAATGTTCTTTTTATTCACATTAAGCAGATTATGCAGACTGCCATTTAAAATTAGTTTATATATGAGATGCATTGAATAAACTTGAATATTTTCCTTGAAGTGATAACTAAGGTATTGAAATACATGTATTAAATTATAGGAAAATTCAAAGAGTTGGCATAACATGAATAAAATGAAGAGTTTAGTTTGTAAAAACAGCTAAAGATAATAATTAAATGTCGTAAGTCAAAGATTTTGTGTCGTTCATATTTTCTGAGCTATTTAACTACTTCTAAATTATTTTGCAGAAGAATAGTCATTCCAAAACTTTGCTTTAGATCTTTGCACTGCATTTTGGCATCTTGAATATTTGAATTTCTTCTCAGTATAAAGAGACAAAATATATAATATGAAAGGCCCTCTATGGTTATTTCCTTCTTCTAGTGTTACCGGAAAATAAAAAGGCCAAAAATAAATATTGTCATAAATTAAGATAAAAAAAATCAAATTTTTGTGAATGTTTTTATGTTTTATATAAATTGAGTTATGTGCAAAATGATATCTTCATTATCAATTAATAAACTTAGTTGAAGATTTGATTGAAGAATAAAAAATTATCCGCATGAATTTACACCAAAAATATGGACATATACAAAATGTTAATCATAGCAAACATATTTTTCACATTTAAATTTCAAAAAATTATAAATGTCACAAAACTTGAAGTAAGAACCATCACACAAAACTAAATTAAATGAGATAGAAGAACAAACAATTTTTTTGGTTATATGGTTGTGTTAATGAGGAAGTTTGTGGAAAGAAATGAAAAAGCTTTTTTTTAGGTTTTTTTATATCTGGATAAAAAGAAAACTGGAAAGAGAAAGATGTATTATAAAAAATACTAGAACTTCTGTAGACAGAAGGTCAAGCATACACATTCAATTCTTGTTTACAAAGAGTTTTTATTTCTTGGTATAGTCTCTGAGTAATGAACTTATTTGACATCTTTATCAGAAAAATAAATGTTTATTCTTTGATATTTCAAGTTTTCTTAGAAGACTATAATTTCAAAATAATTACAGAAGCTATTGTGTAGCAAAAATGGTACCAAATTTTTTTTCATTGTACAAATTTTCATTCAACGCGAATGTAAATTTTCTGGTTATACTGGAAAAATCATAAAAATTAAAATTGTAAATAATGTAAAAAAAATTGACATCGATTGCTAAATGTTTTAATTTTTACCCATTTGATTGGTAAACTAAAATTAAATAAATTATAATAATCAAATTTCTTAATCCAAAATGCAATTTTACAACACATGGTATATAAAGCTCCTTTTAGCTACTAATTGAAGCTACAAATTTTACATTATTTCAAAACATTTTAGGAAATAGAAAGAGTAATTCATTTTAATTTTTACCAGCATTTTGTAATACCTATTATTAACTTCCCACTCTCTGGTCTAGAAGATCCATAAAGCGTCATATATTGACAGAAATTCACAAATATGAATATTATTCTCTATAAAATGTCTAAAATTACCAACTGTTGTATATGAGATTTGTATAAACCAGGTTGAAGTTGATTACGAACTTGGCAGCTTCTATGCATTATTATGAAAATTAATTTATTTTTTAGTTTAACAAGTTTCAAATCGTAAGAAAATAAATCTTTTTATTGTAAGCAATATTTAAATAAGACAATCATCAATTTATCAATTATTTATAAATTATTTGTAATTCATCAATTATTTGTAAATAAAATATTTTGTTTTAAAATAAAATTGTTTGTAAATTTTAAATGTAAATTTAAAAAATTATTTGTAATTATTTGTAAATAAAATATTTTGTTTTCTTACACTTTATGCTATGTTGCTTTTATAACTTCGCTCTATTTTTCAAAATATATAAAATTATTTGAAAAAAGCTGTCGTATATTTGATAAATAAATATGAACAGAAGCACTAATATAATTTAAATATGTGTAATAATTAATCATTTCAACATTCCAGTTCTTGTAAAATGAAAAAAAAAATTGTTGAAATCAATTATTTGTTATCAAAGATGACATATTATTGTCCTAAGTACATACACCTACAAGTCAATTAAGGACATGTTCCATAATTGTTTTATGAGAGATAGGTAATTAGAACATATTACTTCTACATTACATAAGATATCGATGAAAATGCTTATGAGCAATCAATATAATAATAATAAAAAGGAATATTTAAAAATTTTATGAAAATATGGTAACATTATGACAATAAAAACACTGCTTTCAGAGCCTCCCTAATATAATCCTAGCTATTATTTGTATTTTAAATATTTAGTAATAATATTATGTATTAAATACTAATTGTCATTCCGAATGATAAAGTCTCTGTAAAGCTCAATAACCATTTCAGAAACGATTGATTTTCCATTAAAAACCAATAATGACGGATAGACTGACTTATAACAAACGCAACAGATAGACTATAACTATAACAACGGATAGAGTGGCTATAACAACATAAATAATACTTCAGCCAGTGATTCAAATGACATACATAATTTATGGCATATTTTATGTAAATAAATATCTTATATGTGTAGAGAACCTAGTCTTATATGTGTAGAGAACTACATTTACAGCCCCATAAAGTAGATTACTTTGTATATAATACTATTAAATGAGCCAAATATTTGTTTGTGCATGATTTATTTGTGAATCACTTAAATAAAAATGCCAAAATAATGTTTAAGCAATTAATTGTGTTTTTTTATTACTGATATAAGATGAAACAAATTAATACATGCACAGAGTAGAAAAAAATCCCTAAATTTCTAAACATTTTTACCAAACCAAAAAAAAAATAATCCAATCAAGTGATTAAATGGAATTTTCAGTCTTAGTACGGAAACAATTATTTTATGCAACTGATTCTATGAGATTTGTACGAGTCTTTAGATGTTCTTGACGACCAATTCTGGTCTTAATATGGCAGTGAAATAAAATATGTTTTAACATCAATTATCAAATAGCTTGTGTATAGCCAAGTTATCAAAATAAATGGTATTATCTGCATTTTTTTCATCTTCAAGAGAACTGTTTTGTCTGTTACCCCAATTCAAAATTTTGGACACTGAGGTCTATTATGAGAGTCGTGTGTGCATAAAATGACTACTATATCAAATTCTAATGGCTTAATAACTAAATTTCAAACTGAAACGGTATTTGCATTGAAACTAATGGTAATACTGCAAAATAAAAGTTAAATACCTATTAAGATTACCTATTATTACCTATTACCTAAGAGTTTATTATCTCTTTGGAAAATAAAAAAATAAGCATATATATAACTAAACTGATTGCAACTATTAATTTAACCTGATTATTCATGAGTTAGATTGCTTTAATTAATGAATAATAGGTTAAGTTATTCCAGTGTGTATTTGGATCACTATTTCCACCAATCGGAGCTTATAAATACAGTCAATCGCTTCATAATTTTCAAGTACGATCAAAAGACGAGGTCGACAATAGAGATGTGCGGAGAATCGTTCTCTACAGTTTCGCATCATACCAGTTGCAGAATTACGATTCTTAATGAGCGGGGTTGTTCTCGCATAGGTCAGCTCTACCTTCCGAAATCAAAATTTTGCTATTTTTCAACAAGACAATATAGACAAGAGTATGAAAAATACTCTGGTTGCTTGTATAAAATAAAAGCCACAATTTAATAAATTATACTTTGATTATAATTCTGAAATTGTTTTAATTACGTCACTATGGATAAATAAGAAATCAATAAATTTACTCAAATTAATTATCTTAATAGAGGATTAATAATAATTTATATTTACATGAAATTTGCTTAACTTGCACGAGTTACTTCATCACATACGTATAATTTAATACTTAAAATGATTGAAGTAATAGAAATGTTTAGTTGCTAATTTAACATTAATACCAATTTTAAATTTTGTGTGAGCCTAATTTATGCAATCATAACAGTGTTAATTTAATGAAGATGTTTCAGGAAAGGAAATTTTAGAATAAACTATTATAAAAAGTAAAAAATATTTTAAATTCTCTCTACAGTACAATCGAATTTCTACTGTATCTATACAAATATCGATATTTTTGTTGAGCAGTATTTAATGATAGGTCATGGTCAAAAGAAGTTTAAAAGGATTTTATGTAGAAAAAAAATTGAAGTATATATTAACTTCATTGCTTTCATAAAATTACAGCTTAGTTAAATTTAATTAATAAATAAAGCTTTTGTATTAATTTCATTGTGGCCTTTGTTTTTATGCATAAGAAGTATCCACCTTAAAAAAGGATTACAACATAATAAATTTTAGAATTAACGTATTACAATTTTTTAGTTATTGTAATAAAATGAAATAATGAATATTTATGAGCACAAACAAGAATTAAAAACTATGATATCGATGTTACAAATTAATGCACTTATTCGTTTTGTTAAAACTTTTAAGATGAGTAAAAAATATAAGAAAATCAAATAATCAAATGATTATACTGAATATTTAATGTTTTTTTTAAAAAAAGTTTCTAACTAATTTATGCTCCAAGAACCAATTATTCATCCTTATAGAATTGATTTACTTTTTGTTAATTGCACTATTAAATATAAAATAAAATCAAGAAGAAAGACGTTTATTACTTTAATTTTTAACTTATAAAGGTATACAATATTTTCATTCTTAAAAACATTTACAGAAGTAGTATTATAAATAATATGAAAAATACACTCTTCGTTTATGAAATACTTCACATAAATTTGCATTATTTCATTTACTGCTAACTTGACGTAACAAAATGGCAAAAATCTATGCTATTTATCCAGTGAATTTATTCTATAGATATCTTTATTGCTTACCAATAATTTATTTGTAACCATTTAATATATTTTTATAAACAGTTTAATTCGTTAAAAAGATTAAAGTTCGCGAAAATAATATTAATGTAATATGAGTAAAGAATATCAATGTGGACGCTCATTCTAGTTTTAGTTTTTATATTCTATACACATTTGAATCATCGTGTAATTTTAAATAATGAGATTAACCCAATGTAAAACTTGAATATTTTTTAAGCCTATTATTATTAACATATGTTTAATGAAATATAATAAATTTGTAAGATTATATGTGAATAAAATTAATTCAGAGAGACTGTTTCACTGCATTGTAATTAAAGTCTCTGAGAATGTTTATAAGATATCGTACTTATAAATTAAAATAAGAAGATTAAATATATCAATAATCTTAAATAAAAAATGTCTTAAATAAAAAAAATATCAAAATACAATTTTAAAGTGTTACTTTCATGTTATATTAAATAAATATAAATATACTTATTTTGATTTAATGTAAAAATTTCATGAAAAATAGAATTATACAGAAAAATTTATAAAATTGACATTTTCTGATGATTACCTATTAATGGGTTTGATTTATTTCTGTTTACAGCAAAACGGAGAGAGGTTTCAATTTCTCTGTAATTTTGAAATTAGATTAAAGTTTGTCTAAATGATTTTTTAAAATTTGAAATGAACTTTTACTACTTAGAAATGAAAAGTAAATTAATATATGAATTTAAAATTTCAGGTATATTTTTTTATCAAAATATATTTGTTTTGTGATTTATGATTCATTGATATTTTTTGTCATACACTTGCAATGTGAATTATAAATTCGTTTATTATAATTAAAAATAAATTGAAGTTCAAAAAATTTCGTACATCACGTAAAGAGTTCCCATATCATGTAAATATAATTGAATCATGTATTTTTTAATAATTTTATTTAAGAATATTACAAAAATAAAGTATGTAAATTGTGATAAAAATGGAATCGAAAAATATTTAATAAAATCGTTAAATCTTAATGAACCTCAAGCATAGTATTACCTGTTGCGTTCATTAACATTAAAAGTTTTATGTTTATTTGTTTATTACATGTAGGCTTAATCACAGCTTATATATTCATTTCCTTATTTTTCAAATTCATTTAAGAAAAAAAACAAAGATTCAAAAAGAAAGTAAAAAAGAAAATATATGGATGGTGTAAAAAAAGACAGAGTGAAAATATATATATTAATTTTTTATTTCTTGAAATATTAAGTTGCCTTCAGGAATGAAAAAACACAAAAATAAAAGAGACGTTTTAGAAAGCTGAAATGACATCCAGTTATTGACGTGTGATTGATTTAGTAAGTTTATTTAGCATATTACGTGAATCGAATTTGAAATCTACTAAAAAATTTTGCCAAACAACTTAAAAACTTTTCAGTCTTTTCAAGGAATATACTTTTGAAAAATATAATGTATAAACAAACAGTTATTTACCATTGATATCTTGAATCTAAAGAACACATAAAATTATGATGAATACTTAAAATATCCCTTAAAAGTTTTCATAAAAATTGTTTATTTAAAATTTCGAAGGTCTATTGTGAATAGAGTATGAATAGTCATTTATTTATAAGATTATCTTTTTAAAAAAATGAATGTTGAAATAAAGAATGAACTTATAATATTGAATTGGACAAAAATACAATAAAAAAGTTGGCAAGCTGTGTGATAACGTATGTAAGAAATGCCATTAAAATATTTCTTATAAGAGAAAAATTATTGGAATGAAGAGCCAAGAAACGTGACGATTGCAAGACATTTAAAAAAATGCAACATAAAAAATTTACTACAAAGAGAAATAATCAATAAAAATGAAAATAAATGAATGAATATAATAAGGAGAAAAATATTTTATTGAATTTTGGTCATGAAAATCATGTTATAGTAGTTTTGTATGCTACTTGTCTTTAATGCAATTCAAAAAGTAAATATGAGATTCTTATTAACTTTTAAAAAATATGAAAAAATGGCTTGATGACAATTTGTCAATCTAACGAATCAAGCAAGTTATTGGATCAAAACTTAATTGAAACATTTACTTGTAAAAATTTGGGAAGTATTTGCTTATATGTTTAATCTTACAAAATATGTACATCTTACAAAATATAATTACTATATTTTATTTTAGCACGATTTAGTGATTTCGCATTATTACGAAAAATAAATAAAAAAAATTTTTTTCTACTTAAAGTCAAGAATCCATCAACAATTCCGCTATTATGACTATCTAAGAAAATTTGATCTGAATTATTGAAACGTTTTATGTAAAAAATGCCTTGATTATGAAAGTATTATTTCTGTTTGAAGAAAAAGTTAGAAAAATTAGAAAAATATTATTGCTAAATGATTAATGAAGAACATGTAAAGTAGTTAATAAATTTATATTATTTTTTAATTATTAAAATTTGTTTTTCAATTAAAAAAATTAACATTTTTATGAAAAATTATTAAACAAATTTAAGTATAAAATTTTTTTTTGTAAAAACTCTTGATTTCATCAATCCTCTCAGACTTTACACACAAGTGAAAAGACACACTTTTACAAAGTGAAAAGATACTAGAATAATAATTTCATTGAATAAAACAAAGGAAATAAATAATTCATTGATATTTTGATATATAGGCTAAGAAAGGAATATTTATAAATATATAATTTTAATATTATTTGTATTAAGAGTTCCTCAGCACATTACTGAAATACCTAAAATATTATATGTGGAGGAATATTAACACTTTTTAAAAAATTGCATTATTATAAATAAGACCAAATAATCTTTAATAATTGTTGCAGCAGTTTTAAATTGTTTGATTTGTTCTTGAAAGCAAATTCATAAGTAGATCTTCCTTAAACATGACTCTAAAAATAAACTGCATGCATTTTTTAAAATATTGCCACAACAATCTATTTTTTCTGAGTGACAATATGAATCAAAAGGAAGGTACTTTGAAAACAATGAAATTATTAAGTATATCTGGTTAGCTATAGAGTTTTTATCTAAACAGGATTTACATTTTTATGATAATTGTAAAAATACATGGAAAATGATTTATTTTAAATATTAAAAAATTGAAACATTTGTTAAACATTACGAATAATTGCAAAATTCTACTTTAGTAGTTCGTATTGATCCATAAATTTATCTTCTAATGTCTCTTGTTGTATGTGTTTCGTTTTCAGAATTTTTTTATTGTCAATTTATATGAAATATTGATTTCAAATAGTTCATTGAGATTTGAGGCATTATAACAATAAAAATATCAATGTCTTCCTTTAATAACTAACAGCAGAAATTATTAAAGAAAATAAAAAAAAAAAACCGATTCGAAAAGTTTGTTTATGTTTTTAGCGATTGTATTTGGTTTATCAGATTCTAAAAAGGTAGAAGTTTGCAAAATGATTAAAAATCTACTGAAAGCAATTTGTGTCTCACATTCTTCAGGTAGCTCGAAAAATCTTTTTATTTCTTTAGGGATATGTAAAAAAAAGTACACATATGACCTTATAGTCATATAGATTGTATTTAAATATTTGGTCAGTGCTACACTTGTTCTCGTGGTTTGCGCTGCTTGTTCTTTTTGGACCTTACTCTTTGAAACCCAACCAAACAACCTTGTTGTCGTGGTATAGAAAGTCTGCACGTGTATGGGCTCAATATGGTCATAACCATGGCGTTTGCCTTGTAACACGAAGAGAATCGGAGTATTTATAAGGATATGTCAGAAAACCTGAAATTATGCTTTTGCCATACAATATATCATTTACTTTTTCGTGTAATTCTTTGTAAAATATATTTATAAAAATACACTGAACTGTTTGTAAAAATTGTTACATTTTTCATTATGCAACACTTCCTTACACATGCAGACTTTTTCTCATATGTAAATTTTAATTAGCATTAAAATTTAAGTTAACCATTTCCATAAGGCTTAACCATTTGCTAATAGTTTCCATTACTAATTGGTACATGGTTATTTTATTTTTGTGGCAAATTTTTATCAATACTAAAATAAATTATAAATAACAATGAATTATATATTTTGCATTCTATGCTAGTATGATATAAATATAAAATATAAAGCTGAACTATAATGAAAGTATTAAATGTCAAGTAATATTAAGGTATCTGACTTCCTTCCTTATGTAATTAATGTCTCTATTTCGAAAAGCAACGAAAGTGTGAAGAGGAGAAATTTCTCCTAAATTCTTGAAGCATTAGAAGAAGCCTTGTTTTATCGCAGATGAGTAATTAGAAAATGAGGAATGAGCATTACATCTTTAAGCTTTAAACATACCTTTTAATAACTTTATTAAGAAACTATTTTAAACTTACGAAAGATAAGTCATTCTCTATAGTAATAAGTTTGAAAGTTTTCTCAACCATCCATTCGAAGTTTCCGAAGTTTGCATATAGTTTCGATTTTTGTTTTCATTTTATCTAATGCATTTGAAATAATATTTAAAGAGATGGTAAAGGCTTAAAATAGCTTACAGAGGCATTTCCTTTGATTGGAATATGGATGAGGTATGGAAATTTAAGACTGTAATTTAAATATTTATTATGTTAACCGAAGTTTTATGAGACAGAATTTTTATGCAAATTTTCAGTGGTTTGCAATTCATTCTTGAATGCGACAGCACAAGAATCCTTATTATAATTTTATTTAACAATTTTCTAAACTGTTAAATAACCACGACCAACTCTAACAATGAATCTACTGTTAATAAATTTGAGGGGTTTAAAAAATTTAAATATTATAGAGTTATATTTGTATTTTGTATTTAAGAAAACGCTGTGCATATTTAACGTTGTGATAGATCATCAGAATTTTGCACTACGTTATACTTTTATTTTATCCTAATAATAATGGATATGAAGTTTCCTAATTTTAAACCGTAATCAAATGATATGATAGACTATTATTGACTATAATCATAACAAGCCCATCTCACAAACAGATGAACATTTACGAATATTTAATACTTTAGGAATTAATGCATTATGAATCTTATTCGGACGATATCTCATTAGAATAGAAATGTTATAAAACAACACTGCCTTACTAATCAATATCTAGCAACAACAATTCTTGAGTATTACTTCTCCTAATTATAAGCATTTCCTATCTGCCATTGGAACTAATAATCTTTATATTTCATCATATTTAATAGTTTAAAATGTTTTCTCACAGTATTTCTTAATTTAGTGAGTCAATTTATATCGTTTTCACATGTATACATAAGACTAGTTATTTATTTTTTATCAATATTTTTTAAAATCATTCTTTATTTGAAACTATAGTTGAAAAATATAGAAATATGAAGTCTAGTCAATTTTCATACATGTTATATATCACAGTATCACAAAATAAAAGAACACGGATTGATTTATAACATATGATAAGGAATGATTGATAAAGGAGATATTTAGTGGGTTGAAGCTTGTGAGTTTCTATAAAGTAATAAAAAATGTATATGCATTAATTTTTTTATTTAAAAAAATTAGGTTTAATATTGTATTTTTGGCATTTAGTAAAAATCCAAAATTTGATTTTTTACCTCTGCACATTATGAAAAACTTACATTTTGATTCCAATTCAAAACTAATTTTTATTTAAACTTAAAAGGGTTATTTCTTTACATAAGCAATTTTTTTCTTTTATTATGATAATTCCAAAAAATCATTATATGGTTTACTTGCTTTCACATGCATATGCATTTTTAAATTAAAATAAATTAATTTCTCACACTTTAAGTTGGGTGTACTTATGATATTCATTATCTATGATTATATATATAGCTCATTGTTGTGGGATGTTATACATAAAATAGTTCTTTTAATAAAACGTGATAGTGAAGAGAAAGTAATTAAGCAACCAAAGCTGAAAAAGTAAGAATAACCAAAGTTTTTTTTTTCCTCATTTTATACAATCGATCAAATCCTATGCTGTAACAAATTGGGTGTATTTATGACACCAATTGCTTTAAAAGATTACTCGCTTTGAACACAAATTGTTTGAACTACTTAAATTATAGCATGAAATAAATCTTTTCCCTTAATTTAAACTTAACTGTAATTGATTATTTCTTTCCATTTAGTTCAAATGTTTTAGCGCATTAGCAAATAGTTTTACTGAAACTGGAGAAATGTGTGAATAATTTTATTTTTGCTACCTCTGAAAACTTCTTTATTTGTTTCTAATACATTTAATCAGAAAATTGTATTTAGTTTCGTTTCTTTTGTACGCTTCTCATGGTAATCTTGTTTTAAATTATTTATAAATTTGTTCCTATACTGAAGTATTTCAAATGTTAAAAGGTGTGTTGAAAATATCCAAATTAAGTGTAAATGTTTAAGAAATTTTTTTCAGTAGTTTAACTTGAAATTATTCTAATTCTTTTAATGTAAGGATTTCTGAGATTTTAAACCGAAAGTTTATATCTTGACGATTTAGGCAAAAATCTTTCTCAACATGTATATGAGACTGCATCACTGTAACCTAAGCTTTGTTTTGTTTTTTCTTTTTGTACGGAACAATTGTTTTTAAATTATTCTGGAACAATTCAATTTGTGATTGTGAAAGTAAAAACACAAGAAATCAAGAGTGTATAAATTATTATTGTCTTTCAATTCAGACTTTTCAATTCAGACAAAGTCTTTTTTCATAATCTGTTAATTTTAAAGTTTTCAGGTGTAAACACTTTTGAAGTATGTTTTTGTATTGCGTTTGCAGTTTTATCTCAAAGAGTAGGAATAAAACCTCTTCAATATATTGAATTTAAAATTTAAATACGTTAAGTTGTTAAGAATACATGGAATGCATACATTAACCAATTAAAATTCTTCAACTTGGTTTTCTGATCTGATCTAAAAGTTTTTTTTTATTTCATACTTGCTGATCTTTTTGAAAGATATCGAAAGTTGTCCTTGCCAGTTGCTCAAAATAGCAGTAATGAAAAGCTTAAATGTAAAGAATTCATAATTATACTTTATTCAATTATTGATTTAATTACATTTATATACATTTATGACTTTAATCACATTGAAGATTAAGTTTGGTTACATATTATATCTCTCTCTCTGAAATAACCCTTATTTCATAAATGATTACAGGTTTAATTTTAATATTTAAAACTACATTTTTATATTAAAACAGAAAGTCTAATGTATTTGATTGTTAGTACTTAAAAATTTAGATTCTTTGAAAATTTTAAATTTTGAACAGTAACTAAATATCGTTCAGAAAATTATTTCTTGACAAATTAAACATATGTTTATTGGGAATAAAAAAAACAAATAAAAAAACTCACTATAGGAAAAAAAACAATTTACATAATATGGATGAAATATTTACATTTTTAATTTCTTTATTTAAAGATGTCTGTAAGTTTAGAGACGTTAATGGTAGACATATTTTTATAGTTATGAGATGCTCATGAAATGAGAATATTCATTAAAATACATAACAAAACATACATGATATTGGATTTTGTGATTGTAAAAAAGAAGAGTGAATAATTTTATCAATTAACGAATCAAAAATACAAAACACTACCAGCATCCTGGGAAAACTATATTCAAACTCTTTTGAGACTAATGAATTTAAGATGATAATTTATTTCATTTTAGGACAATTAGGAAAGAAACATGTTCTATTGAAATGTTTCATACAAAATTATTTTTAAAACATGATAAATAATTATAATTACCATTTATCATATATAAAGGATTATTATCATGCACAACTGTTATTTTACTGAATGCAAATATGGACTCTCCATTATGTTTGAATTTGAAATATGAATACAAACTAATCTAATGTAATAATTTTTGTCTCGCATAAGAATTTTCAAATTTTTTTATTTTTATTAGATTATACTAGAAAAATTTTTTATATGAAAATCGGTTATTAAAATGTGATTTTGTTGATTTTGTTTTAAAACATATCATGAAATTAATTTATTATAAATAAAAACTTTTATGATTAATTATTATGAAAATTTAATACCATAACAAAGGAACGTCAAGATCTGGTAACTGATTCTAAACTTAAATACATTTTTTTCAATATAGATTTCCTTTTTTTTATTAAATACTCTTTATTCTATTCTAAACCTCATTACAATTTCATTACTCATTACTCATTAAAACTCATTCAATTTAACTTTGCAAACTAAACAATTTCGTTTATATCTATTAATTATATTTTAATAATTTATTAATTTAAAAATGTAATATATTTTCATTATTCAACATTTTAATTATTTAAATACGAATAAGTTGAATGTTAAAACGTAATTTAACAATAATAAATTATAAAATAAACGTGAATTTAAATATAATATCAAGTAATAATTTCCCGCATATATATATTTTTAGATGATGCACGAGAAAAATTGAAATTAAAAGTATGCATAAATTCTCTGTAGTATAAAGAAACTAATGCACAGTCATGTTAATATTCTGTCTTAGCTGAAGTTCTATTATTTGATAATTTCTCTATCTTCATTTTTTGCATTTCAAAATTAAATTACACATCTGGGACACAATATATTTTCATGCCTTAAAAATAACCCGATTTGAATTTTCACAATATTTAACAATGTGATATCCAATCAATTAGAACAGAAAATTTCCGACACGTCGTGGAACGTTCTAATTGGTTGTAAGACAAACACATCACTTCTGATTTTAAAATTCGTAAAATCCTCTGTTTATTATAAATTTAAATATTTTTGTGTGAATAAGTTAATTTTACATGAAGCACGTTTTAACATTTTTGTAATGTTTTCTTTATAGAATTGTAAAATTCATGAAAGTTAGTTTAAATCCTTTTTTTTTTTTTTTTTGCTTCTAATGGTGGGCACCTTGAGCAAGTGTAGTACATTAGCCCATTAGACACAACAAGGCCGGAAACTGCTACTCATTTTATCGTTACTCATTTTATCGTAAAACTAGTCATGGAGGTACGAGTAGCACTGCCCACGCCACACCACCACAAACCCGTTTATAGGTATAGGACGGGCCACATTCATCCATCATCTGAGGAAAGGACAAGAAACAGAGAGAGAAAGTACGTTCATGCTCAAGTCGGGATTCGAACCTAGGTCCTCCCCATGCGTATCAGTTACATTAACCACTAGACAGGCTGGGCGGCGTTATTTTAAATCTTTAAGTTTTAATCATAAATATTTCTTTTAGTTAAATTTAGAAGAATCATCACTAAAAGAAAATGACTTTTTGAAACTAGATATTAATTTAAATAGTAAAATTCTATTTCCTTACACAATTTTGAAAACATTAAAAAATTTGAAAATTCTTCTTCCTAATGTGTCGGAAATTTCGAATAAATCATATGATAGTTTTTTAAATTTATAATATAATAATTAAAATATCTTGTGAAGGAGTTTCATATTCATAATTTAGTATTTAAGAAGTTACTTAAATGAGAATAAGATACAAAAAGTATATTTATTTAAAGTAGGAATGAATATAATAAATAGTGAGGGTATAAAATAGCTGTTCTATCATTAATGGCTCAAATTCGAAGTACAGAGAAAGTAGGAAGATGAAGCATTCCACATTCGACTTATACTTTTTAAATATTTGAAGATTCTTTGAGCTTAGAATAACTGCTGCCGAATAATTAAAATCTTCAGAGGGAACATTGTGTGGGGATGATAAGGATAGGGTTCTTAATTACTTTATTAAGAGGCAATCGTATGTACAATACCGAAAACACTCTTCCCTATAATGAAATTCCCTTTGAAGCTTGTTCTGGGCCTTACGAATCCTTAATCAACCCAAACACTTCACTCTTACCAATGCTTCCGAAGAAAATGAAATTCACGAGAGTTAGAAGTGTTTGAGAGACTCCTTTAACATGATCACGAAATAACTGATGGAAATCTCTATTGCTTTTATAGTTTTATAAGCGAAATGAATGCTTATTTTTAACTTTTCAATGCATAACTTATTTTTAGGTACTGTTTACAGTTTCAAAGGAGAATATGAATTTTTTTTAAAGTAAGTAGTACTTTCTATATAATAAGTAGCTTCTAAACATGATTTACTTAAAAATACGTTACATAATGGTTCAAAGTTAAGCTTGAGATATGATATTTAATAAATTATTTCTTCGTAAAATTAAAATGTATGTATTTCATTTGAAAGTGAATTTTATTTTAAATTCATACCTTCGATAACCAATGACATTTTAAGCAAATTAATGAAGTGTCTTATAAAATTTAATATTTAATAAGTGGAGATTATACTTTAGTACTAAACTGTGAATAAACAATAAATATACCCAGAATATTTAAATTAGCTTTACTCTTCATTTCTATTATTAAGAAATAATCTGCTCAGAAATTCTCTTTGAAATACCATAAGATTTTAATTGAATAATAAAACAAATTTCAATTTAATAAATAAATAAATAATTTTATTTAAATATTTCTTTTTGATGTAATTATGACTTTACATTACATAAATATTGTAAGTATTTTCATGTGTTTAATCGTTTTTTTATAATGAATTGTATTTTAATGCAAATATGTATTTAATTTCAAAAATAGAAAATTATTTCTCTAATCTATAAGTTCATAAATTATAATAAAGTAAAAATAATACAGTAATAAAAAATTAAAGAAAAAGAACTAAAATTTTAAAATATAATTGAAGTGAATTAACCTTTGAAATTGCTCACGCAAACATAAAATTTCATTCAATAAAATTTATAAAGCATTCTATAAAATAATTAAGAATTCTTTTAACTCGTTATAATAATTTATTAAATTATCATCAGAGATTTAAATTTAATTTTCTTTGATTATTTTTTTCATTTATTGACTTAAAAATATACTTTTATGTTATAACAATTGTTACTGAAATGACTTAAATTTATACAAATTAAAAAGAAAAATCTCATTTTTAATTGATTAAATAACAAGCATATCAAATGACATATTTCTCCTTTAAAAATGCTTCGGATGGATATATGGCACATCTTAAATTTTCTTTATCAATATAAACATAATATATATATATATATATATATATACTGGTTTGCATAAATTTAGTAAAAAATCACAAAAAGTTACGAGTGGAATTTAATGAAACTTATTCACATTATAAAACACATAACCAGTACAAAATAGCATAAAAAGAAATCACCAGACAATTATGGTGTTATAAAAAAAGGAGGCGTAAATTTGGTATAACAAAGTAGGTAAATTTGACATAATAAGGAGGTGTAAATTTGTAATAATAATATATAAATAACATTGGTATATACTTAATATGGGTATTATACCCCCGAGAAGAGCAATACTTTACATTTAGTGATGTATGATGTTCTCAATTATGCGTTTAAATAATTGTGTAGGAAATGTGAGCTACTGCTCTTCCAAGGTCAGGTTTAGATCCGGTGATTGAATGGGTCACAGCATCCCTTCAAATGTTTCCTGTACAAAATAAGCATCCACGATGCAACCCTGTGTTTCCTTATATTATCATCATCCAGTAGCACGAAACCATCATCTATTGCACCTGCATAAAGGCATACATCTAGGATTGCTTTTTTTATAGGTGTGAATATAACATTTTCACAAGAAAAAACATAGAAGTCTATGTGTCCACTCACAAAGATATCACTTCAAACACAGACGCTACCTGATTCTTATGCATCTCTTTCACGGTTGTTTGATGGATGAAAACTACTTCAATGTTCTCTCCAAACGAAAGTGCAGCTGTTATCGCTTTCGTGGCTGAAACTGGATTCAACCGTTAAGAGAATAATGCTCCATTGAACATGCATCCGTGTTGAACATGTTGACGTGGTAATTGCAAAAGTTCCCGCCCATGACGTGACGTGAGCGGGATGCAAATGATAGGTCGTTTCGCAGAAAGACCACAGACTTCGACGCATGGTTGTTCTGGATGGCAAACTTTCAGAGCTTTCAGGGAGGGAGTATTTGGGTTCAGCTGGAGTTGCGGTTCTATAACTTCGTGGACGTAATGACAAATATTGGTCATCGACAACAATGGTAGCGCTTGATTTTCCTTTGCTAAACAATCTGGATGCCGAATACGTGGTTAAAAACTGTTTTCAAAATCTATTACAGACAGACTCATATTCTGCCATCTAGCCACTTTTATTTGATTTTGTGCTGCCTCTATTCTTCAAATAACTGGCTATCAAAATTGTTCGGTCAAATATGGCTGTGGACTATTGTTACAATTTCACTATACCAGATTTCTAATCTCAGACACTCAGCATCAACTGCCTCCTTGCTCTGAGACATCCTTTTTTAAGCTCCTCGAAAATGACATATTCCAACAGAAGCCCACTAGTTTGCATAAAGTCATATTGTTCAGTTCCTTTTATTTATCAACATATTTAAATTTCTTTGAGATTGGCTTATTTTTAGAGATTTGTGATTTTTCCTAATTTTTGGTAACCGTTACAGATACATACATATACACCTATATATGTGTTGAAAATCTGGAATGAAATAATATTTTTTATAAATATTCGTTTTCATTGATTTTTCTGTCGTTAATCAACGAGAGTCAAGAGTAGAACGATTATGACTAATATAAAAGTTACAATAAAAGCTAGAATCAATGGAGTGTTTCCCAAAACATACTAATACAAGTTAGGTTCATTCTTGTCTTTAATTTTCCAACCGTTATAATTTGAAATGTTCACCATTTTGTTCACCTCTATGGCACGGATAAACTAATTCCTTTGCATTAGTTCGATATAAATGTTTCTCTTAATTGTCATGTCCAGAAAGTAACCGAAAGCAAGCACAAATTCTGTAAACCAATGGTAGAATTGGGAATTTTCTTGTTTTTATTGAGAAAGATATTCCATCTCTTTCCCCAGCAACATCTTTATATTCTGCAATTTTTTTATTTTAAAAATAATTATTTTATTAATAAACAGAGTTAGGAGAAGACTTTGTTATGCCATAGCAGCTAGTTTAACTTCACAATCATTGCCAAAAAATATTCTATTATCTCGTAATTCACAGCATAAACTTTTGCTGAATTTTTAGATTTGAATAGTTTAAATTCCAAATAATTAACTTGTAGATTTTTATTAAGTTTTAAATTGCTAAGTGAAAAAATTAACTACTTGACATCAAAAAGAAATGTAATGCCATAATTAAAATTTCTTTGGCCAGTTTTGTACTATCCCTTATTCAACATTGTCACATTTTCCTTAAAACAAGTGAAATTTGAAATTTCGTGAATTAGTTGCAACACAAGCAATTTTTATTTTATTCTCATCTGATTCATTAGAGCAATTATCTAATCTTTGTCAGAAGGCCTACACATACTAGTTTATTTGTTTATCACTTAAAGTTAAATTTTTCACGCGAGTACTAATTATACCAGTTCCTACTGTTTAAAGTACTATTTGAAATAGTAATCGAAGCACATTTCAATTCATATTATATAAAATGGTGTTTACTGATTTTCAAACAAAATGCAGATGACCTTGTAACATAGCTTGATATAAAATTTTTCTTTGATAAAACAATTTGTTGTAGGAATCTTTAAACGTTATAAAAGATCGTAGACAGTCGAAAAAAATTATGAATTTTCAATTTCTTACTTGTTGATCTACAATAAATAAACTATTTTATATTATCTTCTGAGGGATTTTCAGCGAGGTTCAAAATCTTACTTTGGAACTATTCATTTAAATGTTCTCGTTTTACCTGGATGTCAAAAGTAATTGTAAAAATTGATTTAGATTTAGCACCACCAAAAATTAACGACAACATATTGTTTTGGAAGCGATTAGATTTTTGAAACAAATTCCAAAATAATTATTGAAGCCACATTTCGTATTCAATAGAGGATCAATCGCAGCTATTAAAAGTCTTTTAGAGTAATTATCGAAGTATTTAGATAGTCTTACTCTTTATACTCTATATCAATATTTTTTTCCAAGTTAATTTTAGATCTGAATGAATGATAAAGTAAATAGTATCAAATTTTCAAATTAAATCTTTACTTATATAGCATATTTAAATGATGTGATGTTCCTTTAATAAGAGAATACAATTGAAAGGTTTGTTTATCAGTCTTCAAAATCGTTTTTTTATATTTAGGTTTTAAGAACATTTAAGGCTCGTTAGAATACATCCAGCAGTGAAGAAAAAATCAGTTTTCATAGAATCCTTTACCATTTTAGTACCAAATGATAAAATGTTTAAGTCTGGAATAAATCTGGTAACGAAGCTTACTGAATCATTCGCTATTTTGTGAAAAGAATTGAACTCTCGGGTAAACCATTTTCGATTAGACTATAATTTTTACATATTATGTTCATATTTAATCTCTTTTCAATGTATCTTGTGAAAATCATTAAGATTTCCAGATTAAATCCCCATTTTTCTTTACCAAAGCAAGAGTTTGCGAAACTAATTTTCCTAAAACGTTTAACATAAATTTGAAAATTATAAAAAATTTTCATATGAGCTTTTTTCTATGCTTTCAATTTCCAGCAAATATTAAGATTTTATTGATTTCTGTTGATCAGGTAATGTATAAATTGTACAGCAACGTCTGTAAAGATAAACTTCTTTATATTTGCAGCTTTTAAATTATTATAAGTCTCCCATAATTTTGTTCAATTTAAAATAATGTAACGGTAGTTCAATTATGAACTTTGAGACTTTCAATTATTGGATAAAATAACTTGGCTAAAAATATTATACTTTTTAAAGAGCCCAAGAAAATTAATCCACACAATTAAGTCACACAGAAAGAACAATCAATTCCTCTAAGACATTTCTTTAGAATATATATATATATAT